>JAPMOR010060957.1:52566-87868 GCA_026543865.1 Argiope aurantia | reverse complement strand
TATATATATATATATATATATATATATATATATATATATATATATTCGGAATTATAAACAAGGTCTTGTATTAGGTGAATAATTTTGCACTGCATTACTTTTCCGAGTGCAAAGGATTAATTCATTATTACTCATCTTTCTATCGGGCAATTATTACTTAAACGTCGTGCAACTGGCTAGTTATTGATTATAACTTAGTTAATATTGCGTTATTTTGAAGCCAAATTAGAGAAATCGTGTTTTTTAGAGAAGTTGAAATTGGCCTGAAAATCTCTTGTACCGCTCCTGTATCTGAATTTTTTGCAAACATAATCACCATCTTCATTTTAGAAAATTTTCTGAAAGAAAATCTATGAATAATTTTATCCTTATACAGAATTTTTAAGTTTCACAACTTAACTCTTGTAATCTTAAAAAGTACGGAAATCCTATGGATTTATTTTAAGAAATAATCTTGCTCTGAAGTTACTATCAATAAATAATCCGATATCATGGTAGCAAGTAAGGAACTCCTCAAATAATATTACCATCTTTTGAATAATTTCACTTACTGTGTGAACGCTCAATTTAATTACTGAATCAAGAAAAAATTAATGGGAATATCCTTTTATTAAAATATTAAACATTTTTGTAACTAATATTTTTAGCTATTGGCATTCTGTTGACAAAAATATTACAATTTATTTTATTTAAGAAAAGGATATATTAAAGAGTGACGAATTATTTCAATTGAATATTTTCCGTGCTTACAGCAGGAGCATTAAAAAGTAAAGTCAGTTGGAAATTTCTCCAAGAGAATATTCCTCTATCATAAATTTTCAATATTAAATTCGCATCAGAATACATAATTTCGAAGCACATATGGATTATGCACTGCATTAATAGCTACAATAGAACTGTCAAATTAATCGATATTTTTATAAAGGCGTTAATTTCCTTTTCATTGAAATCCGTAGTAAAGGAGTATCATTCTCAAGACTATGCAGATTTTAACTTCGTGCATCCGAAACATTTTTCCGACTTCATTGCACATCAATTGTAAAAAACGGAACAAATTTTTTTGGTTACAGTCGTTGCAATAAATCCCTAAAAGATTATTCGTAACAGTGAACGCAATGCAAATAAATGTTAATATTAACCGAATGTAATAATTATTGGAATACCAAGATAGACAATTCGAATCGGCTTGCCAAAGTGTTGAACTGGGTCGTCTGTTTCGCCGAAAAGAGCAATACATGATCGATTGGAAATTTTAGTTAATCTTTGGAGATGAAACACCAGAAATTTTCCGCTTTATTGGCAAATCAAACATGCGGCCACTTCAGCCGTTATTCAAGCTTCAGGGAGAATAAATAATTTAAAGTTCCTCATAAAAATTACAAAAACTCGTTTATTATATATAGTCAAAACAATATTAACACATTCGAAGATATAAAACTTCCGGACATTTACAATAATTATCTAGAAAAAATTTTTGGAAGCTCAGCATTTAATAAAAAATTTAAATCTGCTCATTTATATGGAAAGTTCATCCAAATTAATTGGACGAATCCATCATAACATAAGAAACTGAAGCTAACGTTAAAAAACCCCAAAGATTTCTGGACTTTACCGAAGTACCATCGATGTGTCATCCTCAAAAGCCAGATTGTTTACTGGGAAGAAAATCTCCATTTAAGTATTATGTGTTAATGTTTTATTTAAGAAGTTTGTCGCACGCAACATTCCTCGCATTCTCTGAAAACAGTTTTCTAAAATCGCATTGTCAAAGTGGAAATTTTCTTGTCATTTTTCATAAACATTGCCGATACTAACGATTCAATTATCACAATATCGTTTTCGTTCCTTTGTCATTAGATACAATATTTTCATTAATTTTTGCAACAAGTTTAATTACTCCAATATATTTAATAAATTGTTTACGATTTCAGATATAAAAGCAGAATTGTCTTTTTGAAGAGCCTTGTTAGCCTATGTAATAGAGGGGATACCGAAACCGAAGTTTGCTACAAGTATAAAAACTTCGGACAGTTGAGAACCAAAAGTGGCTTTAAAATGCAGATCAAAACTTTAGAGCACGATTTTAATACGATGTAAACAGTCTCTTGAAAAGTGCGCATTAAAATTTATCAGAATGCACAAGAAAGATGGTGAATTGACCAAAATTAAATACATTTTTAGGAAGAAGCCAGGTTGTAATTGCAGGTATAAGTTAACTAAGCTCTTGCACGAGAAGCCTTGGTTTATTCACAAACTTGGTTCAGTTTACAATATCAAGAGCATACATTAATATAAAACCTACAAAATATTCAAGATAATTTCAATACATAAAGCACATTAAAGTTAAAAAATTCTTTATTTTACATAGCTACTTTAAAAGTAGTTTGTTTTGTGCCCAAAAATTGTCGGCAGTTTCTTCCTCGAAGCCAAAATGGAATACAAGAAATCGTCATAGAGCAGCACTCAAACATGAATAGGATTAATAATACTCCATAGAAAATACACAATCCGATGAAGATCGTAAGTACAGCCCGAGTAATGTCGACATACGTTAACTCCTTCAGTAGAACCTGCTTGAAATGCTTCAATGTACGGAAAAGTTGCACTGTTCCATGTCACCGGAGGCACAGATCTAAAATAAAATGATTTGTGTTAATGATCATTCACAAAAGAAAAATAACCGTTTTTCGTTCTGCACAGTACTGTATTGCTTATGTACATATGGCGAGGCGGGAATAATTCTATCAATATTGTTTGCTTTCGCCTGAATTCGTATCGATTGTCTGAACATGCCTCTACAGGTATTTTAAAAACATTGCGAAGATTTGAAGCAGCACTCCATCCATTGAATATTATAGTGCTCTGAATCAAAATCGCAGAAATTAAGTCAATAAACGAGTTACAAAATTATTTATCAGTATCTAAATTTTATTCCAGTTTTCTCTTGAATCGTTAAACGCTAGAAATTATATCCTCAGCACGAGTCGATTATTTGACAATAAAAATCACTCGAGATGGTTGGAAATAACTAATTAAAATGCTAACTTCGAAGTTTCAGCAAAACATAACCGAGCTGCATAGAAAAAAAGAATTTTTTTAAAAAGGTAGCGAGATTTAAAGTCAAGTTTGTGGATTAAAAAGATTTCTAAATATTAAAACGTTGGTTACATAAAGCAATCGCACGGACATGGAAACCTCGTAATATCCTCTTGGTTATAATAGTTTTCCCCGAAACAATTTCTAGCAAATCCATTCAATAAATTCTGAACACATTTTTATTTTGACGACACGCAAGTTTAATCCAAGTCGGGAAAGAGCAGATTTCATCTATCAAAAACGCATCAAGACGGCGCTGATCTTTCTTTGCATAGAGGATGGCTCATCCAAAATTTTAGTTGAGCGAGAAGGATCCGATACAGATCATGTTTTATTTCAATGGCTTCATGTTGCATTTAAACAGAAGTTTAAAATGGATCGCAAATCCGTTTTGCGGACAGTTTTATTCTACATTAAAGAAATAACCTAATGCAATAAATTGTTGCGCTCTTGGAAATGGAATGAACAAAACAAGAATTTCAAGACATTAATTCACAGAAATTCTCTTACCTGCGAGTGAAGATGTTAAAGTATACTTACTTAATATAAGCATTAATCTTGAATCCTACAGCTCCGAAGGATGCTGGATTGGCACCAATTTCACACAGCAACTTAGAAATGCACGTGTTCTTATCCATTTTATTCAGAACGCCAAATAAACGCTCCGAGTTGATACGCCTTTCGTCCAACATTCCTTCGCTGAAGGCCAAATTTTCACCCTTTCTTTCCATGAAAGATCCATCCGATTCAATCTCAAGCAGAGTGTAATTCTTCACAGTCGCTTTTCTGATATTTGTCCCCTGGTCGCTTATGAATCTGAAACCACTTGCATCATAAAGCGAGGTACCACTATCTCTAACCAAGTTGCCGAAACCAGAAGAAATAAGAAAGCGTCTTATAGGCGATGTAGATGCAATATATCCTTTTGCCGCCAATATAGTGGAGCCGTTTTGTGAAATGAAACTGATAAGCAAAAAGGCAAACAAGAGAGCTTTCATACCAAGGAAATCTGAAAGAAAAAGAAAAGTTGAGAGTAAATGATCGTTATGGGGGGGGGGAAGAGAAACCCCACCTTTATTAGCCACTCACAAGATTAAATATTCCATCTTGGGCCAATATTTAGACTCCCAAGGAGGGGGAGGGGAGTTTAACATCTGGACAACCCGATCAGTTAGTTCAGTTAGTCAACGTAAAAAAACGCATAATTGAAAGTGGTAGCAAAATTCCACCATTGAACAATGTTGAAGTTTTCCCATAGTTCATGTAAATAGCAATAAAAAGAAGTTTAGGTCTCCGATTCTTAACCAAGTTTAAATAAACACAGACTTTTCTTGCCGCTTTTATGATTGTGTAAACATTAAGAAGATAGAACAAAATCCTTTTAGTAGCATTTAAAGATGCTGGAAGCGATTCATAAAGTTAGTTTATTAGATGGGGAAAGAAATTTGGGTGGAAATCGAGACGAATTTTGTGCATTAGAAGATTAAAGTATTTACAGTTTCCCCGATACCATCTTATGAAAATGTTGTGTATAAAAAGAAATTGCATGCTGTAGTGTCCGTCTGATTAAACAAAGAACAAGGTAAACAGGTACAGAAACTGATCCAAGAAAGGCACAGCACCTTATGACAATACATATCCGATTGCGAATTAAAAAGATTATTCGAGTTAGTTAAATATACAGAATTTCACTTAAAAAAATGTAGATTTGAACGATATACAAACATACAAAAATCAATTTTCTAATGGGATAACTAAAGCATCTCATCTCTTGATCGAATAAAACCTTTAGAAATATATAAACTTCCATATTCAAGTATCTTCCCATGAGCCCAACAACAAAATGCAAGAGAAATCTTAGCGAAAACCTTGAGCAAATGAAAAGACATACACATTCGAAAAGAGGGTTTGCAAAGTACTCAAAACGAAACAAAAATAAATATTTTAAAATATACCCTTCTTCGTTTCAAATATTCCAGCACACATAGTCATCATTCAAGCAGGTATTGAAGTTCTGAAAGAAGGCAATATAACCTGTTTTTAACTGACTCTGAAATGCAAATAATTTCATTGATTTCTTTTTATTTCAGAAAATCTAAATGGCAATTATTGAAATATTTAAGATGCACTATTGAATCAGTATCATACTAGAGCTTTAAGATGGACCATAAACAAAGAAATAAGAAAGATCTACCAATATGTGATTGCATCAAAAGCGTTTTAAAATATAAATAAAAATAATAACATGCACATTACGCATGAAATTGAAACCATGTGTTTAAATGCCGCTGCTTACTGCAATTCTGTCTGTGCAAACTAGCGTCCATGATTTAAAAAAAAAAAAAAAAAAAAAAAAAAAAAACCACGTTTTTTTTTTGTTCGATTTTACATAGTCAAAATAATAAAATAAAAATAAGTTTTAAAAACAGAATAGGAATTTATGCATTTCTCATAATTATGCGTTTTATTTTAAGTTGATTTAAGGTAATATCTTTCCTACTCTTTTATGATTATTTCATTATTAATATAATTTTTAGAGACCTATAAATATGTACCCAACTCCCACGTTCAGTATAATATATTCACCCATTATTTTTTAAATATGTAATATTATTTTCATAAATTGAAAAACTGTAGAAGAAAAAGCAGTGTTTTGCTTCGGTACTTAAATAAATATATATATATACTGAGTCAAAAGTATAAAAATCAAGTTAAAAGGAAAAACAAATAAACCAAATAAAAAAATATAAAAAAAGAATCCGGCCTGAAGACTTTTTCAAGGGTCACCCTCAGGCAGGGATTCAAAAAAGGGTTTTTTTTTTTCTGTTAAGGAAATTCAGACAATTACGTCTAATAATGATTCCTTCGTGACCCGAAAATCCCCTGAAATTAGGCCCAAGAGATATATCATTTTAACAGAAAGGAAAATACAAAACAACAAATTAGAAGAAAAACCACTAATAAGTAAAAATACAATAACAAAAAAACAATAAACACCAAAATACCATAAAAAACACTAAAGAAAAAACGAAAAGGCAAGAACATACCATCAACAGTCAAGGAAATTTTAAGCTATCGATTGTGATTCCCGCTTATTAAAAACACAAAGCTAACGGTAATTTAGGTAAAAATTGTAAGCTCCCAGCGCCACCTATTGAGTGATATAATATGCAAGGAAAGTTCTATTTTTTATTTAAGCCAAAGGATTAATCCCAAACCATACCTTGTTTAATTAAAAAATTGACATTACAGTAATTTTTAGGAAATTCATTTTTAATTAAATTATTAATGAAGTTGTTTGATGCTTCAATATAGGAATTTTTATTATTGCAAACCCTTTTGATCCTGTTAACTTGTGGGAAAATTAGATTTTTGAAAATTTTAGAGTTTAGATTGGAAAGGTAGTTACATAGTTTTGTTATTTTGAAGTTGAATTCATCCCTTTTATCGTATATACCAACTATTGTTTTATCATTATCAATTTCGATTTTTAAATCCAGAAAGGTAGCCTCAAGTTGATTTTTATTCGTTTCTGTTAGAATTAAATCTTTTGGATAGCAATTAGTTACAATATTAGTATTGTCGAAGTTAATCAAAAGTAGTACTTTTTCAAGCTATCAAGAATTACATATATAAAAGTTCTGCTTTCATTTTTTTTCTTTTCGTATTCTAGAAAACTGCAATTCTGAAGTGAAAAATATCTCTTTGAAGCATTAAATTTAACGGTATGGTCAATCATACGCAAGAGACGTTTTATTACCAGAGGGAGTATTCTTCCCTTGACATTCTCATAGAATGTATGTCGAGAGGCTTGGAGAGGCAGATGGCAAACACTCGAAATTTACGGAATTGTCTGCAGCAGTAGTGCCTTCTCTCCTTCGACTTCCTCGTGTAGTGACTTAACATAGCGCGTTTTGTGTTCCGTAGTATAGCCACAAAACGGCTACCCCATAGACATGCGGATAAATTGAATGATCTGACGCCGCGACAGCATAGACGGGAACTATAGTTGAGTCCTTAGAACCTTCAACAGCCATGGTTCTATCAACACCACGGCACGTAGTTGATAGCCAACTTCTACATCATTTCTATACCAACCAGAGCTGCGACAACCAATCACCCTGCGGAATTCTTTTCTTTACCACTTTTGAAAAATTTGGAAAATTTTTCTTTAATATAGTGAAGAATAATGAGTACGAATTTTTGGATTTTTTTTTCCAATTGGATCTAAATTTTAATACATAATTTTATTCACAAGACTGCATTATTCGAAATGCCATTTATTTAAGTTGTTTTTCAAACTATGATTTCACGTACATTCGTATTTATAAACCGACAAATGGTTCTACCATTTAAACAAATTTTGAGCCATATCTACATTTCTAAAGATAAAAAGAATAAATTTCTTCTAAATAACCCTTTTCATTTTTTAGTTATGGTATTCACATACACACAGACAGACAGCCAGAGGTTCTTTTGATATATTAGGTCCAAAATTTAACAAAAATCTACAATATAGGCACTAAGATCATATAAAAAAAATTTCATCCACCTAGCTCAATGTAATTTTTTGTTATCATGTTAACAGACAAGACATAATACGAACCAACGGGAGTGCTCTCAAAATGGTCTCACTTACTCTCTAATAAAGATGACATTCCCTCCCCGCATGAAATCCATTGTCTATAAAATGTTTATCTTTGTAATGTCCAAAAAATTGCGGACTTAGGGCAAGGCGACAAATGTAGGACACAGGCGAACAATAGGTACAAAATTAGTGTGAATCTGTGTGATCTTTGATTATTCTTTTGGCAATTAATTCCTGGCATGCTGCTAATATTCGTGTTCCCCAAAATTGAATCTGCATTTTGGACAACTTTTTTCCCAACCGGTTTAAACCAAATTTGATGCAGAATTATAATTGTAATCACTAGATCACATAGAAAGTTCTTTTATTTAAATCATTATGTTTTTGAGCAATTGCATTTACATGCATACGAAAGTACCGACAAACAAATGTCCAATTTTTGATGGGTTTGGTTCAAAATTTTATAAAAATCTACATTTTGGATGCTAAATGTGTGTACCAAATTTTATTTTATATTTTGAAGTAATCGCGTTCACTTGTACTCGGACAGCGGAATAGACAGACTTCCTTTGAATCGATTTCGCTCAAAATTCGATGGAAATCTACAAATTTGGTGTAAAGTATATATACCAAATTCCAACCGTCTAGTTTCAAAGCATTTTTGGATTTATCGGTTATTGAGTTCACAGACAGTCTAACATAATTCCAAAAATGTGTTTTTCGGAATCAGACAGGTCTGAAACGAGGAAATTCATCAAAATCTTGATTTCGGATTTTTTTTTGACGATCGCAATACTTTCTCAGGCAATCAAAAATTAAAAATATGCTTGTATGTACTTAGGATTAAGAATAGTTTAAAACAAAAATATTCATCAATATCTCGAATTCCATATTTTTTAACAATTACAATAGTGTTTGAATCTAAATTTTCATTAAAGACAATTTATCCACCTTTGAAAATCAGCTTTATAATACAAAAGAAAGAATTCAATGTATCGATGTTTTTTAGTGCCAAATTCTAACGAAAAGGAATAACTATTCTCGATATTCTCATTGGAATATTGCTGTTGGAATATTTAGAATAATCTCATTCATACCACGAACTTTCACCACCCAACCATAAAATAGGGTTTGCTCATGAAAGCTTTTAAGATTTTGCTTAAACGTAATAATTTTATAATTTTAGCATGTTTTATCTATAGTGAAAGATGAAATAGAGAACTTTTCAAAAGCAAAGTTTTCAAAGTTGAACTATATTTAGCTTAAATAACTATACTATATACTTTTCGAATTAAAATGATATCTGTTATTTGTGAATCTTGGTTAAAAAATAACAGTTTGCCAAAATATTCGTCATCCCTTTTAGAAATGAGAGATGCACAACCCTCGCTTTTTTAAACAATAAATATTTTTGCTATTGTTATTTTTAAATATTTGATAAAAATAATTACTATTTCAAACACGCTATTAATTTCAAAAAATTATTAATTATTTTTAATAATTTTTTATTATTAATAATTAATATTTTATTTATTATTTTGAGTAAAATGTGAATGGCATAGTTTATTTATTAAAGTAAAGGACTTGTAAAAAATTAAAATAAAAAATAAGGCATGACTTTAAAGCTTTTGTTTTAGTTCTATATTCTGTCAAAAGATGCCGCCAGTAGAATGAATTCATATAGAAGGTGACATGATGGACAATTAGGAGTCAAGACACTAGTACTTGGCTGACAACTTTTCCCAGGTATTCATAAGAAGCCATTGGCATCGGTTATGGCAATGACTTCACATTTATGCTTACTTTCCAGCGAATAGCAACAATTATAGTGATATGCAGGTTCGAAGGATAAGTAATATGTGAATTCGAATATTAATGCGGTGAAAGCAAGGGCATTTTTTGAACCTGGTGAGAATTCGCAATGGACCAGATACGGAAGTTTTAGGTGTCCACTGTTCCGCACATATGGAAGTGAACCTCATCAATCCATAGGATATTCCACAACCAATTCTATTTCAGCTCCATCTGTGCTAAGAAAGTTAAAACGAACGTTTCGCGCTCATCTGTATCAGCTAGTTTTAACAAATGCAAGCGGTGGATCTTATGCAGGTAGGCTTCGAATACTATCTGCATGCACCTCCAAACTGTAGTGTATGGCAACTCCAGTTGCCTTGATACGTTGCGAGCCCTAAATATCCCTGTTGTTTTCGAATTGGCTTGCTTAACGACAGCGGTGGCGACGTCTTCGATCACTTGTGGTATATTTGTTTTGCTTCCACGGCCTGGTTTAACAGCAAATTTGTCTGTTTTCTGGAAACGTTTGGTGATTCACTGCAGAGCGCAAGGTGTTATTGAAACCGTACGCAAGAATTTCTGATATCTGTGTAAACGAAGCGCTTTGGCAGCTTTATTGCTGTTTTGGTAAAATAACTTTAGTAGGATTGCACGTTCCGACAAAGAGAGAACCATCGTCTTGGCTTAAGAATGCTCGGAGCCTGTACGCAAAGCTTTTTATCTTTACTATATTGGTAATAGGGGAATAAAGGTACGAACGACCTTTTATTTTCCTATTACGCAAATTTTGTTCTCCAGTGCAGCTCGCAATGTCGAATATTCGAATTTTCATCTGGCTAGCGATATTTGTGAGTTAGTAATGCAATAATTGAGTTTATTACAGATACCTTGTATTCTGTTGTTGGAGTCATGTTTCATATTCATTACCTTAAATCGATCGTTGTTACTTTCTATCGAGATTATTCAAGACCAGTAATGGAAAAGATCCCTTTAAGATCAATTATTTTAACACTCCTCTTCGTGAAGAATATTGATCCCTGGTATAGGTGACTTTTTGATTTTAATTACATAATAGCAGTTCGTAAAACATTCGTCATCCCTATTTGAAACTACGAAAGTCGTGATTCATTTTTGATACAGGTGATTCGGTTTCTATGTTTGTGGTTTATAACATTACAAAGTAGAATTTAATGAACTGTATCTACTCTTAAGTTTATACATACTGAAAAGCTCAAATATTGTAGAAGGAGCAATAAAAAATCTAGCACTTTTTTTTTATTTTTTCATAAAACATTTCACTTATGTAGGAACAGGTTGTGAGTAACGCAACTCATCATCGCAAGTCATTGTGGTTCACACGTAACTAAATATTATAAATAATTGTTAATGTTCTGTATTTGTTTAATTGTTATAATTGTTCATGTTTGTTTTTGAAGTAATTGCAGCAAAAATATTTTATATATTATTTTGTGTTAAATGAAACTTTATTTCTGCTGTTGCATCTGGCAACGAGGATGATGTTTGTAAAAATAAATACAATGAGTGAGATGCTCGCCGTTACTTGGAGTTGACGTAGTCTGTGCTTGATTTTAAGTTCTTTAAAACACTTTCAATCGTTGGTCGTAATATCCTAAATAAGAAATGTTTATTTTATGTATCAGGCGTTTACAATCTGCACTTTAAAACGCAGAGACATACGCCGATAAAGTGGTGACCCGGAAACAGAACTGCAATGGCGACCGGCGAAAAATACGAACCGAAACTAAGTGCAACGGATACTGCATCTAATGGTGAAGTAGCCAAGGTTAGTGTAAAAATTCCTCCATTTTGGACAGAAGAGCCAGAAATTTGGTTTTACCAAGTGGAGGCGCAATTTTCCATTAGTAGTATTAAATCAGAGGAAACAAAATTTCATTATTTAATTGCGCAGATGGAACCAAAATTTGTTGAAAATTTATGGGATATAGTCACTGATGCTAATGAAAATAAATATACCGCTGCGAAGGAGAGATTGCTGAACACTTTTAAAGAAAGCGAAAATAGACGTATTCAGCGTCTCGTGTCAGAAATGGAGTTAAGCGATTTACGGCCAACTCAACTACTTCAAAAAATGCGTAGTTTGGCGACAGATGGAATTTCGGACAATGTGTTGAAAACTCTATTTCTTCAAAAAATGCCGGATTCCATCCGAAGTATACTAATCGTGAGCAATGAAGATATCCGGAAACTTGCCGAAATGCCTGACCGTATTGTAGAAATGCATCCGAATCACGAATTATATGCTACATCTAGAGGCGATATACAGCAGGATAGTGAAATTAATAGTTAACGTTCGCAGATTGTTTCTTTGGAGCGTAAAATCAACCGCTTACAACTTGAACGCGGTCGTACAAGGAGCAGAGGTGCCAGTAAAAACAATTGGGGACGTAGCGCGTCTCGTAAACGATTTAATCCTGCTGGTAAGTACTGTTTTTTTCACTATAAATTTGGAGCGAAATGTTATTCTGATAAATGTAAACAACCTTGTGAATGGAAAAATGCCTATTCGGAAAACTCGCATCAGCAGCAGACTTAACGGCGAGTTCTGCTGCGGAAGTAACTCGGGATTCCTGTAAATACCGTCTATTTGTCTTTGACAAAACAACGGGTTTGCGTTTTCTTGTGGATAGTGGAGCTGATGCCAGCATTATTCCCAATACGGCAAAACAAATTTCGACTAGCGACTATAAATTATATGCTGCAAATGGAACTGAAATTGAAACATAAGGAACGAAAGTATTGACACTTGATTTGGGATTACGTCGTGAAATTCAATGGCCTTTTGTCATAGCAAATATAAAAAAGCCAATTTTAGGAGCAGATTTTCTAAATCGTTTCCATTTGTTAGTTGACGATAGGAATAAAACATTAATTGATGGAATAACTAACCTCTCTACTCAAGGTAAAGTTGCACTTACCTTAAACGTCAGTGTAAATACAATGTACAGTGCCTGTAAATATTCAAATTTATTGCATTTGTACCCATCTATTACAAAACCTAATTTTTTTATTTCTGATGTAAAGCATACTGTAAAAGACCGCATTGAAACTAGGGCATCACCAGTGTATTCTAAAGCAAGGCGATTAGATCCAAAGAAATTAGAAACTGCTAAACATGAATTTAAGTTTATGCTGGACAATAATATTATTCGTCCATCTAAATCAGAGTGGGCCAGTCCACTGCATATGGTCTCGAAGAAAGATGGATCTTTCAGACCATGCGGGGATTATAGAAGGTTGAATGACCAAACACTCCCAGACAGATATCCAATTCCTAGACTCGAAGATTTTCAGCACATTTTGCCAAACAAAGTCATATTTTCGAAAATTGACCTTTTTAAGGCCTATTTTCATATCCCTGTTGCAGAGGAGGACAAGAAAAAAACGGCTATTATTACTCCATTTGGACTTTACGAATTTAACAGAACGAGTTTTGGTTTACGGAATGCTCCGGCAACATTCCAAAGATTTATTCACGAAGTATTTTGAAATTTAGACTTTGTGTTCCCTTATTTAGATGATGTATTGATTGCCTCTTCTGGTGCAGAAGAACATCGTTCACATCTCAAAATAGTTTTTCAACGCTTAAATGATTACGGGCTTCGCATAAATGTCATCAAATCAGTTTTCGGAGTTTATTCACTAGAATTTTTGGGCTATAAAATTTCGGCTAAAGGATCAAGGCCTCTGCCTGAAAAAGTAAAGGCCATATTAGAGTATCCATTGCCAAATACCCTTCAAAAATTGCGTACATTTTTGGGTATGCTAAACTTCTATCGCCCGTACATAAAAAAATGCTGCGGCAACTCAAGCCCCTCTTCATGAATTTTTAAAAGGTGCCAAAAAGAAAGATCAGAGAAAAGTCCCTTGGAGTGAGGCGACTGTAAAACTATTTGAAAAATGCAAAATGGATATAGCAGAAGTTGCAATGTTGACATATCCAAATTCCGATTACCCTCTGTCTCTTCACACTGGCGCATCGGATTTGGCTATAGGAGCAGTTTTGCAACAACACGAACCTGATGGGTGAAACCTTTCGCATTTTTTTCAAAAAAGCTAAACGAGGCCCAAAATTATTATTCGACGTACGATCGTGAACTTTTGGCTATTTATTTGTCCGTAAAACATTTTAAGCATTATTTGGAAGGTAGAGATTTCCAAATCTTCACTGATCACAAACCTTTAGTTTTTGCTTTTAAGCAAAAGAACGACAAAGCGTCATCAAGACAGTTGAGACATTTACAGTATATTTCTCAATTTACCACAAATATATGTTATGTAAATGGTAAGGAAAATATTGTCGCAGATACATTATCGAGAATTGCTAATGTTAACCTGCCAACTATAGACTATGATCAAATTGCTGACGTTCAAATTGATGATGACGAACTGAAACAACTGCGACTTTACAGTAAATCCTTGAAATTTAAGCAGTGTCAGCTTCCATCCAGAAAATCTTTATGGTGTGACGCATCTACATCAAAGGTTAGACCTTTTATTCCAAAGCCTTTCCGTATGCTGATGTTTCAACAAATCCATTGTTTATCTCACCCCGGAATTCGTGCAACAGTTAAAGAAATGTCATCACGATTCATTTGGTCTTCACTGAAACAGGAAGTTCGTAACTGGACACGGGAATGTCTACATTGCCAAAAAAAATAAAATTTCGCGGTATACAAAATCCGAATTTGGAACTTTTAAACTGCCAGATGATCGTTTTAGTGTAATTCATATTGATTTGATTGCGCCATATTCTCCATCGGATGGATACATCTATTGTTTGACATGCATCGATAGACACACATCTTGGATGGAAGTGGTTCCTTTACGGCAGATCACTGCTGAAGTTGTTGCACAAGCTTTTTACGAATGCTGGATAACACGATTTGGAGTACCTTCTCTCGTGGTTACGGATCGAGGAACTCAGTTTACTTCAGAATTATTCAGAAAATTAGCAATCATTTGTGGTGTAAAATTACGGCATACGACGTCTTATCATCCCCAAAGTAATGGAAAGATAGAACGCCTACATCGCACGCTAAAAGCAGTCATTAGATGCCACAACTGTATTCGATGGACTGAGTCATTGCCTACTGTTCTCATGGGTTTACGAGCTTCTCTTCGAGACGACAGTAGTTTTACAATAGCCGAAATGGTATTTGGTAAGTCTATCAAATTACCTGGTGAGTTTTTTGAAGATTCGAAAACTGTGTCCATTAGATTCTTTTGTTGATAATCTGCGAAAACAGATGCAGTTAGTAAAACCAAGAATACCCAAACAAAAATGTAACCAACACATTTTTGTTCCACAAGATTTAATTACAACTATTCACGTATTTCTTAGGATCGATCGTGTTAAAAAACCCTTAGAACCGCCATATGAGGGACCCTTTTTAGTATTACAACGAACGCAAAATTTTTTCATGTTGTTAATCAAAGGTGAACATATAAATATTTCTATTGATTGAATAAAACCAGCCTATAAGTTAACAGTTTGACATTTCTGATGCTCCATTGCCATTAAATGTTAACAGTCCTGCATCTTGTGAACCCAAAAGAAGTGGCTCAACTGAAAGGATGCAACATAAGAATGCATTAAGTGATTCAAAAAAGGAAGACAAACTGCCTGCTTTAACCACACAAACACGTTGTGGAAGAAAAATAAAACGACCTGTGGGTTTTACAGACAATGCCTAAAATGTTGTTCCAGTGCATTATATTCATATTACATTTAAATTTCATTTTCAATTTTTTTTCTCTAATTAGCGTAACTTCGTTATTGGCAAGGGAGTGATGTAGGAACAGGTTGTGAGTAACGCAACTCATCATCGCAAGTCATTGTGGTTCACACGTAACTAAATATTATAAATAATTGTTAATGTTCTGTATTTGTTTAATTGTTATAATTGTTCATGTTTGTTTTTGAAGTAATTGCAGCAAAAATATTTTATACTAGCCGCCTTTGGCGACCAGCCGGTTCGCCAATATTACCGCTCGCTACAATTTTCAATTAAATATTTTAAGTAACTGGTCTCTTAATAGATTCTCAAACAAAACAATTTTAATTTTCAAATTTTGATAGTCATACCAAACTTATACTGTTGTTTAAATCGTTTCGTTCAATTTGCTCTATATATTTTGCTAATTTGTTGTCATTTCCGGTAAAACGTCAACTTTAGTTTAAAGTGAAAATGATGAAATTGCAATTAATATAAAGATATTTTTTAATAAAACCAAGCGTTTTATTTTATTTATCATCTTTATTGCTATTTATTTATTACTATTATTATTGAATATGAGTATTGCAAACAGAATATCTCGGTATTTAAGTCTTATGTGAACTACAAAATATTTTTGATAATTTATGTAATATCTCAAAGAATAATTCAACAAAAATTTCTCAGATTTAGCATAAAATTCAGTTTTTAGTTTTGCTTTCAAAAGGATTGAAGTGAAATCAATAATAATATTTTGTTCCAGCCTATAAATATATTTCAAAAATTATGAAATCTAAATTTAATGCAGTAAGGTATCATATTCTGAGAAATATTCTGGACACACCAAATTTTAAATAAATGAATAAATGTTTCTATTTTCCACGATCAACTAAGACTTATTTATGAAGTTTTGAATGTTAAAAATCTAGAAAAACTCAACATTTTCATAATCTTAGGCCAATTATTCATAGAAACCTGCGCGCTGATTGGCGTATTTTTTTTGAAACGATCGATGAAAAATCTAAAATTATCTTTTTTTTTTAATTGAATAGTGATATTCAAATTTTCATAAATCAGTCAGTTTAAGTGATTGATTTAGTTGAATGGAAATTAACTCTTTTTATTTAAAATATTAGTGTTTCAAGAGCATTTTGTTATTCGTGATTTCGACAGCATAAGCTTTATGTAAAATCAAAAATTCGTTATTTATTAGAGCATTTATTGAATTAAGTTACATAAAATATAATCATTTTTCTATTTAGGCCATTTTAGCAGATCTGTTGTGTTCGTGCGTCAACAAAAATAAAATGCATACAAACTTATTATGAAACTAAATCTTATTACATTATAGATAATATTATCAAATTTACATCAACTTATTTTCATTCAAAATTCTAGCATCGTTTTTAAACAACAAATTAAAAGTTCCAAAAATATCACTGTTGCCAATCTGAATTTTACAACTATTTACAAAATAAAATTTATAATTATTAAAATAATCGTTTGCTACTTTTAAATAAAGTATTTACGATTTATGTCGCAACAGATCTTTGTCTTACTAAAGGTTTACAAATTAGCTGTGTGGCCATGATTTGAATGGATATCCTGTTCATATTAAACAAAACTTGCCTTAAAATAAAACTTATTTATTGGATTAATAATATAGAGAGTGTAAAAGATCATAAAAGAATTTTTCTTGAATTTATTTTTTAGAAAAAATAATATTTCATATTTGTTTCATTTCCTACAGACACGTGACGAAAATTATATTTTTGCAGATTTCATTTCCAAAAAGATTTAATTTATTTTCAGTTAGAGCTTTAATCAATGTGATGGCAACACTTTGAAAAAAGCTATTTTTTTTCTCCTGAATGCGAAACGTGCTTAATCCTCATTTTTATTTTTGACGAAAAAAAATTATTGAAAAACATAGTTAAAATATTTATTTAAAAATTCATTAAAAATAGAAATTTAATTTTAAGATTAAAACAGTAGTATCATTTAAAAGATAAATTTTTGATCTTTAACTTGATGTAAAAATCTTCTTTGTGCGGTAATATTTTCGGAAGTTATAGCAGAAACACGCCAAAATTTCTCTTAATTTTTTAATAAATAAAATTCGAATTAAAAATTCGAAAAAATAACCCCCAGGTGCACATTCCCGGCCTCCAAGGTATACACGTGCCGAATTTGGTAGCTGTAGGTTGAATGGTCTGGCCTGTAGAGCGCCAACACACACACACACACACACACACACACACACATTGAGCTTTATTATAAGTATAGATATAGATATAGATATAGATATCATTTTGTGTTAAATGAAACTTTATTTCTGCTGTTGCATCTGGCAACGAGGATGATGTTCGTAAAAATAAATACGAGTGAGATGCTCGCCGTTACTTGGAGTTGATGTAGGCTGTGTTTGATTTTAAGTTCTTTAAAACTCTTTCACTCGTTGGTCGAAATATCCTAAATAAGAAATGTTTATTTTATGTATCGGGCGTTTACAATCTGCACTTTAAAACGCAGAGTCATACGCCGATACTTATACTTAACAAGACTTAAACAAAATAAGATTAAAGATGACGTTGAAATTTATATTGCACAGTTGTTTAATAATATTATCAAAAATATTTCTTATTTGAAAAATCATAAGTATGAAACTTTCATTTAAATATCATACTAGAGCTGTTAGTGCTATTTTGTGATTGATAGTCAGAGAAAGGTCATATTTCGCTTTGAAAAAAGCATTGCAGGTATTTGAATATCTATGCAAATTGTATTTCTTCTTTTCTTTTATGTGAATCAATGTTCTCTTTTAAGAAAATCGTTCAACTTTGGAATTACTATCTCCCACTCTATTTGAAATCTAAGATTTTCGTGTTGGCATCAACATGAGAGATGCGAATATAGTTTTGGTTTCGTTCCTTACTTGGATGTCTGTATTTATATTGACAATTTTTTTGTTGTTTAAAATTTACTAAAACATAAGAAGAAAATTAATTGCAGCTGTCACATGATTAGTAAAGGATATGAATATAAAACTGATAGTAAATTATGAGACAAATTAATTACAGATTGAAGCTGTTTTCTTTATATTTTCCATACCGGCAATCGGCGCGTCTCAAATTTGTTTTGAGCGCATGCGCATTTGAATGGGAATCCTGGATGATACCATATCTTCAGGTTTCCGCGCATAATGTATTTCTATGGCTCTTTCGCCATCCGTGACTGGCAAAAATTATAATCATTGTTGTGACGATCGTTACAATTTCGATGAGAAAAGATCCGAAAGCTCGGTAATTAATAGATTTACTGTTTGTCTTATTTGTTCGTTATCATTCTTTTTAGCATTAATTATGGTACTCTTCCTATCTAATGTCAAACGCGCACCGCCATGATCCGTCTTGCTTCTAAATATTAATATGGAAGAAATAGTAGTGTGACATTTCGTCATGTTTTTAAACGCCTTGTATTTAGTTTAATTGGTATATTATGGCATGTTTCTTTTGAATGATTTCTGTTATTTATATAATATTTATGTCTGTAATATTTCAGTATTATAAGTTAAATTTCCGTGCGTAAACTGTCAATATATTTCTTTTTACATGCTTATTTTTTAAAGAGGATTAACTTGTCTTTTTTTTTTCTCGTTTTATGAAACGAATAATATATATATTTTTTTCAAGTTATAATCTGACGTAACAATTTTTAAGTAATTTCCTTTGGTGAATGTCTAATAATATCATCTATTTAAAAGGATGCTCATAAATTGCCATGTAATGTCATTTATATTTTTCATTTGGGATTCGTAAACAAGTGATGTATCTATAACTTTTTACGAAAATCATTTCCTAACTGGTATATGGAGGTTTTTAGTTTAAATACTTAATTTTCATACAATAAGGACAATTTTTATTTTCTTTAAATACTTAAATAAATGATTGAGCTGGAAAAATCTGAATAATTTTGTGCAATACATATTTTAACAGTCAGATCTGGAGACCTTTTAGATTGGGTTTAGTTTAAAGTATAAAAAAGCAGATAAATTTTTTTGGAATAATTAATTTTAAGTATTATATTTGAAACAATTAATTTAATATTATATATTCTTGTTTTCTGTCCTAGTGAGTATTTAAAGCTTGATTCTTTGAATGGAAACTAGTAATTCATTTCTTTTTGATACGATTATGAATGAAATCTAAAAAATTCCTTTCTAAATTTAAATAATTTAAATTATTTTATTGATTTTGAAGTTTGATTGCACCTGTTACTTGAATAAATAGATTAAAGCTGCTGAAGGCATTTGAATCACGATTGATGTTGCATTATTTTAGCTGATTTATTGTCTTATTGTGAAATGGATTTTGGAAAAAAATATATGCTGTTTAGTTCCATTTTAGAATTATGATGATTGTTTACTTGTTTTTGAACATTCAAGTCTTTAAGATATTTACTAATTCTTAAAGAATTGAATTCTGAAGACTCTCTAAAATTAAGATTCCTGCAGGTAATTCTTATTTCAAACTAAAATTGTGTTAGTTGGAGCTATATTGTAGAACATTTTTTTATTAGTGTTTTCTAATCTGTTGAAGTTTTTAAAAGATTTTTTGCATCTACTTTTGTTTTTGGTTTATAATTTTATAGAACACCTTTTTTTGAAGGCAATGTGGTATGTGAAAGGCAATTCAGCTACTTTCCTAGTTATTTATTTATTTATTTTTTACTGAGTTTTATCTCAAGCAAAAAGCTCTAATAAAAAATCATATAGTTTTTTTTTTAATTTTTATAAAGAAAACTTATATATATATTTTAGTTTTTAAAATAATTCAAATAGAAGTAAAAAGAACTTTCTGAACAAACAATAAATTTCCTAAACAGGACCAAAAATTTAAATAGAAAAGTTTTCAACTATTGTAAAAAACAAGATAATTGCGATTTGCTATTAAATACTTCTGTCTGTAAGTAATGAAATTTAAAGGAATAGTAGAATGCAGGTACAGTCTTTAAGGTCTTTATTTTTTTTTTTTTTTTATAGTTAGCTTTATGAAATCTGTTGCAATTTGTACCAGGATCAGAAGATGCTCCGGCCAAAGTCAACACATATTCTTGAAGAGCATTGAAAATTCTGTTAGATTTTGTTGTATATTACATTTCTTGAATACAATAATTATATGAAGAAAAAGTAAATTTATAAGAACAATCACTCTGAAGGTTAAGCAAATGCAAATTTTCTTCATCCATAGGAAAGGCTATTGTGGTAATTCAACTTAGCAGAATTTTCTTTGCATTCTCTGTAGAATTTTCAAGATAGTAGTGACTTTTTTTTTCTGTAAAATTTAAAATTAATGCTGAAATCTCTAGTCATCATATTAGTGGTATGAGCCATTTTACCTTCAAATGCCGTAATATAGTGGTTCATCATCACTGAAATATATTTTCTTTATTAAAAATATACTTAAAAAAGCAAATTTCAAAAACTTTTTAACATTTTAAGAAGCATTTTTATTAAAGCATGTTTTCATAGCGATAGCATATTTAAATATTAAAAATTTTTAACAGTATCAAATATGCTATATTTGATTTGTATTAAAGTAGATCTGTTTTATTAATTTTAAAAGGATATTTCTTGAAAAAAATTTATTATAAACATCAAGCATCGTATTTGGTAACATATTGATTGCGTTATAGAAATTGTTACTCTAATTTATCAGCAATTTCATAAAAACATTCAAAAAATTCTGTGAGAAAAACAAAGTACAATTTCATATATTCTTTTGTCAACATTGTTATTCACGACAAAAATTTGCATCTTATAATGTTGTAATAAACATGATATTTAACATTATTGAATAAACTATGCATTAACTAAAATTCTTTTATTTGCTGTAAGATATATGAATTTATTTATCAGATCTATTTTATTATAAATTTAATTTTTGTGTGATTTTAAAGATGAATCTCGAAACTATTATGTGCTAATTTTTTTCTTCCGAGTTTTCTTTTCAAAGTTATATCTATTATGCCGCTGATTTAAGTTCTATGCTATTTTAAATATGTAAAATATTCTAATATGTTGAATGTTGAGACTTATATTGATTTTTTAAAAAATGATGACGTGAAATCTTGTTTATCTTATTTCTTTTGCTTCTGTTTTAATTCTCTATAACTCTTAAATCCAAGATCTCTTCTTAAGGTAGGAATTTTGTTAGAAAAACAAGGAAGTATTTTTAATAATTTTTCTTTAAGTCGCTGCAACATAAGATTTGTGGCCTGACCCACTTGTAGATATTTTATTTGTCCTCATTAGCAGTAAATCTGTTCATTATGAATGTAAAATTACAATCAAGCTAGGAAAAAACATTTATATAGAAAGTGATTAGGAACCTAACAAATCAGTTTTGTACGAAGAGTGAGGTGTTAATGGCTTTATGGTTTATCATATTTACCAAGTATTAGCAAAAGGTTTAAATTCCAGTGGAAGAATCAATATATATTAAATCTTAATCTTGTAATGTTGAATTTAATTGAAGTCAACTAATATTCTGATTATAATTACTTTTCAACACAAAATTCAAAATGAATATTTTTTCTGTATTGTGCAGTATTGATAAGCAATAACTTTTTTAAGCTGAAGAGAGTTGTTATGGGTTAAAAGCTTCATCTTAATTTTATTCACAACAAAGTGGTAAATGCAGTCTTTTGTAATTCACATTATATATTAAATATTTCTGTAAAAAATCGAGTTTTTTTAATACTTGAGTAAAAAAAACTATCTAAGCTTATTAAAACTTATCTTTAATTTGGATATGTTTACTGCAGGTCTTCAAAAGGCAAAGAGTATGCAATTATTTTTTAATATACTGATAATTTTAATAGTTTTTTTTAAAAGCCATTCTTATGAGTTTTGGCATATGTCTTGTGAACAGGGGCAAGGGAAGACATAAATGTCTTGAACTTTACTCTAAGGTAGTGCCAAAACATTAGTTCATTTATGCCATTTTTTAAGAAGAGAAATATTAAGAAGAGGCAAAAAAAAAAAAAAAAAATCGCCAAAAAGCCACTTATCTTTGGTATTCAATTAACCTTGGAAAATGGGTTTTTTAAAGAGTATTATTTCGTAGGATTTGCAAATTCTGAAGATAAATATTGATTTATTGGTTATGTATATATGAAAGAGATAAAAAAAAGTATTTTGACAAAATGCATTGGAAAAGATTTTTATTGATTGGCAATCAGTAAAATTTTTTTATTTGATTAAGTTGTAAACACTTTGGTTTATTAACACAGTGAAATATCTCAAATGACATCAAACTAGAAACTCCTGAAGAATTTTTCATTAAACTTTCTTAAATAATTCTCTAATTGATTAATAATAGAACCCTAGAAACTTGTCAACTCTACAACTCGTATCTTTATAATGGTAAACATTTTTTTGCTGTAGTTCTAACCTATGAGTCTCAATGAGCAAATTCCATCTTGATTTACAGTCATGTCTGTGCCAGAATACACATGCATTTCTTTTAATTTTCATTTACCAGGAATTAATTTGTCCCTAAACATTATCTAATATGAAATTAGCCTACTAATATTGTAATATTCAAAAGGTCATATAAATGAAAATAAATTTATTTACTATTCATTTCAGTTTCCCAAGACGATTTCTTTTCGAAGATTCTATCTCACTAAGAGGTGAAACGCAGAAGAATGAGAGCATTTCCGGAATTCTTCATCATTCTTTTGCCTTGATTCTGTCCTATTAAATACTTTTTTGTTAATATTTTTTATTTTTATTTTTTTGCATGTGTATGTCAGTATCGTGTCGTTCCTGATTGTATTATTTTATTTTAATTTAATCCGCGAGTATTTCAAATTTACTTTATTGTTAATGTACATCTCCATTGTTAATGTACATCATCATTGTTAATGTACATTTTTATTGTTAAATGTGCATCTCCATTGTTAATGTACATTTTTATTGTTAAATGTACATCTCCATTGTTAAATGTACATCCACATTGTTAATGTACATCTCCATCTTTCACCTTTCCTCTCGCCCTTATTTTGACAAATTAAACCCATCCTAATGCATGCAAAAAAAGTTTTAGAATCTTGGCAAACTATATGTATGCATGCATTTGAGATTGCATAGAAAAAAAAATACAGTGCTAATTATAATTAAGTGTAACTAAGAATTTATTAAATAGGAAAATTATAAACGTGCAATCTTGCTATAAAGTCAAGTTACATCTAATATAATTAAGTCTTGTGTTATAAATTGCATGTTGAAGATAATTGACTTCTTGAGGGAATACTTCAGAAAACATTCTTGCCAACTGATTGGGTTATAATTATTATAATGATGCATCTGCAGGGTTCATTTTGAAATTCATTGGCATAGTACTTTTGGGAGGCAGTGAAGAAAAGAAAATTTCTTTTACCATTTAATTAATAATTACGTTTCTATTTTTTTACGTTTCTATTTTTCTATAAAGAAAATGATTCTCTTTAAATGACCCTATGTATAGTGAAATAGGTTAAATATTTTCTTGATTTAATCTTTAAAAATTTTATGAAGAATAGAAATTGTCTGAACAGAAAAAAAAAAATATAAAATTACGCATTTTAATCTTTCCTACTGAGACAAAATTAACACTGAACTTGTCGCAACTGATCAAATTATTTTCCTTTGGCAATTTCAATATATCATTAAAGTAGCAGTGTATTTAGTGTTCAAAACAAAAGTAAAAAACTATTGCATCTTATCACACAGGCTGCTGGGATTAAAGAAAGTTAAAGCAGTCAAAATTATAATTGTATTACTAAAATAAAAATATTATTCTCAGTATTTTAAAATCATTATAGTTAATGGAAGCATTTTTTCTCAATCAAATGAATATCATTAAAACATATTTTTTTTAAATTTTAACATATAGAAATGCCATGTTTTCAAAAAAATTTTTTGACATTGATGTGAATAGAGAGGAGTATATTATTCAAATCTAATAAATTAATAAGAACTAACTGTAGGGCAATTAAATTTTTTTTGTAATAGATTTTATTGCCATTCAACATATATCGTGGTTAGTTGTAATTGATCTAGATATAAAGTAGCTGTCTTCTAAAACATCTATTAATTAATAGCCATTTAATTCTAGTAGCATTTTTATAATTTTTTAAATTTAAAAATGTTATTTTTTAGAACTTATTTAAAATAAAATTTTCTCAAACATATTCCTGTCTTTCTGTTAATATCTGCAATTTTATTATTTTATTTAAATATTTCCAGAAAATTTTATTTTTTTGATAAAGGTGTTCAGAGTTCAAGGTTTAACTTTAATTCGTTTAGTTTTAATGATGATGTGTAATATATGTGCATGTATGGTTTGAAAATTCATTTTTATTTATTTATTTTTTAACCTTTCCTATTCTTTCATCGTTTGTAAATTCAAGAAAATGAACTTTTCGTCCGACTTCTCTTTTGAAAATTGTGATTTTCTCAAATCTATTTAATGAAATGAATTTTTCCTTCGAAACTATTTTGCTAGTAATTTTTTGGCTGTTTTGGATTTTTGTTTATTAATCAAGTGTATATTTATATGTATCTATGTATGTGTATATATACACACACACAATTGATTAATCTTTCTTATATAATATATGCATATCGCATATATATATATATATATATGAGCAATTGTGCGATGCCTTTTGTTCTTATTGTTATCTATCTTTCGGGTAAGACTCGCTTTTGTTTTCCTTCTCTTTTTTTTCTTTTCTTTCTTCCTTGTTTCGCTTTGGTTCTGGTGTTGCTTTCATGTTGTCTTCTGCCAAAACTCATCTGCTTTTATATTTGTTTTCTTTTACTAGAAGTCACTCATCAGAAGAAAAAAAATTGGCAATATTTTTCTAAAACACGATCTAATATACTAATCTTTTCTAATATACTAAAAATTTTGAGCAATTTATAAATAAAGCTGTTTTGAAAGATTTGCATTTTGTTTATATTCTCTTGTGAAATATGGTTTTGGCACTAACAAGTTGCCACTTATTATTATGCATGATAAATGATGTTCTATTAAAATGAAGTTAAGCTGGAGGGCTTTTCATTTTGGATCTCACACCTTAAAGGATGATATAAATATGCTTATGCCTATTAGCTAAGAATGTTTTGAAATTAAATCGATATTCATTAATTGGTATTATTAAATCAGTAATGTTTTGAAATTAAAATTAGTATTTATTTTTCTGCTTAAGGTATTTTGCCATTAACTTTGTGTATTACATTTATTATATTGTGTTCTAAAATATCTTTAGAAATATAATTTGATTTCATAACCCAATATTTTATTTGTGGAAATGCTATTTATTAATTTTTGTATTTAAGAAGATATTTAAAAAGAAAATTAGCCATGTTTGTGGATAATCTTTATAAGAAATGTTTGTATGCATAATTTTGGATCTTATTTCTTACTCATTTTGAAAAATGGTATTTTGTTGCGATCACTATCATACCTGTAGATATGGATTATTTATGATATAAATTTGAAAACTACATTCTTCTTGACATAATTATCATTCAAATGGCGGAACTTGTCATGCCATTTTTCAAGATTTAAAATTTTCTCTTAAAAATATTTGACATATTGTGGATTGCTTCTCATCGTGAAAGCAATGTGACACAAGCCACAGTCTCATGCACTTGAAGAAGTGAAAGATTTTTAGCATCAAATCTGATGTATAAAGGTATTACCATCAGATATCCCAAAAAAACTGCTGTAAAATATCTTGTGTGCAAACATAATGGTGATCCAAAACCAGACCAAAATTCAACATTCCCTGGATTTTGTTTTAGATGGCTGAATTAAATCTATGAAAGTTATATAATTGATAAGAAATCCCAGCTGCTGAAAGATTTTGCATGCGTTCCCCATAGAATCTTTACATTTGATAGAATTTTCTATTTTGGCTTTCATTTTCAGTAAAGCTAACTTCAGATGTCTTTACGAATAGAACTCTTCAAATTACTCTTGTACATACTGCTCAATTTCTTCATTTACATTTGATCCTATTCAAAATATCATGCTCAGCCTTTTTATTCTTGTACTTAGGTAATTTGTCCATTTTTTTTTTCAGTTTTTCTGTATTGTGAATTCATAGATTCTTTATATTTTTAATTATTTAATAAAATACAGGCTATGTTTTTGCATTTGCATTATTTGAAATTTATGGATTCTATAATTTTTATATTTGCCAAATGAGCTCCATTTTTCTATTTATTTATTGTTACCCAATAAATACTTCAAACTATTTTTTTGGCAGCAGCTGAAATGTGCAGTGCCAGCGCTCATCAACCAGTGCTTGAATGACTGCAATAAAGAATAAAAGCTGTTATAATCTTGACTATTCAATGCACCATTTATGGATAAGAAACAGAAGATTTTATAATTGCAAATTCAGTCTTTAATTTTGAAATTCCAAAAGCATCTAGGAATTTTTTTATCAAAATATATTTAGAAATACAAAAATATAAAATCTTTACAAAAAAATGCAATATATATATAAACACAACTTTGCAGATGCTTGGGTGAAAAGAAGAAACTTTTGGAATGAACTTAAATTTATTTTATCATGAATGTCAATTAAATATGAATTTATTTGTACAAGGAATGAGAGACGGAACACAATCATTCATACCAGAACACAAGAGAAAAGGGATAGAAATTTTTCGCTTTAGTGGTTTTACTAAGAGATTTTGACAAGGATTTTTTTGACACATGTTAATTTAGGAAAGGGAATGCTTGGGTATTCGAGATTTTCACCCTTTCGCGCATAGAGGATGTATTAGAAGTAATTAAATAACGTGTGATTTGGATCTGGAAATAAGAGAAATTGTAGGATAAATTAACATGGGCTAATTTAAAATAAAAATAGGAAATTAATTAGGATTTAAATTAAGAAATGTCTTTATATGCATATATAGCAGCAAATTATTAAATTATTATTGCATACTTGATTGCAGATTCAGATTCATTTTAAATCTTACATACACATATATATATGAGAACATTACTCAATTATTGTTGGTGCATGTATGATTGCATAAAAATTAATACGTCGGAAGATTGAAATGCTTAATATATTTGTTTTTATTTTTTCATCATTTATGTTTTGAGGTCATGTGACAAGTTTTCATGTCATTTTTGACTTATGTATCAGTTTCTCACTTTGATACTAAGCTGTTTAATATGCTTTTTGTTTATTTTCAGGCTTCTGTCCTTCAAAGAGCCAATTCCATTTCTCAT
The DNA here is from genome assembly GCA_026543865.1 of Argiope aurantia. Lineage (NCBI taxonomy): Eukaryota > Metazoa > Arthropoda > Arachnida > Araneae > Araneidae > Argiope > Argiope aurantia. The sequence goes on along the minus strand of JAPMOR010060957.1, from coordinate 60,326 downwards.
CAGTTTAGCACCAGTAGTAATGTTCCGCAATCTGGAGTGTTGAATGTTTTCGAGCCTTCTGAATCCTCTCATAAAATTAAAGTATCAAATGATGATGATGTTTCAAATAGTTCTCATTATATATTTGAGAACAATTTAGTGACTAATGAAGAATGTATATCTCATCAAATTCATAATAGCCATGTGGTGGTGTCAAGTTCTGTATCTGGCAATCATCAAGGGCAACCAAATGGAAAATACTTAACTAATTCTGATTATGATAACTGTGATAGAAATACCTACACATCATGGAGTCATTCAGCATTTGCCCAAAGACTGTCATCTACATTTTATGATCAATCGGTAAATTATAGCATTTTTTTAAAATTATAATTAGGCGTTCTTTTTCCCCCTTTCACAGCTTTTTTTTAAATGCTATAGTTTGTTCTGTGACACTTAGAGAAATAAAAAGCAGTAATTTAACTCTTTACTGGGAAAGTGAATTTTGGATTTAAGAGGTACTGTGTACAAGACCACTATTTTTGAGGATTCAAATAAAATTCTCCAATAAAAGTACTATTATGGGATACTGCTTATATATTCTGTAATACTTTTATCACTATAAAAAAATATATTTTTTTAATTTTACAAAATATTTCTAGGAAAAAATGAATTAATTTGCAATATAAATTCTTTCTTGGTAGTTGAACTTAATAGATACAATAAAACACAAGAACACTTACACTAAATACATAGTGTAATTAAAATTTATCTAGTAAGGTCACAGATTATAAAATTTTTTCATTATATGAAGGAAAAAAAATTGGCGTTGGATAAAGCAATCCTATTTTTAACTGAAATATTTTCAGATTACATTCTTTTGCGCATATATAACGTAATTTCCAATGAATTTTGAACATGCTTAATGCTTAATTTTTCAATATCTGTATAAATATGTAAAATTTCTTTTTTTTTCTGGTCAGCAAAAATAGCATGTTTTAAATCTTAGTTTCTTCTGGAATTATCTACCTCTCATGAATCTCTTTATCACTTTCTAAAATTTGTCAAATTACTATGTACAATTCTTGATATATTCTTGGGTATTTGATTCTTCTTAGTTTATAGATAATTCTCTTTTGAGGGCTTTTGAAAAAGACTTTCTTTTCATAATTGGATTTATAGGATGCCTTTGAATATGCATAACTACTAGTTTATAGAAAATACTCAAGGGCCATCACCTTATTCATCTTTTGCATGCATATGCAGAATTTAATTCAATAAATGACCATTTAAAATTTTTTTTGAAATAATTTTTGGATAAAAATGGTTTACTTTCTTGTTGATTTTCTCCTTCAAATGTAAGCAATTCAAAATAAATCTAATGCAGACTTTTATAAAGGAAATCTATTTATTAGTATCTATTTTATATTTATTTTCCATTACTATATCACTTCCTAATTTGTTTAGATGCCTTTTAAGTTTTCCATCATAATGAAGATCAGAAGTTTCGATTGTATTTGGAAGACCATGTTCAGTACCAATTTCTAAGGCTCGGTCATTATTAGATCACCAGCAGGAAGATGTGCAATATGTGAAAGCAAACAATTGGAATATATATAAAAAAAAGCAAGCAAAGGAACTTGAAGAAAATGTATACCTGTAGCTAAGGTCACAAATTGAGAAGCTATAGGCTGAATCCATTCATTTGATCCAAGTATAAAGAAAGGAGATGGGAAAACTATCTTAGTGGTCTGTCAGACTGCATCTCTCCAGTTGAGGATTAATAGAAATTAAACTGGATGGATAGATAGTCATTTTCAGTCTGAAAAACTTGCTTTCTTGTTCAACTAAGTGTGCAATGAAACACAATTATATGAAAGTTTTAATTTGTTTGTACTAATGTACATAATTTGCTGTTTATATGTTCCTTTGTTGCAAAATATATTAATCTTTTCAGAGGAATTTTATGAACATTTCCAAGATATGCAAAACATTGCGAACATTTCCAAGATATTTATTTTTAATATCAGAATATTACAGAGTACTTTAAATAAGAAGATTTACATTTAAATTTTGTGGAAAGTAAAAAAGAACATTTTATTTTTGTATTTTGTGAACTATGCCTTGTTTTAAATCTTTGAAAATACTTACAAATATTGAATTATCATGGACTTTTCACTTCAATTAAATTTTAAATTTGGATTATATGGATGATGACTTTAGAACTGGATAGTTTGTTTATCATCTTGTGATTTTAAAATTCATTTTTATTTTAGGAATGGAATCAATATGTGCAGTATATTGTGCATTTTTACTAGTTGGCATATGGATTAATTTTCATTTAAATATTCGTAAAGCGGAGTAATTTTTCCATAAAAATTTTTAGTAGTAAAAATTCAATACTTTAATAGAATATAGGTATTTTTGCAGAAACACTGGTTTTGGGCAGGGTGCATCTAAAAGAAATTAAAAACCCCCACCTCTTCAAATCCGAAAACTTACTTTGTCTGGAATGCTATCTGTGTTTTTTTTTTTAAGTAAAAACTTATCTAGTCTTTCCAAAAAGGTAATTATAATATAGTAAAATATTATATTCAAATCTATATTTAAGACGATAGAAAGCGATGGGTGGATGAATCCTCCCGTATTCTATCTGCTTCAGCTAATGGGTCAAATGCTTTTTAAAAAGTTATTTCTGAATCGCAAAACACAGAAAAGAAATGTTCCTAACATGATGGGTTGTGAGGTAAGATACTCTTCTTATTTTTAAAGAAATATTCATCTTGGTCATGACCTTATCTGAAGCGATGGTTGGTAATAAAAGCAACAGACTGTGAAACATGAACTGAAGCATGTATGTATGGTTTAGCTTTGCAAACAAGAGAATCTATGCTTTGAAGTGATCAAGTATTGCTTATTTTAACACTAATATTTGATGAAATGCTATAGAATCTTAAGTTGGACTTTTCATCTTCATTGATCCACATAAAAATTATGATTGAGGTTTTAAAAAAACATAAGAAGATATACAGTTTTATAATTTGTGAATATTTTAATTTATGTAAAAAGTGTCTAATGATATTAGTAATAAATTCTTCAGTATTGCTTGCGGGTTTAGTGATTCTTGATGCAGGCAGTACTGAAGAATTATTTCGAATGCATCTCTATAGTTGATCATTTGATTTGCAAATTAGAGGTAAGGCTTCACTGAAACTTATTTGGGTGTTATCTCTTGAAAGTATTATTTCTATCTTCAAAGAATGCGGCCTACAACAGTAATTATAATATTATTCAAGCAACTTTGAAGCAGTTTTCTTAAAAATTCTGAATTCAGTTAAAATCAAGGTTCGAACTGGGGTGAATAAAATGAAAATGTATTTGTTAGGAAACCAGAATTAATTGCTGAAATTCTCAAAGAGTGCAATAGGTACAACTGTGGCAGTTTAAAAAATATTTTGAGTGTTTCCTCTGGCAGCAAACACAGCAGTGAGGACTTTTAACGTGATAATATGGTAGCTGGTGTACTGTATGAATTGTGACTTGGAGAATGCCATATACATAATGAAGAAAAATTTCAAATTGTGCTATAGGGAGAATTTTTAATATCATTAAATGGCTGTAGTTTGTCCAAAAGTATTTGAATCCTGGTGATCAGATTTTGTGATGTTCATTTATCAGATAACATTTTTTTTAAAAAATCTAGGATTCTAATTTTATTGATCTAAATCATTTGACTCATCCTTTAGAAGTATTCTTGTTGTGTCAAGCAGTATAATTTGGTATTATAGGGAAAAAATTAATATTTTAAATCTGCCATCAGTGTATATATATATATTGCCTGAAATGCCAAGTTCATCAGTTTTGAGGTTCTTCACTGTTTTGGTTATTGATCTGACCGTCGCAATAACTCGAAAGTCTCCTGCTTTGTGAAGGGCAATCGAAGCAACAATGGTGAATACATTATAAAAATTAGTTCGAACACTCTGCACTAGCTTGTCTTGTAGGAGACAGCTTTGTAGTTTTACGAGATGATGCTTATGTGTTACGAAATGTTCAAAAACTTGTAGCTGTTTTAACATTTAGTGTACTGATAATTTTCTAATGAATTTAAACTACTACTGTAAAAGATCCTTTGAACAATGGCGATACATTTGGCTTTATGTTATATATTTTTTCAGAATATTCAAATTGAAAAAATATTTTATTTTAGATAGAATTTTTTAAAGACTCTGTTGAAACTTCGATTAATTTGAAATCTTATTTATTTAAAGCATTTTTTTGTACAGAATGAGTAAGTTTTAATAATTTAAAAAAAAAAACCTTTTATGATGTAACTTTTATAATGGCTTTTAAAAGAGAATCCAATTAATTACTGTTATCTTGTTACTTATTCTTTAAGTAGAACTATCATAATTCATTAAGAATATTTAGGAAATTATTTAATAAAACATAAATTATATTACTTTAATAATGAAATATATGTAAAATGTTCTATTTTATATCTTGCTTACTTGTTGAAAGTGCCAATACATGAGATCCAAAACTTAGGGAAAAAAACCTGATAACATAAGGACTAAAATATCATAAAAAATCATTCATAAGATAATATATGATTCAAGAGATAATGATATATGGAAATTATAGAATGAACGTTTCACATGATCTTGATTACTTCTTTTAATAAGTGAATGCTTATTGAAGTAACATTGTGTTACATAGAGAAAACTATTTGCATTTTCATTAGAGGTAATTCTTTTCTGAAAGTACATATAATTAATTTAATTTCTACCAATTATAATGATTGAGTTTTGCAACAATTAATACATTTATTTTATTTTTCATTGTCTGAGGATCTTTATTTTTGAATCGATATGCTTATGATTTCAAGTGGATAATTCAAGAAATTTAGGAAACTGTACTTCTATTCGATTTTTATTTTTATGAAAAGCTAAGAATGAGTCCTTTACTTCCCAATGTACTGCTCTTATAAATGATTTAATTTTAAAATTCAATGTTTATTTTTTAAAACTCTTATTCATTCACGTAATTAATATTTTATCTTATGGTTCCATTTGCTATTAAATAGGAAAATTATTAAAATTTTTAATTAATTTAATTGTTTGCCTCCAAATTGCCATTGCCAATGTTTGTCATCTTAAAGTTTATTTATACCTTTAAAATTATACCTTGAGGCTGATTTTAGAAATTGTTTAGTGCAAATGATAATATTACGTAAATTGATTGGAAGATGTTAGCTGCAGGAAATAAGATGATTTCATGTTCTATAATTTTATTTGAAATTATTATTTCATACCAGTAAACGTGAAGAACTTTTTCACATTCAGTAACAATGTGTTGCATCAAAAGTCGATAAAAAAAATTTCTTATTTACTAGTTCCTTATTCATTGGTTGAAAGAAAGGGAAGCTTGTAGGTTTTTCGGCCGCGATACGCATGTGACTTTATACCAGTTTACATTCAATAACCTCGGTTACATATTGGCGGTGGGGCCACTTGGGGACAACATGTTCTTCTGTTAACTTACATTTTAAATAAACAGTGTATTTGAATAAACACTGTGCTATGATAGAATTTGGTTTGAAAAAAAAGGAGTGGTGGCGAGGTAACTGTCCATTAATATTTGTTCTTCACTTAAGCTTTGTATTAGTCGAGAAAAAGAAATTGACATCTGAAATAATATAGAGGATAAAAATATTTTACATTGAAAATTATATTTATTTTTAAAACCATGTGTATGTGTAGATATTCCATTGAATTCTAATATTAAATCAATTTTTATTTTCTTGCATATGGCATTTACACCACAAGAGACAATTTTTATAAGTAAGCCGTTTGTGAAAATAGCTTTACACGAAAAGAATAATTTGCATATTCAATAGAGAGAAAATTCTTTTTTTAGAAAAAATGCTTGATTATATATATTTTATATTTTTAACTAATAGGAAAATCCCCATAATAGTTATTAAATTATTGCCCATTTTGATAAACTAGAATGATATATTGTTTCGCATGAATCAATATGCTTACTTCCTTGTTTGAGAGTTTTCATATATTAAATATATTCATCCGCCGTGTGGTCTAGGTTTTAATTTATAGTTTATATCAAACTGGTTCTTATTGGAATATCAACAATAAAACATGTGAATCAAAATTTTTAGTTCTTAGTTTAAAATTCTATTCGAGTATAACGAATAAATTCAATTAATAAGAATATTAATAGCCAACATTTCCCTGGGCTTTGGTGGCCTAGTGGTAAAATCTTCGATTTCAGAGACCCAAGTTCAAAACCTGACTTCACTAAATATCCATCCTGTATGCAAGACTGGTACATGTTAACAAATCGTATGTCATGAATTAAATGTTTTGCCATTGGTATGTTGCGGAACTTTGGAGAGGGGGCTACCAACTCAGATGACGCCCCCATCATCTAACCGGAATTCAAAATTACGAATCCCATCCCAAAATAAACCTTGTGTTAACAGGACGTTAATATAACTGAATTAAACCAACCAAAGCAATATTTTCTTGTTTGAATTACAACCATCATTATACTAAATTCTTTAAAATAAGCAGTGTACCCAGCCTAGTGATTTTAGTGCGATGTAAACAGTAAAATTTCAAATTATTTTTTGTAATATTTATTATAAACTAGCTATTTTCGTCGACCAAATATTTATATAAATGAAAATGTTTTGAATTTCATCTCAACAATTATGTTTAAAAGTATTTCTAAAAATTTATTCAAATTAATTTTAAAAATCGGATGACTAGTACCTTTAAATAGTTTTTTTAATTTTAAAATTGTGTTAAGATGATTTTTGTGTCATATTTTTGGAAGTTATGGACAAGAAACGCCCAAATTTTGCCTCAGTTTTAATTCAATGATAATTTAGGGCCGCGGTGGCCTGGTGGTAAGGATTCGGTTTCAGAACCGGAGGTTTTCATGTTCGAGACCCGATTCCACCGAAGAACAGCCGTGAAAGCGTGTCTGGTGCCCGTTAAATACGTCGGGACCAAAAGCCCTCCCGCTGGTGTGGTGTAGAAGTTTGGAGAAAGAGGGGGCAGCTCAGGTGTCGACCTCGTCATCTGACCGCGGCTTAAAATTACGAGGTCCGTTCCGAAATAGCCGTAGTGTTACTTTAAAATGGGATGTTAATATATTTCTAGGTTCTGCTATGAAAATGAATTTCAACTAATCATTTCTCCCAAAGTTCTGATACCTGCTAGATTATTGTACTAAGAAAATTATTTCAATATGGTAATATTTTAAATATTATTTAAATTGATATTCTTATAAATTTGAAATTGTCTTTTTTGTTCTTTTTATTTCCAAATTAGTAATCAAAAGTAATTTATAACTGATGTATTTTCAATGCTCTTGTTTAGCTGATATATTTCTCTCTGCTTAAAAAAAGGGCATGTATATAATTTTTCGAATTTTAGCTAAATAATATATGCTGAATAGGGCTTGGATATGATAATACACTGTTGTGCAAAACATAAGCAACAGGTATGTTTTTTGCCATAACTTCACGAGAAATCATCTGAGAGACATGAAATTCAGAAATGAGATACAGCATTTTGTTCTGAAAGAATGACGAAAGCATAGTTGCGCAGAAATGAATACAATGCATACAGTATGGAATCAAACAAAAAAAGGCTTTATTGAACTCATAGTATCGTTACACATGATTGTCTGTCCAAGAGGAAGAACAGCAAGCAGATGTTCCTTAGTATGGGATATGCCCTCCCCTTACTGCA
>JAPMOR010060957.1:0-52166 GCA_026543865.1 Argiope aurantia | reverse complement strand
TGCAGTAAGGGGAGGGCATATCCCATACTAAGGAACATCTGCTTGCTTCCTCTTCTTCCTCTTGGACAGACAATCATGTGTAACGATACTATGAGTTCAATAAAGCCTTTTTTTTTGTTTGATTCCATACTGTATGCATTGTATTCATTTCTGCACAACTATGCTTTCATCATTCTTTCAGAACAAAATGCTGTATCTCATTTCTGAATTTCATGTTTCTCAGATGATTTCTCGTGAAGTTATGGCAAAAAACATACCTGTTGCTTAAGTTTTGCACACCAGTGTATGACGATATAGTTCCCAAATGTTAAGGTCTCAGCTGGAAGACACAGGTTCAAGATACAATTTCACTGAAGATTCCCCATATATGTGAACTTAGTGCACGCCAAAACTACTGTCTACAATCAAACGTACTCTCAATGGTACAGCATGAAAGATTGGCGGCGGTGGGGTGGGAGGGATGCCGGTTCAAATGTAATCCTCGACATCTCATTGCGGCTCAAAATTACGAATTTCATCTGAGGAAGGTCCTCATGTAGCATCAGATTCCGTGGGTTAATCTAATTAAACTGAGCTAGATCAATCTACTTAAATCTATGACTCTTTTTATATTAATTTAAATAAGTTTTAGCTATGTTAAAAAAATTCTTGATTTTGTCCAAATATTCTTTAAATTAAACTTTTTATTGCATAAAATCATTTAATAAATCCAATATTATTCTCTAAAAATGTAATAGTTTTTCTTGTTATAAAATTTATGAAAAAGGATACTTTTCACATTTTATGTTATAAGCTGATGTTCGAGTGTTTATTATATAAAACAAAGGGGATTTTTTTAATAAACAATGAAATGTAGAGAAAATTCATAAATACAAAATACATGTTTAAGTAATGTTTCATTGTAAATCTTTATAAATAAAAATGTAAATGTTCGTTTTTCAACATTTTAAATCTCCGAAAGTTTTTTACTGATTGCTATGAAATAATGTTGTATTTGAATATATGCGTATTTTTATATGCTTGTTAAATAGATATCACACTTGTGGCAGGTAAAAAAAATGCTTTAAGAAATAACGTTATCTATTGGACGTAAAAGAAACACGCGTTATATTAAATATTTTGCGATTCCGTTTCAGTATTTCCAATTTCCCAGTTTATGATCCCATTTCAAATTCCGATTGCATTTTTAATTTGAATTTCCTTAGATTTCGATATATTTTGATTTAATTATTTAGTATGGCATTGCATTGGAAATGAGCTGCTATTTATCATTGCGTTCATTTCCAGAGTATAGTTTTTTTTTTCACTATTTTTCATTTTGTTTTCCTTATTTTGCAATGCGATTTCGCGATGGGATTAAGCTCTGTTGACTAATTTTCATTTGAATTCAAATTTTGGCAAATCAGGGTGCAAAAAAATCAATCGGGTTGAAATACTTTGTTTCTTTGTGCGTTGGAATTGATCTGCGTTGACTAGTCTGCGTTTAAATTGAAATGCCTCGGTAGTATTTTTATTTTTTGTATAATCTTTGTTTTTTAGTTCTTTGTTTTTTTTTTTCTTTTAATTTTTGCACTTCTATATCTAACCTGCCATATTAAAAAAAAAAAAAATCCCAACGATACGTAGACCCACCGTTTATCCCACCAAGATGAAGGTTTCATTCCTCGTCTGTTGTCAGTAAATGTGCCCGGCGCAATGCCTTTCCAACGAATAAGAATTGTCTACAGCTTTACACATGCCATTTTCCGCAGTGCATGCCCATCTCTGAATTTATTGGAGAACGACCGACATTGGGATGTTTACATTAATGTGCCTCGCAACGCATCACATCTAAATCAAATTCGAGCATTATTTGCAAATATATTGCCTGCCAGTTTTCCATCTCCAACCGAGTTATGGGTGAAATATAAGTCGTGCATAGCTGAAAGTTTTTTTCGTTTAATACGCAAGGAAAATTCAAATATGAACATGGATTTCACAGCAGAAATCTACAAGAAAGCATTGGATATGGTTGAAGGTTTATACTTTGAAATCGCGAACCGAATCGATCTGTTACTGCTTTCTTCGATAAAGAATTGCTTCGCGAACAAAATTACAACACTGGGGGTCTTTTGTCATACGTGCAATCAAATATTCCTAAACAAACGCTTGAGGGAAAAAAAGGCATTTAACATCGAATAATGCGAATTGTCAGTAACGGAGTTGAAGAATTCTTAAATGCTCCAGAGGAAGCTGGTGAAATGCTCTTGAATAGATTGATTCTGGTAGCCATTCGATCCCAAAATGACATAGCCTTAGCTCTTGCGTCCAGAGTAGATGCATTATTGCTATCAGGTGGAAGAACTGCTAATTCCGCTTTGAAATTGCCATTGAACATACATTGAAACTCTCACGTGCAACATTATCAAAGCTTCCGGCGTTGTAAAAGGTATTGCAATAAGACAAATTCATTGTGTAAGATAAATACACAATGGCGCGCGCGAACACACAGACACAAATCGCTCGAGGCTCTTGATCTATCCTTGTTAGATTTGCGTGGGAACATCGGGTCATTTGAAAATGCATTAATATTGCTTGCAGGAGATTTCAACTATTATCAGTAACTTTTCGATCGACATCAGCGAACGAAATAAATGTTTGCCTGAAATACTCTACTTTGGGGCAACACGTAAAGGCACTGATATTAACTACAGGTATGAATGTCTAGCTGCGAAGCGATCGATCAGCTTAGATATTCTTACATCAACTGCTGGAAACGAAGAAAAGAAAGATGACGATTGGTCTGACCTCGGGACGAATTTAATTAATGCCTCAATTGTATAACTTCTGCAATTAAGTGACGTTAAAAGTAGAATTGATTAAAAAAATTATTGACCTATACTCAAGTCAATTATAAGAATCGGGATTGGTTGAGTGATTGAGTTATTTTTGCGGCCCAGGACAAAGGCGTCTACGAACTTGACAATTTAGTCTAAACATTCCGAGTGAGGCAGTCAAGCAAGTATGTAAGTCTGTGGACACTATTGTGAAAGAAGGTGAAGCTGTGAATTATCCGACAAATTTGATTTTATTCAATCTGCCAGAGATGCCACCACAGGTACTGCAACTCAGAACCGGCATTCCAATTACCGTGTTACGAAATAACAACCACCAAAGCTTTGCAATGTCACGCGGCTTGCCGTAAAGAAAAATTAAGGAACAACGTCTTTGAAGCAACAACCTTTGGGACCTTTTAAAGGTAAAAATGTCTTTATTCTTCGCATTCCTACGATTCAAACAGATATACGAATTCAATTTAAGATATTGCATTTCCTATTTCGATTAGAGTTTACAATCGCATCAGTAAAGGTCAGGACCAGTCTAGAACTGTACGGTGTAGAAGACACGAATTGTTTTTCACATGCACAATTATATGTTGCATGTTCTTGAGTCAGCAAGCTAGAAAGTCTCTGTATGTATAGACAAGGGGCAACAAAAATATCGTGTACCCACAAGCATTGTAAAATTTAACATATTAGAAACGTGCGCTTTCTTTTTCATTTAACCAAATTGAGCCACAGCAACGTGTTGCCGGATACATCTAGTTCTTAGTAAGAAATTATTAAAAGTAATTTTGTTATAATGCATAAAACAGAGAATGAGATACACGTAAAAAAAATTCGAAATCGTGATAAAAACTGTGAAGCTCAAAATAAAATAAGCTTTGAAAATTTGAGCAGGGACATGACGACTCTCTCCTTTTTTTTTTTTTTTTTTGCCGTGGGGGGGGGGGGGAGGAAGAGAGGGCGGGACAATAAAAATGCCGATTTTAATGATGAATGTTGCGGAATTAGGAAGTACATATTTTCATGGTTTCTAATTTACAAACATGCTCATATTGTGAATTATAATATCGTTTTCGATTAACTTTATTTTTAATTGAAAGAATGCTGGTTATTTTGCATACAATTTGTTTCTGTAGCTGTACGCTCAAAGAACTTAAAAAGTAACTAGACCAAACGAATGAAAAGTATTTAGAAAATTGTATAATTAAAAAATCAATCAATATATAGATTATATCAATTATTACTATCAATATATAGATTATTAAAGTTTTTCTTTATAGCAAATTTTGGTCTAAACCATTATTTTACGAAATTTTAATGAGGCCATTTGTTTACTACATCATGAATGGTGTTTAAAGAATATCTATGTAAGAAAAGTTCAGACTTTATTAATCCAAACATTCATTGCTTATGCTCCTTTGAACATTGTTGAAAGCCAACTTCAATGCATTTTCACAAGATTCTGAAGATAAAGGTGATGTTAGAACGGTATGAATGATTTTGAAAGTTGAAGGTAGAAGAATTTTGTAATTTAAATACTGCTTTTAAAATACCTAGAATATGTAAGCATTTTTTTTTAAATTTAGAAACATTTGTAATTCAACATGGTTTCTTTTTGTAGTACTAGTATTAGTATTTTAATAATGTAAATAAAATTTTCGAATTATGTTATAAAATAGTAAGAAATAAGACTGGTGAAAGTAGATTTTCATTAACAATGATTTTTCTCTTCTTTTTTCGGTTATTATTAACTTTATATATTAAAAATTTCATAATTGTAGTGGGTAAAGAGAGAATTTATGGCGATAAAATCTTGATGATCGCATATACTTAACTTTTATTGAAATATCTAAATAATGGAAAGTGTAATAAAGAAGAAATTGTGACTTTACATGAACAAATATTTTATTTGTATAAATTTTCTGCAAATGTAAAAGAACGGGTGAGATGCACTCCATTATTTAAATTGTAAATCTTATTTTATTCTTTATATTTATTCTATTTAATTTTAAATCGAGGTCGTAACTAGAAATGTTTTTACATTTCAAAGAAAACCAATTCAAGAATAATATTTCCAGAATCATTTTATGATTTTATTTCATACCTGTTGATTCTATAAAAATTAACTGTTTTCAATTGCAAAGCAATTTAAAACTTCTTCGGATATCATGTTTCAGAAATAATGCAACACGAAATAACATACAAAAAATGACTACATAAGTTTTAGTTTAACTGATTGAGCAAAATCGAATTCTAATCATTACAGTTCATAGGTAATGATAGGAAGTAAAAGAGAGAAATTTGACAGTCAGTGAATGTGTGGTCTCGCTGGTTGCTTTTGCGATCTTTCAAGTAAATTCAAAATGATTATCTTTCAGTCACCAAGAATATAATGTATGAACGGTTTTTAAATAATAAAAAACAATTAAAAATGAGTGCTATTTTTAGTTTATATGTTGAATTAATAAAAATGTATTCGATATTTAGACAATACGTACTTGTTTCCGTAAATTAGATGAAAATTTCAGTTTCTGAATTTTGAGGTTAAAATTATGTCTGAAATTCTGGATATAACATCATTTTGATAAACACATTATCGTGACTCGCATCCTCTTTGACTGCTTACTTAAATTTTAATTTTTTTTTTTTTTTTTTTTTTTTGCTGTGAAATTAATCGAAACACTTTTTGTTTGTAATTTTTTGTTCTCAAGTTTGTGACTTTTTTAGGCACTGATGCTTTTTATGCTTGCCTTAACTTTAGTACATTTGAGCATATCACGATTTAGCCGAGAGCCGCACAAACTTAGTGAATAGCAAGAGATGGAATGAGCTAAAATCGAATGTGCTAAATGAAACCGTTTCGAATGCCACTATTAATTCGACTGTCAAATTCGTCAGTGAAACCGAAATTAATGACTCTGTGAATGCCACTTGAACATTTTAATTTCACATTTAACATTTAAAATTACTTTTAACAATATACTTTTGTTTAATATAAAAATTTTTTGTACAGATGCTTTTAAACCTCTTTTATTCAGTTAGTTTTCCTGGAAAATTTGTTTCAAGTTTTCTTTTCTTTTTTTATTTTACTTAAATGGTTAACAATTATTTCTATGTATTAATGAACTTTAACTGAATGTAGCACGATTTCTTAAATGTGTTAAGTAGAAAGACCTTAATAAAAAAAAAGCTGGAATTTGCTTTTTTTTTCCCAAAAATTTTCTAATTATTGCTAAACTGAAATAGAGCTATTACTAATTATGGAAATGATAACCATATATTAATTGTTATCTTCTGTTTTATATATATTGTGGAAAATACTGTTTTATTGCAAAATTTTTGAAATTTAAAAGCTTAGATTTAAAAAAAGATATTTTAAACGTTACACATTTTAAAATTTTAGTTTCTTCTCAATTTACATTGAACCACTGCATAACAAAGCAAATTTGACCTAAATTGTAGAAAAAATATTTTAGGTACCCTAATTTTTGGGTTACATTCCCTTAACATCATTTGTGAATTATGGACAGTATCTTAACATTTTTAAATAAGAAATTCAACGTATCAGAAGAAAAAAAATCAAAGTACCAACGAACTGAGTTAAATACTTTCTATTTTAGCCAAGTATCAGTTTAAATTGTATATAATTTGTAAATAAAAGATGCCTGGGCAATTTTTTTTTATCTCTGAAGATAATATCAGTGGCATTTTTGTTTTCTAATATTAATAATACTAAATAAAAGCATTTCCCTCTCATCACCTTTTTAAAGACTGGCAACCAGGACATCAGTAACTCTTCTAACCGACAGTGCAATCTTTTTTGTTAGCCACGAAATAGTATTTATTTACATTGCTTTTATAACTTGTTTTGAAGTTGTGCAATTTATGTGTGTTATTTTCGAACTTAAATTTAATAATCGGAAATTCGTTGAGTTTATTTTTATTTTATTGCACTGATGGGAATGCACTAACTCCAACTGTGACATCAGTGGTATTCAGCTAGAACTCATTAGAGAATCTTTTTTACCTCCTCAAATGAAAATCATATCTATCTTATTGTCATTGATAGTTGTATGTTTCTTAGAAAGGGACGAAACGCGTGCTTGGGACTAAGTTATCTTCGGAATAGACTCACTGGGCACCTATATTAGAAAAGATGGTTTTTGGGAGTAATTTTCTAAGACAAAAACAATTTTGTCATAATCCCACGCAACTTGGTAGCAAATTTGTATATTAAATTCTGACTGAAGCGGTTGTACTGCCATTTTTGACCACCATTCCAGGGGACATTTTCTATCGGGATAATGCTGCTGTTGCCCAACGTGCTCTACAGAATGTTAACATGTTCCTTTGGCCTACGAGATCACTATATCTTTCTCCCACTAGCTCATATGGGACATTATTGGACAATAAGTCCAGTACTATCCACAACTGGCAAGGACTGTTGCTGATTTGATTGACCAATGCAGTAGGCATGGAATTTCTTTCCACAAAATGATATATTGTCCATGTCCTTCCAAACAAAATTGTGATTACACAATGATTATTAATGTATCATTCTTTTCCTTTGAATGGCTCTTCTCGGACATACTTTAACGAAGGATTTTAAAATTTTAATAAATACCAAGAAAATGCTTTACCTAAATTTCATTCCTATAAAGTGATTTCTTCTTGATAATGGAATTTCATTTTCCGTTGTATTCCAGTCCAGTTGAGTTTTCATTTTCCATTTTATTGTCAGTTTCCAGTATATAAATGAAAATGTCATAGATATGCATAATGAAATGTCACGTTCCCCTATTCCTTTAAATATTCAAGACAGTTGATTGACCCAGAAGAAATTCTGTGAAGGATACTGCCACCCTTCACTTCTTTTTACATCTCTGCATATGAAGAAAATGGAAGAGGTAGAAAGTAAATACTTTGAAGAAATAATCTTTTAGAATATTTTTTCCCCTAGAAATATTAATCGAAAATACTTCAACGTTTTTCTGTTTGTTGAAGAAATTTTCTTAAAACTGAACTCGTTTGTCGAGTTAGCATAGCTCGTAACTAGGAATTTGTGTAATTCATAGTACATTTTAGGAATTTTATTGGAAAAATTAGGAGTTAGTGGTATTAATTTTCAATACCCGTATCACTATGAAGCAATGGGCGAAATTCAGTAACATGAATTTAAAACAATTATATTTTCATTTATTTAAAAATATATATAATTTTGAGTTCTTGTAAGCATAATAATTTCCTATTTATATAAATTGTTTGTTGCAGTCTTCTAAGAACGTAAAAAAGTGATGAATGAGACTTTATGCTCTCTGGCGATTTATATTGTATTATATGTACTTAAAAAGATTAGAAAATGGAGATTGGACCTATGGAAAACAGATAAGTTAATGTAAAATAAAATGAATTTCACGATTGAAAATGAATGTAAAAAATAAGATTAAAATAAGATAAATTAATTTTTATAAATAATAGTAGATTATGTAGCGTTTATTATTTAAAACTAGCTGGTACCCGGCGTGTTGCTGCCGCATAAGAAATAATGTTGGAAATATCTTTTAAAATTTGAAATGGCTATCTTGTTTAAATAGGAATGATAGAAAAAATGATATTTATTTTCTTATCGGCAATGAATACGGTCATTGAAATTTAATGGTATAGAAAGGAGAAGTACAAATAATATTTATTCTATTTTTTATTTTTATTTTTTATTTATTATTCAAGTGCTTTAGCGTAAGCAATATTTTTTGTTTTCCTGTCTTGAGCAAAAACAAATTTCTTGGCTTCCCGACTCGTGTCCAACCAACATACAACTGGCCATGTGGAAAACATGAATTTTTCTAGGTTCAATCTGCGCACTTGAAGTGATTGACCTTGCGTCTTGTTGATGGTCATCAAGAATACAAGTCGAATGGGTAATTGCAGTCGTTTGAAATCAAAAGGCATGTCGATGGGAATGCGTGAAATGAGCACATCTTCTCTAATCGACTTTCCGTTAAGAATAGTTGCCTCGCTTATTGTCGCATATTGTCTTTTGATTCTGATGCGCGTAATTAGGTAGCATATAAACGTTGTCTTTCGATTCTTGCCGCATGTTGATCTTGAGATTCTGAAGCACGTGAATTTGCAATTCGTAAACGATTCTCTTTATTGCTCGCTTGTCTTTCCTCGTTTGTATGAGAAGCTCGAATTGGCTTATTTCTTCGTGCTGCTCTGGTAGATTTATTAAGTGACGAACGTTTGGGAACATATTTTTTGTCGAAGCAATCAACACGATATACGCTTATATAAGCGAAATATCATTTGTCCATTCACCGAATAAAGAGAAAAATTACTGTTTGTACTGGGAAATTTCCATTATATGTAACTTAACTTGATCGGCATCGATAATAATTCTATTTTGTATGTGTGAGATAAATTCTGAATAATATGTGTGGTTTACCGCATATAAAATATTGTGCACGCTGAATGACATCATCCTGTGTCGATGACTATTCATTAATGAGAAGAAAAAAATTACCGCTTGCATTATATATTTTCTATTTCATCTCACTCACATTGATTGGCATCAATCATAATAATTTTGTTTTGTTTGATATATGTGCGTTTAACTCCGAATGACATATGCCGTTTGTCTTTGTCAATTTTAAAATTTAACCTTAGCGCAAGTGCGAGCAATAAGTTGGCAGAGTTTATATCACGATCGGTTGAACGTTACGGCAGCGCATAAGGTACGAACAAACAAAAATTCATTTTTATATATTAGATTTAGTGTAAGTGATTTGAAATTTTACTTTTACTCTAATTTGAAATTATCTTATTGTTTAAACATGCATCTTATTAATGCATTAGTATGTAAATTAAAATCGACCAATTTGAGTGACTAAAGAAGCGAAAAGAAGAGTGAAAATAATTTTCTTTGTGAAAGATTAGAATAATGAATAAAGTAAGCGATAACAAATGATTTAGAAAATTTGTGTCTAAGTGGATGAAAACTTTTTTTGAAGATTAATTATCCTTAATTCCTAGATCAGTTCAATTCAAATATTTTGAAAAAATACTTTCACAAAATAAAAGCAAAACATATATTGTTTGCCAACGGATTCTAAAACCCTCCGCGCTTTTGCACATGCGTTAGTATGGGTTTAACACGGCAAAATAGGGGTGAGAGGAAAGGAGGAGAAGTTTACTTTTAACAATAAAGTAAATTCCGGAAATGGTGAACATCTTTCCATGTGTCACCCCTTAATGAGGTAGAACAGTCGAAAATTTGTCATCTCATATTAAATACTAAAACGAACAGTACTTCAAGGAAGTAGAGTATTTAATAAAAATAATTTAAGCAACGGAAAGCTTTTTTCTCGGAAACATGTATAGAATTGAATTGCGAAAATGAGATCCGAATATTTCCTTTTGCCTGAAGAAGTACCATTAACAGTTTCATTAAAAATAGATGATAGAAAAGCTCACAACCAACAAATAATATCTTGTACTTTTGATTTGAAATAATTCAATATTCGTTGCAGAAGTTTGAATTTCTCTCTCAGAATAAATTATATGGTATATTCTGAACTTTCGTTTACCCGATATTTCTTTGCATTCACTACAAAATGAAAGAAAATAAATGTACCAGTGGACTGTTCAGCTTCAGGTTCATAGCATAGAGAAGAGAGTCGTTTTGGATCTTTACTCTTTTATATACAGTTGTAGATCCTTACACCGAATTTTATTGTTGCGCTTTTGAGTTATTGTGCTCATACAAACAGACTATGAACGGATTTAGTTTGAAATTAGATACCATTGTGCAATTTAGTGTAAAAATCATATTCTAAAATGAATCCATAGAGCTTGTTGCGTGTTTTTACGACATGTACAAACGAACATATTTACTCTCAGACCGAATAGTTTTTTTTGTATCAATAGAACTATACTCCAAGTTTTTTCTTGCGATCACGATTTTGAATTACGGTGTTTATTTACGCATGGACGGACAGAGATTTCTTCATAAATTTAATAAAAATCTATCATTTTGGTGTATAGATTGCATACCAAATTTCATGCATTAATTTTTTGCAGTTTCAATAGTCGTTTTAGTTACTAGTTTTTTTGTTTGTTTGTTTACACACTTGGCTAATAAGTTTTTCAAGATTGAGCCTCTTAGTTGAATTATTTGCCGATTAAAATACTTTCATATGCGGTTAGTAAAAAGCTATTTACTTATTAAATTTTTTTTCTCTTCAAGTGTTAATATTGAAATAACATAAATGCTTGTGAACTGAAGATTCTTTATCCGTGATCTTGTCCTATCTTATTTTATGCACTTCGTTTTCCCGCGTAGAAATTCTACATGGAAATAAATTGATTTGTTTTGGGACAAAAAAAATTTGCCTGCTGTAATGAGTTTGTTACGAACAAAGTCAAATAATTTTCAGAATTATTAAAATTTTAAGATAGTTAATGGTAGCACTTGTGAGATTTTATACATTTTAGTTATGTTACTGGATTTTTTATCCCGTTTTATATGTAATAGAAACTGTTATAATTCACTTGAAATATAATTTTTTTTTTATTTGCTACCCAAACTTACTTTTCTTGTTTAGTTTATCAATTTTTAACTAGCTTGCAAATACATTAATAGTTAGTTAACTAATAATGTACCACTAAACCTAAGTATATGAAATTTTGGAACTTAAATCACATAGTAACAACCGTTTTGGATTCATTTACCATACAAATATACTAACTGCAGAAAAATGAACGAAGCTTAAGCGACTGCAGAAGAAAAAAATTGCGAAATGTGAATTAAAATCGAAATTTCAGTTAAAACTAAGCAAAATTTTGGCACTTTTCGTTGATAACTTTCGAAAATATTGCGGATACATTATTTTTTACGTTGTGTTAAAATTCAACAAATTACCTTTTCAATGGTACTGATACAATTGTACAATTTTATCCTTAATTTCGACAATTTTGTTAAAACATTTTTATTCTTAATTTTCGACAATTTTCTTCAAACCGTTTTCATTGTTTCTAGAAATATTTAATCACGTAGTTTTCTTTCGTTGTTAAAAGCTAAGGAATAAAAATTCTATTTATTTATTTATTTTTGTTTCGTACAGTGCTACATTTTCATAATCTAAAAGAGCCTAATTATTTAGCGTAAACTCGATAGACTAACGGTTTTGACTGAAATATAAAAGCACGGTTAAGGTTTAAGACATATTGGAGCATAATGATAAAAGGGCATCACGATTGAGATTCAGTGCACATTAAAATAAAATTTTACAAAACAAGTAAAAAGAAAGAAAATATATGATATTATGTGTTTTATGTGAACTACATGATTATTCGGAATCAACATTAGATCGTTTTCATTTTCTTCTAAATCAAAAGAAACTGATCAGTTGGAGCTGGATTTCTCATCTCCATTTCCATATTCACGTTTAATGTTTGAAGAAGGTCTGAAGTTGATGGTAATTTATTAATTAAATCTGTATTCTTATCACTCTTTGATGTTTTCCTAGTGAATAGTTCTTTAAATTTTCTATTCCTATTTCTGACTTCTTGTGCCTTTTCCGAAAATTTAACCTACTGCAGAACTCGCCCTCGCATCACAACCCTTCCTCGGAATCGCATGCAGAACCTATTAAGGTATATTTATGGCTCTTTGTAATTTTACTTTCAATAAAAAAAACTTTTGCGTTTTGCCTTCTTCGGATCGACATATTCTTGGGAACGGATATGTTTAAACATAAATCTTTTAAGAAATCGGATTAAGAGCCTTAATTTTAAATTGAAAGTAATATCATTTTTTCAGAATTTTGACTAACTTCAACAACAGAAATCTCATTAGAAGCTATATATTTTGTGAAGTATATATTGTAATTTTATTATTCGTGTAATGAAATATAAACATTTGATCAAAATGTTTGACAGAAGAAACATGATAATTTATGTGTGCGAATGTATCAAGTCGCTTAATTTTTACTTTAACAATTATTATTTATAATTATGACTTTCTTAAAAGAGAAAATGAATAATAAATTTGCCTTGGAATTTATTACAATAGTTTTAAGCAAAGCAGAAATAAACTCATTTTAGTAACAAAAAATGTAGGTTCAAATTTCGTAAAAATATATTTTATAACTCAAGTTGTTGGTTTGCAGCGCCATATTATTTTGATAAACACAATTCTAAGAAGGACTCTTCACGAAAAATGTTTGCCGATTCCTGTCCATTGGACAGAAATGGATCTAATGAGGGGATCCCCCCCCCCCTCATTCCTCCGACGAGAATGATGTGCCCCTATATGTTGTGAAAATTTCTTGCGACTTTTTTACGATTTTCTCCCTATAAACAACTTTTCTTCATTTCACCAGACATTCTGAGATTGGATGGATTTCACACATGGATAGCTAAATCCTGGGTACTGTTAGGCATGAAAGCCTTGGTATCACTGTCAAAAACATTATTGAAGATAGAAAATATCGTTGCTTTTGGAACAAATCTTCAGATTTAAAAACCGATCTCGTGAATGTACGTCATGTTTTGTACGGAAGCAAGATGCCTCTTAACCGAAAACATTATTAAAGCTTTAACGGTATACTTCATGTGTTGCTGACGCCTTTTTCGAGATGAATAGATTGATAAGATTTGCATGCATTCTACCAGTGTCAACCTGTGCATGTGAAACAAGTTTGAAAACATTTGCGAATTGTTAAAAAATTGTATATGTACTACCGTGATTCCAAACAGTACCAAAGCCTGCTGATCTTAAGTGTGCATAGTCGCAGCTGGTACTTGATCTTCCGAAAGACTCTTTTATTTCAGCTTGAAAAATGATTTCTCGCTTTTTCACTTTCTCTTATCGAAGGACAAAAAGCAAAAGCATTGTGATTGTCAAAAAAGTAGGACTCGAGATTTTAACGAATCTCCTTTTTTCGGACATCCCTTAATTCGAAAAACACATTTTTGGAATTATGTCTGTCTATCTGTGAACACGAAAACTTAAAAATGCTTTGAGTTACTGTGGATAAAATTTGATATATAAACTTTACACCAAATTTGTAGATTTCTATCAAATTTTGAATGAAATCCATTCAAGAAAGTCTGTCTAAGTACAAGTGAACACTATACATGCGAAACGTTAAGAGCTAAATAGATGAAATTTCATTTCTAAGTTTGGCATCTAAAATATAGATTTGCTTGAAATTTTGAACGAAGCCCTTACTGTTTGTAAATCTGTACTTTCGCATGTATGTAAACGAATAACTCAAAAATACAATGACTTACATAAAAGAAATTTAGTATTTGATCTTGTGACTACAATTGTAATTCTCTGTGAAATTATGATTTAAATTGGTTGTAAAAACGGCTCCAAATACATAATCGATTTTCGGGTATTTGTATATTAATCACATATCAAGGGTTAGTCGGAAAAAAAAATCGCACGCTAGAATCAGTAAAAATGCGAAATTCGTGCCAAAGATGTTATTTCGTATCTGTTGTTCGCCAGTGCTTTTCAAGGCATTCATAGCCTTATCCAAGATTCACAATTTTATGCCCAAGGGGGGGGGGAGGGGTATTTATAATTGTTTATCGTTATCCTTCAACTTTGTTGGTGTATGCGAGAAATTTTGGGGAGACTACCCCCGCTAGTTTACCCCGCTGAAAGGAAAAAATAGCACAGTTTTTTTACAATTACTGTACAATCTCTTTCGCCTTCTTTGCAACGCTGCACTTCAGCCATCATCGATACTTCTTCCTTGTTCAATATTTCTTGGATGTATTGAATTCGCTGTCTTTTAGTTTTGGTGTTGCAATTTACAAAGGCTTATTTTTTATTTTTATTTTTTGTGGTCTGTCGGTGCTTTTATTTGGTGTAGGATACGAAATAGTTTCTATATTTCCTGTGATAGTTACGGGAAATTATATATCTAATCACAGAGAATTCGTCTTTTGGAAGCTTTTCCTGAATTTACTCTACTTCAACTAATTTTGTTCAGATTTTTGGATTTTTAATCCTATATGTTAAAAGAGACTGGGCACTGTATTCTTGAGATACATAGATGTCCCTCAAAAGTGTAACATGCTTTTATTTTCCTAAATATTGCGCCTAGACATGTACTTCAAATTGCAAAGCGTCATTAAATAAATTGGGCATTAATATGAAATTCTTTGGCTTTCTCTTATTTTAATAAAGTTAAAATGTATATTATTACATACTTTTTATTGTTTTAGTGACTGGTTTGAAATTGACACGTTTTGCTAGATATTCAATACATTAGTTTGTGAATGCGTGTAAGTTATCCCTGCCAAATAATTAAAAGCAATTTTTAAAGAAATTAAAGGTTACACGAATTAAGCCGAAAATATTGCATTGCAATGGTATTTCCAACTAGAAATTTAAATCTCTTTTAAATTATGTTTCCTCACTAAGTTTGGTTCATATTATCGTACAAAAACCATTTTTACACTAATTTAATATTCAAAATTTAATATTTCAGCAATTTCAATTTTATTTCCGTACATTTTTTGTTTTTTTTAGATTTTAGTAAATTTTTCGAAATCAGTATTAAACGTAATTTTTTTTTTTTTTAACATTTCGAATTTGAAAAAATAGTAAGATTGGGAAATAACATCCTTAATAGCTGTCTCATGTTTAAGCGAAAACAGGTATTTGGTTTTTTCAATTTATTTCTAATTTCTAAGATGGCCTAGAAGAAACTGTTTTAAAGACGAATCAACATATAGCATTATGAAGTGAAAATGTTTTGGATTTGAAGTTTTAATCTTTTTTCATTTCTCCCCCACCCCCCTTTAAACTCTTTAAGATTTATTAACACAACTCAATAGGTTAGATCTAGCTAACATTTATAAATACAGAAAAGGCATTGTTGAAAATATGAGCGACGTATTTTGTAAGAAATATTCGAAGTTATTGACCGCGTCTAATTATCAATCTTGTGAAGAGGTTGAAACTTTATAACAATCCGCAGTTTCAGAATAATCCCTAGAAAAAGAAATTCTAGCACATCCCTTCCCTATTTGATGGGGAATTTAGTCAATCTGGATAAGAATATGGCCGAGGAAGTGTGGAATCGTTAAATGGCCTATTTAAAGGAACAAAATGGATCAGTGGTTACCTTCATGTAATTAATGTTGATATATTTTGAATCCATTTCGTCCTTTATTCGAGAACTTTTTGCAATGTTAAAATAAAGTAATTAAAAGGCAAGAAAGGACTGTTGAACACATAAGAATTAATTTGTGCAGTTGACAGAACAACCAATAAAAATCAAATGAAATCATTTTAGTTAACTATATAACTTTTTTTAATTGAATAAAGAAAAGAAAAAATAGTTTTTCGATTTTATTCTTCACGAATTTTTAGATCCACCCTGATAAATTAATTCAAATTTGATTATTCTGAAAATAGTATAATTTGAATTAGACTATTCTGAAAATAGTCAGTTTTGAAATTAATAAATCAGTTTAATAATTCATAATTTTTCAGAGTTAAAAGCACAGGGGAAAATTCTTCACTGTAGCTCTTTTTTTAATGGATTACTTGATCCATCTCATGGCATATCTCCTTATATAGATCCTTTTTATCTGAGATTAAAATATGGATAATTTTGTTCAGAATTTTCATCTATTATGTGTTTTATTAATCTATATTTCATTTGACGTACTAAGTAACTTTTATAATGAATTAAATCATTTAACGATTATTTCAAAACTAATTGAAAATTCTTTATTTTTGTGTGTAAATGTGTAATTCTTTCCCTCTTTTTAGATATCTGACAACTGCAAAAATCCTGATATGGCACTTCGAACAACTGTTCCTTATGGTATGACTGAGGGCTTTACGGCTCCTCGTATTGGAAATGATGGATGTGGGCTTGATGACTTAGTATCAAAAATCATTGATGATGATAATATAAACACAGCAATTCTACAAGAACATGCTGAACTTTTGGGTTTGAATTTAAATGGCGGAATGTTCACCACATCTAATAAGTAAGCATTGTCTATACATTAGTATTTGTTATATCTTTCTGCTTTCTATTCTTGTGTTAAATATATGTATTTTATTGTTATGTATTATCATAATATATACCTATATGCTATTGTCAATATATTAATTTAATCAATTGCAGCTTTTAACTGTTGACCGCGCACCTGCAACTTTACTGTTAATTTATCACCGCCATTATTCACCGTTATTTTGTCACCGGAAACAAAATAAATGTATAATTCCCATCCTTGATGCGTCTGTATCTTTACTTGATTAGCCTCAACTGAGAAATATGTTACTGGTGACGAGGATGTTTATTGCTTTCTCTCTATCACAGATGTTACCGATGGAACCGTTTAAGGAAGAATTGGAAACTAATACTTCTTACTTAGATTATCTAAAAAAAATTTTAACAAATTATTTAACTGAAGCGAAGTAAGTACCGCTATGATTACACTTTTGTCAGCCAAAATCTGCATATTTGTTTACTTGGGAACTTGGAAAACCCAAATATAAAAACTTTCAAGATAACTGTCATTCTGAAAAAGCACCTGAACCTGGAACCACTTGTTATTTGGGAGCAATTTCGTTTATACAGACGGTACCAAATGGAAAAGTAAATTGTAACGGCTTTTATGAAGAAATTCACAACGATTTATGAGTACGAACAATTCATCAATGTTAGTTTAGAGATATATTCATGTATAGTGTAGACAATTGTATTGTCGGAAACAGACATCGCCAACGAAAAGGTAGGAAATATTGCTTTCGCTATGGAAGCTGCTGCAAGGGATGCCGATAACTGCATGCCGCAAGTGATTCGAAATATCTACATAAATATAACCGTGTCCGAATTTCTGCAAAATGTCAACAAAACCGTGAATCGAAAGCAGTATTGTAGAACCTAATTAAACATTTTGAAACAGGTTTTTCCAATTGAATAGTCAATTTCATTTTTGTTAATGCATGTCCTGATAAGGATAACCTATAAAAAAATGCAAATTTAAAGGGCATACCTAAGTTTTTGTAAAACGAAAATAAGGAAACACTTGCATCAAGTATTTGATGTACGCTGTTTGTATCGTCAAAAGTAATGATACTTAAAAAATTGTCTTAATGAAAATAAAATATAGTTTCATATACATACTTAGATTTCTGTTGTGTCAATGAAACAGTTTGGCAAAATATCCCCTCCAGTTAAAATTGAGAACCTTGAAAGGCTATTACATTATTTTGAATTGATTAAACCAATGGAAATATATAGATCAGATAAAGACTCCATTTATGTTATAGGGAATTTGAAACTTTGTTTGGTGTTGCTTAACGTCGCGACTTTCAGTTCGACTGGGGGGAAAAATCGAGTATTAGATCAATGGGGTTGTAAGTAAATTTTATGGTTAACCTTTTAATGAGAAGATTATTTCTATGCTGTCTGAATGTCCCGATATTTTTGAAGATAATACTGGAAAAATTAGAGGATTTTAAATTATGTTTTACAGTAAAGAAAACTGTAGACCTTATTTTTTAACCAAGTCATATCCCTTATGTCTTTTAATCTCGCGTTGAAATCGAAAATAAGACACTAATACACAAGGAAGTTTAAAACTCCTAAAGAAAAGTGATTGGGCTACATCACTTGTTCTAGTTATAAAATTTGATGGTGCTATAAAAATTTGTAGAGACTTTAATCATATAATAAAACTGTTTTAGTAGTTTTAAATTACTCATTATCTCTAATGAAGGATATTTGTGCTAAACTTTCTGTTCCGCCCCCCCCCTTTTGATTTATCTCAAACATATTTGCTCATGGAACAAGACCAAAACTTGCTCTTATTTTAAATACCATTAAAGTTCTATATAGTTGAAAAACCTACTGTATTAAATGCATTCATCAGTGTGAAGTTTATGTAAATTTGATCAAAAGTCACTTCTTAATTGATAAAATCGATTACTGCAGTAGTTTATTTATTAAAGACGGTTTTACTTCCGACCAAAAAGAAATGTTATCTTAGAAGCAACTCAATCGGGAACTGTTATTCAGTTAAAATCTTACCTAGGGTTGATTAACTATTATACTTTTTTAAATAAATTTTCTACAACATGGCATCCTTTAAGTAAATTGCTTAAAAATGGCTTTGAATTTAAATGGATTTCTATTCTTTATGATTCAGAATTATGTGATATTATGAAGAACGCTTCCCCTTGTAGGATTGGGACTATAATTTCGTATATTTTTGGTGGAGACCAACAACTATTTTTACATCTATAACTTTCTTAAAAACGGGACATAATTGTAGACAACTAAACAGAGGTGTTTTCAATGATTTGGGAAATCGACATTTTATCTATAGTTGAGGTAAAAAACTATATTAGCAAATCATGAACCCTTAATTCATATTTTTTGCCCTAAACAATGTTTATCTATTTTCGATCAACAGACTATTGCATTTTACGATTTTCCTTAATGAATTTGATTATATTTTATATCAGGAAACTAAAAAACATTGGAATGCAGATGCTTTATCGCAATTGTCTTTAATAGCAACTTCCGATATTGTTGCCCACATTGGTGATCGAAATTATTCCAATTGATACTGTATCGATAACTGCTAAAGACTTATAACTGACAACGATTTAGAGCTTTAAAATCGCATCAGCAATTGGTGTTCTAGATGCGCAAAAATATATCTTAAAACAATTGTCTATCTTTGAGAATGGCCGTTTTGAACCTATGAAAACACTTATGAATTCTTTGTATTTCATTGCTGTTTATGCACATTTGAAATGGCCTGAAGTATTCTGAATAAATACCAGAAAAATAATCGAAACAATACGATAGCTATTTATCTTAACTGTAGTTCCTGAGAATGGCAGTTTCCTTTTTTCTAACGAGTTACAAATAATTGTAAAATAAATAAAAACATATGTCATATTAAAACAAGTCCATATTTTCCACTTCCTTTCCATATTTCGTTATGCAACCTTTTAAAGATACTACATAGTTGTGACGGAACCGGGAAATCGGAGATTTTAGGGTAAAGTCGAGGAATTTTATCGATCTGGAAAAATCAGAGAAATTCATAAAAATATCTAAAAAGCAGGGAGTTTCGTGTTATCATTTCATTAGATCCGAAGTCTTATATAGCCAAAAATATCGTATCAGCAGTAATCCAGGATAGCTTTCTTTCATGGGTATGACGGCTTTTTAAAATTTCATGATAAAAAGAGCGATAATCTGATGAATATTACTAGCAGCAACCTTAATGAAACTTTAAAAAACGTCGGTTTTTCCTTTTCAAAAATAATTAGAGTGCGAATAAATTGTGGATTGATCAACTTAAAACCTTACAATGACGCCATATATTTAATAAATAATATAATGATATTTTCTCATAGAAGCAACATTTTTGAGAGTGATTTATGATTTCATTGTTTATGGAGAATATAAAAGAACAAAAGCTTATTGCAAAAAGAATTGTTTATGACAGCATTCAAACAAATAGTGGAATAAGTAATTTTAAAGTTTAAAAACAATTCATTTTAAGTGTGAAGGATTCCTGAGACAAATATGAAAAATATAAAGAAAAGAAAAAAAAATGTGTGAAAATTTGGAAAGAGAAAAGGGAAGCAGAGTATCAGCTCAAAGAATTAAAAGCAAATAAAAAAAAAATTTAATTCCTGCTGCAGCTCAGCCGTGCAGAGTTCAAGAGTTGCTTGTTCCGAACGGTTTATGAGAAAACGATGTAATTATCAAAAAGAAGATAGTAACAAAATCTATCGTATGCGCAGTGATCAGATGAGATCGGTGTGAACAGGCTAGGTTCTTCTATCATTGTCTGAAATCTGCTTATCTCATTTTGATAAATCAGTTACCACTTTTAACTGTTAACCGCGCGCCTGCAACTTAACTATAAATTTATTATCGCTGTTATGTTTAACGTAATAAATGTGAGATTCGAACCCTTGTGTGCTTTTGTTGTATTAGCCTCCTGGGAGATACTATGAAATTGAAAATTATTTTCTTGTCATTGTATTGAATAATATATGCCTGAGGAAAATCATTTATGCCTATTTTTCTGATGTAAGGTATCTTTATTAATAAACATAATTTAATTAAATACTTGAACATTTTTATTAGTGAATTTTAAATGTTCGCTTTGACAATATCTGGAATATTGCTGTAAAATGTTTGAGAATCACAAAGATTCTAATTAATTTTTGTATTTCATAAAATATAGTAGAGAAAATATTTAGTTCTATAGACTTGTTATTTTATTAGTTTTATTTGCAGTGCATATACTTTTTTTTTCGCTCTTTGAATTTACTAATGCTATGGTATTAGTTAATAATATTACTATTGGTTATTAATTTTTGTCTATTTATTGTATTGTTAGACCATAAAGTAAATTTTGTGACCAGGATTTCTTAACCTTTTCCCATTTTAACTTTTTGCTGAATTTTTTAAAATCATAATCTGAAGGGGAGAAATAATTTTTTTAAAAAAGAATTTTATCATAAATTAAAACTCAGTAAAAAGTTGGTATTTATGCATTTTTTTTTTCAAATTTTTTAATTAAAAATTTTTTTGATTAAAAATATTGAAAAATGTGAAACGAAGCGAATCATGTTAATGTTTTTGCTATCCCATTGTTTTTCTTGCTAGATTTTATTTTTGTTTTAAATGACATACTTTAAAATGGATCGAACACAATTCGCTTTGTTCTGTGCACCACTTGAATGATTGCGCACAGATATTTTTATTTCAGGCTGCTTAGCTCATTTGAATTAAAATTAGAATGTAATACAAAAGACACATAGTCTTATTAACAAATTTCATCTTTTTTTACCAGCCCTATAACGAAATCAAGAATTGAAACGATATTGATTACTAGAATAATAGGAATTTGAAAATTACAGAAAAAGGAGATTTGTTAATCCTTCCTTGCATTTAAAATTTCTGATAGAACTTGTTAAAAATTCCCTGATAAAAGTTTTTTATTCTTTCCTTATTAAAGTTTTTGGATGTAGTGAATCAAGGGTTTTTTTTTAAGTTACACATTTTATGATTTTTAAAAAAGTTTTTGTATATAAGGCATCTTCTTCATGTCATTCGACTTTTAAATACAGAGTGGTTAAAATTAAATTGACTGTACTCTGAACTGAAGAGACTCGTAGCTCTATTTCTACTAAATGGATCCGAATAAAACTTCATGTATTTGTTACTTAAATCATAGAGCGATTTTTCTCTTGGAAAAAAGAATGGTTTGTAATTTGGCTAGTTGATTACGCTCTACTGCTTAAAATCATGTGCTAATGAGTAACTCATCTTACTTTCGTTATAAAAGCTATGTGTATGATTCAAAGAAAACATTCACTCGCTGTGAACATGTCACTGCCCATGAATGAGCGTATTTTGATTGTAAAACTCTTTTAACAGAATGCGAGCAATGCTTCAGCAGTACTCCTTACTTACTGGCAGATGAAAAACTTTAAAGAAAGAACCCATGGCCGTAAAGTTAGTTAAAGAGTTGATGCGTAAGTTTGAGCGGTACTCTGGATGTTGCATGAAAAAAAGATAGCGTGCAACAGGAGGTAGCCAGAAGGCATTTGTGGAAGGAGTTGCAGTTGCAACAGCTGAAATATCTGCAAGTTCTTCGAATACTGCTGTAAGCGGTCGATCAATAGAATGAACACTGGACATACCGTAGGAAACCGTGCACATGATTTTACGCAAAATTCTGAAGTTTTACCCTTAACAAGATGTATTTTGTGCAACAGTTGAAATCGCAAGATTACTCTGTGCGTCTTGTATTTTCTGATGAGAATGAGTACTAATCATCGCATACCCTATGTACATAAGAGGCTCATTTTCATTTAGATGGTGCAGTGAACTTATTGTTGGCTCGCATTTCTTCGAGGATATCACAGTGAATAAATTTGTTAGATGTACAGTCACCAGTAACTGATACAACACACTCCTGGAGGATAATATTGTCCCGGCGTGACGGCAAAGAAGCTGTTTGGCCATCACAATGCAAATGTAAGACGGTGCAGCTGCTCATATGGCAAGACGCGTGACGAATGTATTCAAGCTCATTTCCCTGATGAAAGTGTCATCGCGCGTACTTTCCCACCTGCCTGACCTGGTTACTAGATCTGAACTCTTGCGACTTCTGGGTGTGGGATTTTATCAAAGAACGCGTTTATCAAGGACGTGTAACTAATGAAAGGAACTTCATAGCCAGCATCGTTCGAAATGCCTCCTTCATCGCTTTCAGCATATTTCTGACTTACAAAGTATGCACATGGAGCGCATAGGTGTGTAAATACATAAAATATTCTTTTATTTTTGAACTGCTATCTTTCATATGATTTTGTTACAACGCTACCGGTTTTCAAAATTTCAAACTAATTTTCCCGATGGAAACCTCGGTCCCATTGTCTAAGTAACAAATATGTGAAGTTTCATTCAGATCCGTTTGGTAGAAACTGAGCTATGAGTCTTTGAGTACCGCCAGTTTAATTTTAGTTACCCTGTATCTATAGTCCTTGGCATAAGTGCCGGGTAATTAAAAAATATATTACTGATTGGTACAATCTGATTTCATTCCTCCTTGCTTATGTATTATCCCTGTGCCAATAAGGTATATAACGACCTCAGATCATGGCGTATTAATTTTCAAAATAATTTAATTTCTTTTTAATTCAGTTCTTAAAATTTTGTATCTCTGAGAAATATTTGCATAATCATGTGAAATTGTAAGGAAATATTTCCTGTATATCATCTACTATACATCTCTAATCTGGAATTTTGTCTATTGCAGCAATTTGGCTTCACCCCCTAATAATGTCTGGCCTCAAAGTAAGTGCATTAACAGCAAAAGGAACAATCACGAATATATAAATCATTGTAATACAGTGGGTAATGACACCATGGATTACTCTGATAAAGCCGGGCAATCTCAACCATTGGGTCCAAATTTTTTCAGTTCATCATTTGATCATGAAAATGGTGATGCATTATCATTGAATTGTCAAAACAAAATGTATCAGGTGAGTAAATATATAGAAACTAATTCTGGCATTTTAATGTAAAACTTAAATTCATCGCATTAAAATAATTTTTTTATTCATTATTATTGAAATTTATGTATTTGGTGTGAGAAGGGTTTAGTTTTCATTTGAAATAATCCAATGAGTGTAACAATTATTTATTACAAGTTACATTACTCAAGCACAAATATTAAATTTAAAAAAAAGATACAAAAACATTGCTAAGAAAATCTGCATAATCGCGCATTCGCCTTTTGTTTGGGTTTCATTGTTTTTATTTAAACCCCAAAGGTGCTGTTTTTGATACCTGGAGAAATCAGTTGCAATTAAATTATCTTAGTAATTATTAGCACTTGTATGCGGTTTTACAAATTATATATAGATAGTGTTGAATTTACGCGTTATTATCTCCCCCCCCCCCGATTGCAACGGCGAGGGATATGATGAGTTTTTGTTGGACGTCCTCAATGTTTTAGCAGAATCAATGATTAAGTTTTGAACAAAATATGAGGCAGATATATAATAGTTACGAAGATAATATTCAGGAGAATTAAGTCAACACTATATATGTTTTTGGTGGGTGTAAAGATCAAATATGGACCATTTGTTTTTGGTATAAATTTAACAGTATGTTTTGAATACACTTTGCTAACAAGATCTGTGTTAACCCGTACATTACCTCCAGGAGAAAAGTACAAAAGTCCTCTTTGCCAATTACACTGTTATTTTGTTTGATTCTGTTTCTTCTCGGATGCATCTCGGATTTCGTTTGAGAGATTTGAGAAACTCTTTGGGTATGCCATCATTTCAGGAATATTTTTATAGCGAAGATTAAGTCATTAACAACATCATTAATGGTACGTAGCTCATGAGCGAATTGTAAAGATGCAAGAAAGGAGTATATCCTGTGGTTTTACATTTATGTGTATTCATTTCAAATCAAATACATTAGTTTTTCTTTCCGAATTTCCTGTTCATTGCTTACGAGAATTGTCAATTAATTGTTGCGTCCCTTGGGATTAGCTTGACAGTTATAAACAATCATTAGACACTTATCGATTTTAAAGATGAAACGGACCCGCTGTGTGACAGGGCTTATAAATTGTTGACTTATCGTTGTCATTCATTTGGGATAGCCATGTTTGATAAATAATTCTTCCACAAGCGTTTTGACATACTTTTTTGTAGTAGTCGATTCGAGAACGAAAAATTCTGTTCATCGAATGGCACAGTCTTCAGCTATAAATACTATCAGCTGTATGTATTCAGTATTTGTCATTTGGCCCTTTGGTTAAAGCGCTGAATATTTCAATAGATAGAATCCCAAATCTCTGTGACTGGACACATATTCTTAACATTCTTGTTGGTTTCAAATTAATTTATTTATATCGGGTATGTTCTAACATTTCTTAGCATAATCAGCAATCGAGGATCTCATTCCTGTCTAATAATAGTGATGTGCGATTTTGACAAGTTCCGTCTTCATAATAGAGGCCAGCAGGAGGCATATCATGATATTGTTTGAGCACATCAGTTATTTCATGGGATGGGACAAGTGCCTATTCGGCTTCGGCATATGCGTTGTACACGCTCGGTTCATTTGGAAAAATTCTTGTTCCTCTGGAAAGACTCAAAACTTTCAATGTTTAACGCAAGAGGTAATCTTTCAGTTGAAACTCGCATATTTCTTTAGAAGTTTCAGATGGTAAATTTGCTGAGAAGAAATGTTCAACTTCACATTTGTCACTCGGATTTTCACCGAATGGTCTGGATGGCATGCCCGCTATAAAATTGAATTTGCCAGAAGTATATATTAAAGATTATCACGCTAGTCGACCTGAACGGGATTTTCAAATTCGTTAATCAGCGTAGAAGTTGGTGATCTAATGCTAGAATAATTTTGGCACTTTTTATGGAACCACGAAATTTCTGAAGAGCCTACACCGCAGTTAAGGCTTCTCGTTTCTTTGTATTATAATTCTTTTCTATGGAGCTCAGGAGATGGTTTGCAAAGGCAATCGGATGTTAATATGGAATTTCACCCTGAGAAACTGCTATTCCCAGAACAAAATTGCTCGTTTCCGTGCGAATTATTTATGGTTTGGTAGGATCACACTGCTTCAGCACAGGAGGGTAAATTAATAATTGCTTCACATTATTGAACATTTTATATATCAGTAAGATGTTCCAGATAAGGTGTAAGGTTTTCTTCTTAGTCTTCCATTTCTTCATGTTCATATTCTCCGCAGATTGGCAAGCACAGTTCCTTCGTTTTCTCGAAAGAATTACCGAGACTACCGCCATACCGGTTGGCGTTATATGCATGGATATCTTTCTCAAAATGGTATCATAGAAATGCCATGTATCTCTTAGTCAAGAACCAAACTTGCATCTTGATTGAAATCAAGGCTTAACAATGTTCTGTTACCTCTGGTGTGAAACAGAGCTATGAAATTCAGTTGATACAGATTTGTTCTTTATTTGAACATTCACTTAGGCGGTGACGACTTCAGCGATAGAAAATATTCCATCAGCAAAAGTCAAACTAATCATTTTTTTGATAAATTAAGTATCTTGTTTTTGAAAAATTTTGTAGAAACTTTCTCACACAATGAAGCGTGTAGTTTCGGAATCAACATAAACGACTCCATTAATCTGATTGACTCTGATAGGAAGAAAAGTAATAATGTTGAAGGCAATTTCAGTGTTGTTTTAACGCTGATTTCACTTCTGTTCCTTGTATGAGGAACAGGTAAGGCACTTTTTTCTGGTAAATCGTTTTTAAACTACCATAACACATCAATGAAGATCTATTTTCATTAAATTTGTCAGTGCTTCTTTTGTGGCCTCTGTCATCGTAATTGAATCCCGCTTACTTTTACTGGAACCCCAGAATTCTACCTACTCTTTTCGGGAACCCCAAACAGAGGTTGTCGGCCGTACTTTTATTCATATTGTACTTAAGTTCCTTTTGAATAAAAAATTCTTTTGTGATTATTGGGTCTGTTTTCAGTTTGTTTCGAATGAGATTTCGTTTTAGAAGCCACACTTGAAATTTGTGGTTCTTTCTTGCTTATTCGCAAATTGTTAATTGTCTGATTGCTCTACTGGCTCATCAGAGGTAACTCAGTTGCAACACTGAACGAGAAAATGGCCCTTCATGTCTGGAGGGAAACTTTTTTTTTTTAAATTTGGTCTAGTATCCTCAATTTTTTCAGTTCGTCCAAGTCCTGATTGTTCAAAGTAGTTTCAGAGCTCGGAGTGGAAATCGTTCCATGTTTTGTCTGATATTTTTCTATGAGTAGCAAAAAACTGACTAATTTCTCAGCGCTCTGTTTAAGTCTTTGCAAAAGCATGTCTTTAATATTGTCGAAATTTGTTGTTGTTGTTGTTACTTAAATGAAATAGTTATTACATTTCATTGTTTTATGAAATATATTTTTTCCACTTTTCACCATTAAACACTTTTAAAACTCGCATTTAACTATGAACAGAATCATTACTATAAAATTTACTATTATAAAATTAGAAAATACTATTTCACTTTTATTTTAAACACACAATTTTAAAAATAATATAGTCATACATTTTACTTTTCAGTCGAATAATATTAAGCAGCATTTATTGAATAGGTTGAAGCAAAAAAATATATTTAAGCGAATGTTTATATAATACTGTAAAAAGTATTCACACAAAACACATTCATTAATATTCAGCCAGATTTATGGCACAAGCAAAGGCGGTATATTTTTTCTTTTCTTTTTCTTTTTCAATATATTTCTTGTTAATTAGCAAAAGGAGGATCAAAACTATCTCTGAATTTTAATACACATTCACATTTCAGCTGCAAAAATGTATGATTATCATAATATCCTTTTGAAGCTATATTAAGCTATCGTACTTTATTTAAACGAAAGCACTGGCAATTGCTTTTGGCATTTGTACTTAGTAATTATTAAATACTAAAGTAGAAGATCTGTATCTATATTATAAAATAAAATTGTTTTATCATATCATTTCTCATCCATTCCTTCCATTCATTATCATAAACATAAAACTGAGTAAGAATTTTAAAAATGTTTTTATAAAGCGCTCATGAAACTTTTATACTTGCTGTTCTTCCGATGCGGATATTTGTTCCAAAATGCACGAATTTTCCAGTGGTGTGAAATATGACAGGAAACTCTTTTATGTGCTGAAAAAAATTAGAATTAAAAAAAAAAGCGAAAAATGAATTGAAATCAAGGTTTTTTTGGAGAGTCATTTGTGTTGGGGATCATTATGGACTCATTTGAAATAATTAGAATAGCAATAGCATCAGTAATTGTTTATTACAAGCTAACTTACGTGAAGACAAATATTAAATTTAAAATAATTCATCAAAATATAAAATTATGGAAAAAATTTCATAGCCATGCATTCGCTTGGTTTCATAGCTACTCGCTCGCCTGAAGGCGCAGCTTTTGATACCTGAGGAAATTGGTTGTAGTTAAATTATTGGAGCAATTATTTAGCTCAATTATATGGCTTTGGAAATTATGTGTGAATAGTTGTTGAATTTCTGACATTACATTTTCTTGATACAAATATTTTTTGATATACATGTAATATTCGATTCATACATGCAGATCTGTTGACTGAAATTGTATCCTGTTGACAATATATCTACTATTAGTATTATTATGGTAAAAATAGACAGATACGAAGAATATTTGGATTAAGTCACATTGTTAAAACGTGAAGCAGACAAGATTTAAAATATGCTAATTTTAGAGTTTTGTATGCGCAGTTGAGTGATATTTAAGATCAACGACTTTTTGTAAATATATTTATATTAGTACAATATATAGTTGTTTTAAAATGGAAAATATAGTACTGTGCATATAATTATAAAAAATGTCTAGTTTTTCAGGAAACTTACATTTTTAGAGGGTAATAAAAATATCTACATGCCCATTATTTTGAAAAGAAAAAAAAGTCTTATGCATATCTTCATGAAACATAGTTTCAAAGCCATTAAACATTCATTGCTTCATGAAACATAGTTTTAAAGCTATTAAACATTCATTGTGGATTTTCAAATATTTCTGCGCCATTTTATCTTGGAAACTATCTATAACTTCTGACTATCCAACAAATATGTGTTAACTGAATATTCTGAGAATGAAAACGACTACTGGACTTCTTGTCCTGTCTCTGAATGGTTTCTTAACTGTTATATTGGTTGGTGATGCAGCAGTTTGTAGAGCTTCCCTGGAAAAGTATCAAATATCTCATTTACTGAATGAATATGCATGAGAGAAGCTCAATTTTAAAGGAAATTATGTACACTTGGTTTTATTTTGAAAAGAATTTCTCTGTTGCTTAGGGAAAAAAAGATTTAAAAAAAAACCTTTAATGAGACAAAAATAAAACAAATCCAAGTCATTCTTTTACCTATGTAATGGTTATTTTAAAAATTATTTTAGAATTGACAAAATTGCTTATTAATCTATACCAGTTGCTATTTTTTTTTTAAATATTACTGATTTTGAGCTTACTATTTCCATTACCATTATATTATTATTCACGTTGAGGTTTAGTTGAATTTCATTAATAAGAATACAATATTTTTGATTTTGCATTGGATTATTTTACCAAACTGATTTTTCTAAAGCACTTTAAAATTTAGTTTTTAGCTGTAAAATTCAAAATTGTTTTTATAAAAGTTATCTGTCATGAATAATTTTTAATACATTTATTTATTTTTGGGTTGTTTTTAGATTCCACAACATGCCGGTGAAATTTTCACTCCTACTGATGGAAATAATTGTAATTATGAAGACTGGGAAGCATTTAATGCTTTACAAAAATCAGACGGCCAGCTAAATGATCTCTTTAATGAATCGGAATTTAGATTCCCAGATTTGGATAGCAATCCAGCTTGTGAGCCTATAGATCAACAGGTATGCAGTTGAAACTTTGCTCAATAAAAAAGAATGTTCAGTTGAATTCTGGATCTTTTTTAATTACTTAATAATTTTAGTGCTTTTGGACTCAAGATTTTGGTAAACAAGTATCAGAAGCATTAAACATGGCTACTAATGCTGCTTCATGGTCTCCTCTTCCTGCCCCATTACCATTTCCTCAGCAAACATCTAGTCAAGCAAATCCTTCTATATCTAGTCAAACACAGTATACTGAGTTATCAAGGAAACAGGTAATTTCATCTTAGATTGCAAATGATTTCTTGTAAATTTGATATTATTTTGCCTTTATATTTCTGATTTGCAGTTATAGATAAATTATTATATCTATGAATTTAATAATAATGCCAAATTCCAACAACATCTGTAACAAAGAGCTCCCCGCTCCTGTGATCTGCGGTGTTATCGGATTTACAAATCCCAAATTTCGCTTTGGCTTTAAGTAATTTATATATTATATTAATGCGGTTGAAAGTTATGAAAACCATCAGTACTTCTCATGTGCAAATTATATGCATCCAATGATGGCTCGTCAGCAGTAGAAAGTAGGAGTGCTGTTAAAAATATTTATCAAGAAATTGTATTTTTTAAAAAACTTTTGTGCCCATATGTAACCTGAAATCTTTAATTTTAAAGCCACAAATGAAATTTGGTGCATTTCAAACATATTAAATACCTAGTAAATGATATAAATTTCTTATAGTTTTAATTCAATTTATTTGAATGTTGAAGAGATCATTCAGCAGAGAAAATTATAAAAACCTCTTTCTCTGTACACACTTCCATCCTCGCTCAAACAGTCGACAACGTTTGTCCAAAAATTAGTGTCAAGTAAGGTGCAGTAATTTATCTGTAGCATTAATCGTTTTCACTTGTTATAATTAGTAACTGATCCCTCATTAAAATTTCCATCTGAATAACATTTTAGTAAATAACTGACATACCTTTTTTGCAGAATAACCTCTTACAGAAGAAAAATGAATAGTCAATATAAATCGCGAAATTCAGCTGAGGCATTAATTATCGAAACCGAAGCTCATTAACAACCAGTGGACGAAGGATAAAAAGAACAAAAACGAATTTTCGGGTATAAAAATAAATAACAAAAGAAAAATGGATACGTTTGCTGTGCTCCAAGACGGTTTTGTTCTTATCTGTAGCTCTCATGTTTCTAAATTCAAAGGGATAAAAAGGTTTAAAAAATCTTCAATAGATTGCGTATACAATGGACTTTATATGGCCTTCACGACGAAACGCTCCGATCTGTGTTTTACCAACTTTTAGATTCATTTGCTTTTACGTTTTTTATTGTTGTTGTTGTTGCTCATCGAACTCTCAGGTTGAAAAAGAAAATTGGGAACATCAAATCTCAGAGTAGGAAAATAAACAAATTTGGTTTTAAAAAATGAAATGTGAAAATAATTTCGGGCTTTGTGAAATTCATAATTGACGAGCTGTTACTATATATATTACATTATAAATCAAATCCTGAAATAAATATTGTATGTTTAAAATCGTACACATGAAAAGGAAGAATTAATATATGCAGGCTATTAAAATATTTGTTTAATCAAGTATAGCGAAACTCAAGATTAGTGTCCGTTCTGTCACCAAGGACGGAAAAATCTTGCCAACCATCCAAGAACTCGCCAAGAGTCTGCTATCTAGGAAGGCTAGAAAAAATAATAAAAATGGCATTTAGAATTTCAATAAAAATTGCTAGGCTACCACATTTAAAGAAAACTCGTCCCAAGTAATTCAGTTTGTTGACCCGATATTAATCTTAATTCGGTCCGTTAGGAATTTCAATTTATGCTTAATCTGTGAAATTGTATGAACTTTTTTAACAAAGAAGTTAAACGTTTAATGAGCAGATAGCATTCGATAATCTGTACATTTGTTCTACAGGCATTTCTAATATTGTGCAGGCTTCATTAATATTACCGAAGCGAAGCATTGAATTAAGTACAGTTCTATAAAAGTTCTTTAAACCATTTGTATAGTGGTTTGTTTACGTTTGGCTGTTGCCATTTGGTAATAAGAACGATTTATGTCCCACACAATTTAATGTCTTATAAATATACATGCTTAGATTGGCTGTTTATCAAAATTCCCATAAAGTTTACGATCCCGTAACTTTTATTCATGAACTAAAATTAATGGGATCGTAAACTTCTCATTTCCTTTTTTTTATATGCTGGGTTGTAGCAAAAGTAAGAGCCGAGACCTGCAATTTTTGTTGTATGTATGCTGATTCATTATATTCTCACTTAAAAGACCAATTCGAAGTTTTTGTTATTTCTTTCAACATTTCATTTAAATTTTGTGTTTGGCAATGTATTTTTTTTCTGTTACTATATTCGTTACTTGCTTCAATTCGGCTTTAATAATTAGTTTTGATTTGAGTGTCATGAGCTTTATGTATAGGAAAGATTCTCCTGCAAGGAAACACAGAGAATTGCATGATAGAGGGAGAGAAAATGCCAATAATATTAAATCAGATTTAAGATGTCGTTAACACGATAGCAGCCCATCTAGATCAAAGGCACATCCAAGAGCCTTATTATATTTTAAAAACATTATCGTTTTCTATTGGAATTCATTTTGATTTTATTCAAACATGACTGCTTAACGTATTTCATTTATTTCTATTAATATAATTCGATAAACAATATAAAAGTCTTGATAAGACATTATTTACAGTTTTAAAATTGGCTACACTTTATTTTAAGATTTTGTTACTTGATGCATTTTATTCCTTGTTAAATTATATTGCATCTCTTATTATTCTGCTTGTGTTAAGTATCCAAATAAGTTGTGAAAGCTTGTTTAATTATTTGTCTAGTGCATTTAGTTATTTTTGTTGAAAATTGAGATCACTGAAATATGTATTTTTTTCCCCCTTCATTAGGAGAGAGAGAACTCTGTTAATGGAGATGCACAAATGATATTGTCGAATGAAAGCCAGTATGACAAAGATGCTGGAAATCAGAATAATAGGGGATTTAGACCAGTTTCTTCTTCATCAAGTTCAAGTTCAGAGTCTCAAGGAGATGTTATGACATCAACATTAAGTCAAAACATTTTAAACATTGCAAATATATCAGAAGGCCATGAATCATTTCCTGTTTCCTCTCATTGTAATTCTGGAATAAATTCTTGTTCAGCCATGAAAAATTCTGTATTGCAGTTAAACCGTAATGGTCATTCTAATCAAGTTTCTCAGGCTTATCAAAATTTTCCTCGAAATCTCAGTTCACGCTATCACAATCTTCAAAAAACAATTACGACATCACAAACTGTTTCTGATAACGATTGTATTTGTCCTCTATATGATAATGTTGCTGCTAACTCTTACAGTTTTGAGGGCTCATCCTCGGTTAGAAACGGGCATACTTTAAATAAATTACCATGCCAAAGATCACATCAAACACAAACTAATGCTAACCCAGGATTTTGTTGTATGAAACAACCAGAACTGTTAAAGCATTACATCCGTGGGAATAATTTTTCTTGTTTGGAAAAGAATTCAGTTCTGTCAGAATATGAAAAATCTGTACTGGGTACAATTAATTCAAACAGACTACCGATATCTCCTGAAGTTCTACAGCACTTATCTGCTCGTACTATTGCTGGGTTGTATGCATTTGGTTTATACCATGATATGCTACATGCAGATTGTGATGGTGGCTCAGTATCTCTATCTCCTGGAATGAAGTATCCATCACACTTGTTTAATTCTCCAATTTCTGATTCAGTTTTTGAAGTTTATCATCCATATGAATTTGTTCATAGAAGAGGAGCATCTTCAGTTTATGGAGCTAATGATGTATTCTTTGACCCTGCATCTTCATCATTTTTTTCTGTTCCTCCTACTTTCATTGGAATGCGTCCCTTGCGGTAAGAAAGGGCAATTATTTTTGTTTTTAGCTCCATTGCATTAATATTTTTACAAAAATAACTTTATTACAACCGATTTTATTAACATTGCATTTTTTTCCAGACGCAGTGGACCATCTAATGAATTGCATCTCCGTTTAGAAGAATGTTATGAACAATTCAGGCATCTTGAAAAGGAAAGGAAAAAGGTGATCCTTATATACATCACTCGTAGAGTTATTTCCATCTCTCTGCAATTTTGTTTTGTTTAGAATGTACAGTTTTTCATTTTACTTATGTATTTTTTAATTTATAGATTACTTTACTGCATAACGAATGCACGTTTATCATTTTTAGTGATTCAATTATTTTAAAATATTAATATTTCTACAAAATATTTGTTTTATTAATTGGTTGTGTTATGCACCATTAACAGACGGAAGCTGAACTTGCTCGCCAAAACCCTGGTAAAAAAGTCTCCAGTACAAACACTATACCAATTCCCCGCTTAACAGCAAATCCATCTCGAGTTGATCGTTTGATTATAGATGAACTGCGAGAACATGCTAAGGTAATTTATTCCGTGATGTATTAAGTTTCTTATTGACATGAAAAACATTAATTTTTTTTAATGTGCTTATAAAATTTTATATATTATCTTATGAATATTTATTAAGAATCTTCCCTTTTGTAGGGAAACTATAATTCCAGATTTATTGGTATTTTTAAATTACGGAAAACTGATGAAAAAATGATTATTAGTATGATTGTATCTATATTTTTCAATCAATAATTATTGGTGCCATTTATATTAAGGTATCTTTATAGTCCTCTAATGTAAAAATAATTTATTAAATATATATAATATGATTTTAATAATTTTTTTCTTAACTTCTAGGTAATTACTCTAGTAGCCAAAATGGAACAGCTAAGGAAAAGCCCTGTTCACCCAAACATTCATGTTTCAATGGAAAAGTGGTTAGAAGCCATAAGAAATGTCCAAGCACGCAGACGTGATGAAATAATTAATGTTGCAAATCGTCAACGAACTTCTGCTAGTAGAATTCAAGAGGATAAAGGTAAAATTTGAAAGAAGCAATTTTCGTGTTTTAAATTAGTAGAATAGAGGTTTTTTAGTAAAATTTTAAATTGAAATTTTAATTCTTGAAAAAACTTTTAATGCTTAAGTTCTTTATTTCCTCTTTTTTGTCATTATTTTTCCCTCATGCAGATTGCAGATTTTTAATTTTATAAGCATTTAATTTCTCTTTTAAGAACATAAACTTTCATTGATTTTAAATAATTAATATTTGAAAGAATACTTTGTATTCATAAATTAAAAAATTGTTATAAATGTGTTACAAATTACTATGAACACTGTATTTTGTAATATGTAATTAACAAGAACCGAGTGCAGATTGTATAAGATAAATTCTAATTTTGGTGACAATTATTATATTAGTGGAAAAAGTCTTATAACAAAATTAAAAATCATTAAATGTATTTTGTTGTTGAATTTTAATGTTTTAAAATTTATTTAAAATCTGATGATGATCGTTTATGCTTTGCTGTTGCTTATTAGTTGGATGACCTTATCAGATAACTAGATTAAAAGTATTGCAAAAATAAAAGCATGAAATTAATTATTTACATTTTTTCCATTTTAATATTTACTCTCTTAAAATCATTAGCAAAAACTTGGAAACATTAATTTTTTTGCAATTAAGAATCTATGAAATCAAATTTCTGATAAAAGCTAAAAATAAGTAAATTTATAGCTTAAGATTTCTTTGTATAATTTATATTCTTTCTTCAGATGTCGTTGCATTGGCAGCAAGTATTATGGAATTAACAAAGGCATCTCGGCAAGCTCGAACTTCTATGTGGTGTGCTTTAATAACTACAACACTATATGATGTTGACCCAGATATTGCTTCTGCTCATTCATTACCTCCTGACTTTCAGGAGATAGAAAATAATGGTGCTTCTGGTAATACTGACGAAACTCTTTGTAACTCAGCTGCTAGGGATTCTACAGCAAATTGCTCCAGCTACAAGGACGATGAAATAGCTGTCGAAGACAGATGTGAACCCTCA
Source organism: Argiope aurantia (assembly GCA_026543865.1). NCBI lineage: Eukaryota > Metazoa > Arthropoda > Arachnida > Araneae > Araneidae > Argiope > Argiope aurantia. The sequence continues at coordinate 16,323 of JAPMOR010060957.1, read as the reverse complement.
ATCTCAGTAAGTTCTTCAGCTGAAAACAAGACTAGCACTCATATAAATATTGTTGTTAGCAAGCTATGCCAACCTTCAGTGGAATTAGAGTGTGCGCCAAATTCACATGTTGATAATGTAGAGAGCTCTGCATCTTAATTTATATAGTGTTTTTCAATGAGTGTCTGAATTATTCCTGTTATAGAATGAGATGTATGTTGTTTTAGCTTTTTGGATACTCTAGAATTTTGATGTCATTTACACCTGCTTTGCAAAAGAAATTCGTAATAGAGTGAGAACTATGCAATATATTTAATATTGCCTTTGACCCAATGGTACCCCTTCCATGTTTTAAAAATAAACCTTGAGTCTTAGTACACATTTTGTGTGTAAATGATTCAAATGTGAAGATAGTGGCAGCTATATAGTAATAGTTGTCAATCCTCAAAGGTTATGTCATGAGAGATTTTCACATTGTAATTAGATTAGATGAATGATTTTTGGATTATTCGTTTTGCTTATTATGATGTACAGTTTTGCCTTTAAGACATGCTATTCTTCCCATGCTTCCTTTTGGTGTGATATTTTTAAGTGAATCTTTGCCCCTTTTTATATATCATATGATGTGCTTGTTGTAAAAAGTTTTTTATAATAATTTTTGTTTGAATTTTTTAAAACTAGAAATAATATTAATATACATAAATGCTTTCCTTTAATCCTTTAATTATCTTTGTACAAAATATATCTTTATTAAATAATTTAATTATTTTATTAAACTTTAAAATGGTTTTATTTAAAATTTAATGGATACCATTTGAAGTTGTATAGACTTTTTTCTTTTTACAAAGTGATTTCTTAGAGTTATTTATTATATGAACGAAATCTTAAGCAAAACATTCCTTTGAGAAAAATTCATGCGATTAATTGGTTCTTCGGTTATGAAACTATTTTAGAATAAAATCTTTTCTAGGAGTCAAAGTTTTTACAAAGGTTTTTGAAATTTTTCAATTAAAAAAGGCCATGAATTTCTTCTATTCTTTAAGTTTGATTTTAATTTTTTAATGAAAATTATTAAATAAGTATATTTAAACTTTCATAAAATAAAGAAATGCCATAAATATTTCAATAAATTTTTATATTTAATTATAAAAGTAAAGACGTTCTTATAATCTTCCATTTGCTTACGTCTTGCAAATGATGAATAATGAGCATTTATAGCTTAGTTTGCTTTTCAATAGTTAAACATTTAAAATAATTTATGATTGGAAAAATGGTCTTCACGTTTTCAATCTTAACCGTTTTTATAAATTAATAAATTTATTTTTAAATATAATTTTTTTAACGTTTCTTTCGGCATAGAATTTTTGGATTTTAAATGAGATTGATAATAATCCTGACATGTTATATATACACTAATACATTTTGTGCGATGTTTTTTGTTTGTTTACTGTTATTCTTCATGTTTTATAAATAAGACAATAAGCATTTGCTCATGATTAATGCATGCAGTTCTGTAAAAAAAAAAAAATTAGACATGGTTTAAAAGTTCAGATATTTTTATACTTTTTCAAGCCATCCCAACAGCATTTTCTCTATGTTTATTAGATTGAACAATAACTTTTTTAGTATTTCCGCTCTCCAAAGCAAAATTTAAGAAACATTTCCAAATATGTTCAAGTTATTACGATTTTTGTTTTTTACAAAATACTATAAATGTAAAATATTAATTTAGGAAAGCTTTTATTAACGTTACCTAAATTCTTGTACAAAATGCTCGTTAAAAAAAATCGATTTTTTTTCTGTATAATCGTGTTTTAAAACAATTTTCTTTTTCCCATTTTTTCTTATATTTAAAAATTTCTGTTAAGAAAAGAAGGTAATGGATAAAAATATTTTCCAAACTTGTGAAACTATTTTCATACAAAATACTAGTAAAAGTTTTAAAAATACATATGGGCTTATATTTGCGTTCATACTGCTGTTTCATTTTTGAAATAGAATCGTGTGTTATAGTAACCACTGTATCACTGTACTAATTCCCGATATATGCAGTATTAGTATTAATTTTGTATTTTTATATTATATAAATTTGTGGGATTTTATATTATGTAAATTGTTTTGGATTTTTACGTATTTATTTATGGTCCTAATTGCCCTTTTCTGCAGTTTTAAATTTGTATGCCATTTTTCTTTAAAATTAGGAATTTCTTATTTTAAAAAATAACAGTATAAATTTTTATTTACTAGAATTTTATGAAGACGTCTAAATTCACCTGCAGATGCAAAAATTTCGTAAAATAATTTGAAGTAGTGTTTCTTTGCTGCTGTTCACTTAGTTATTTCTTTCAAAAATTACCTGAAATTTAATTTTTATAATTTACAGCTTCAAAGAATTCAGAGAAACGAGAATTTAGTAGTTTTGTCAATGCTATTTCGTTTTAGTTAACATTTTGTAAAAAAAGATACTTTTTATATTTTGAGAGAAAATACTCCTTTTTTCTTATTGTGATATATTACTTTGATTTTGAAATGGAAATGGATTTTAATGAAACACGTACGTTTCAGTTTCAGATCTGCACCTTTTCTTCTAAATGCGAAAAAGCTACAATAATTTTATTTCCTTATGCAGGATATCTACTCTAAACTTGGTCCATTTTCTAAACCTATATATGTCTGCCCCTAAAAATTTAGAAATTAGCAATTATGGCGCAATCATAGTGGACACCCATTTTATCCTGATTGCGAATCATACTGGCTTATTTTTTAAAAATCCATTTTCATGTCATGGTTATTAAATGGTACCGAAATAGAATATTTTCCACTTGGGAAAGTTGCAAAAGTTAAACTCCTTTCTTTATAGGGTCGCATGTGCCACATCAAAGTTTATATTTTAATTGAAAAATTCTTCTTTCTTCAGATGATAAATTTCGTATTTAAAGTACCATGATTCTGAATAGGAAATTTTACATTATTATGTATAACATTTAAATGTTAAAGAATTTTAATTAAAATTCAGTAATTTAATAATCATTGAATTTTAATTTTTAATTAATAAATAATAATACTTTAGTGAGATCTTCTATAATAACTAAATTATACACTTAAAATAACTTAAAATCTTCATGTTTCAACCAGAAAGTATCATTTAATATATTATAGGAAAAAAAAGAGCATTTTCTGATTTTTCTGGATGTTTTTTATTGTAATATTTAAGATAATATTTTTTGTTAGATAGACGGATAATCTCATTGATTTTTTAAATCCTTTAATGTGAAGGAATGTTTTGTAAATATTGCAATAACGTATGCGTTTTATGCTAAAATAAAAAGCACTTAAAATAATAAATCTTGAAACTTCGTTCACTTAGCATTATGTTTGTATTTTTTGTACTTTTAAACACAAAGTAAGGCTACGTATTATGAAAAACTTCCTACAATTAGAAACATCGTGACATACAAGCTAAAATATGCCTTCTCAGAATAGTGTGCCATGTTTTGGTAGCATTGTCCAAAGGCAACAATCCTAGCACTTTTTTTTTTTCTGTTTTCAAATCTTGTGAGAATTTCATCCAAAAAACAAAAACAAAAAAAATTTGTATATTTTCAAAGATTTGAAAAACGGGGCATAATTGCCCAAGTGCCATTAAGTACAAAATGTGAGATTTTGAGCAATAAATACAGAATATCTTTTACTGTTAAATAAACAAATTATTTTACTCATTGTAATTGAAATATATTTTTAATGTTTTTCTTTGTTTCCATTGTATTATTGTTTCCATGATATTGTTCCAGATATAATAATCGTGAATTTTTTTATAGTGTATAACATACTGTTAGCATGGGCACTTTTATAAGAAGATAGTTTTGTCATGTATATTTGTCTTGAATATTATAGTATTGTTAAAAAAAGAAAATTTTCGATTAAAATTCCTTATTTTCCTCAAATAAATAAATAAATATTAAATATTAATTAAAGAAAAAAATGGTGGTGTAATCTGCTATCTTATGCCTCTAAACGTGTCTGTTCTCTTGTTGCAGAAAACCTAATTAAATATTAAATAAAGGAAAAGTGCACTTATTTGTTGTTTAAATTCTTTTTTATATGTGGAAATGCCTTGCTGATTCAGCTAATTTCTTCTCACTTTTCCATGCTGGTCACTTATTTGGAACAACAGATATGCTTAATTCAGAGGAATGCAAAAGAGGCTTTTTTTTTTTTTTTTTTTAAGGTGTTGCTTTGTTCTGCATTTTATTTTTGGTAATATTTTTGTATGTTGTTGTGCAAAATTTTTTGTTGCATCTTCTATTTAATGGAAGTCTTTTTATTGTATAATTCCATCATATCTGTTGTAACAAAGCAAAAATAATTTTAAATTAATTATATGGTTTTTATAAAATTAAATTTTGGAGCAAAATTATTTTTATGACTAAATTTTTATTTTATTTTGCGTAATATTTATCAAGTATTTTGTATCTCCTATGAAAGTGAAACCATGCCGTAATATTTATTGTAAATATTTACACTATCCTAATACTTTCGTGGTTTCTTATATTTTTAATCTTTTTCTGATATTATTAAAATTTAAGGCATCGCTTCTGTTTGTGCAATGCTTACTTCTTATAAATGTGCACTTTGCTTAACAGGTTATCTAATAAATTGTTTCTTTTAATCTTTGTTTGAAATATAGATACTATAATAAACTGCACTGATTTATCAATAGGGCAATATATATTCTGTGAAATAGTTTTTCAAAAATAATGACTCTATAGAATGTGTAGCATTTGTGACTGTTTTTTAAATAATTGTATATAGTTTAATATCACTAATGTATAAGCATTTATTACTAATTCTTAAGTATGTGTGACGCTTTTATTGTATATCATTGTTCAACTTGCCTTCAGAGTTCCTGTACGTTAATAATCATAAACATATTTCCAATATCTTCCTTTTATTTGTGATTAGCCTCTATTTAGTGGCCAGGTGGGGAAACTGCATGTGTAACAGCACATATGTATTGTCATACCTTTGACTTCTTGCAATAATGAGTAAAAACCTTGTGATAAACGAAAATTCGCCTTAATAATATATTGATTTTATAGTACTAATTTATGTCACCGTACCTTTTGATTAAACATTATATATATTGTTTAAAAACATTTTAAGTGCCTAATTACGAAGCTGTTAAGCTTTGGATATTTTCGTTCTTTATCGATTTTTTTTTTTTTTTTTTTGTTATATCTTTATACTAACAACTAAAAATAATGACTCTCTTTTTGTTGCCTGCCATTGTGGTGATTTATGTTGTAATGTTTGTAATTTGCGAAACATTAGAAAACATTCTGTGTTTCCAAAAATCTTCCTTCTAAGTATATAGAAGAAGAGTAAATATGTATCTTTATCGAATTTTATAGTAAACATGTCATAATGTTTTTTAACCAGTTGTAAAATAACATGCAGTCTTCTTTCCCACCATATTGAAATGCATATTTTTCCAGATTTCTGTGATAAGTATTCTACATTATGCTCTTGATTTTTAGTGCTATTGACATTTTATTTTGTAGAATTCAGCTTTTTTGATACAATTCTAATTGTTAATTTAAGAACTTAATTTTAGTGTCATTGTTTTTGAATCGCTTTTAATTGATGTTTTATGTTTCCATTTATTCTGTAACAAATTAAATGTGTAATATTTACCTTTTGTAACTGTTTTTAAATGTATTTATTGAAGTTTTTATTTATTTACTATTGTTGTTTTATTTATTTTTATTATTGTTATTTTATTTATTTGAAAAATCTGCATATTTTGTGGTAAAAAAATTATTTTCCTCTGATTGAAACGTTGCATGAATTAATATTTGAACTTTTATTGTGCAGCATTTATTAGTGCAAAAGCTTCGAAGGTATCAATTCACTTTATTTCAACTCTTATATGTCAATATGTGTGTGGATTGTTTATTTTTTGTTACATTAATAATTTTTATCTGAAGTCCCTAGAGAAAGCAATAAGGAATTGTAGAAGATTTCTCCATTAAAGAACCATTGTCAATCCTTTTTTTTTTTTTTTTTTTTTTTTAATATTTCACTTGTTTTGAATCTGTGATATTGAAATTTTAAAAATATCTTTATTGCATTGTTGAAGAAATTTAGTACAAGAATTTCTTTAAAAGAATATGAAACTATGCAGTATTTTTTTCAGATAAGCCAAATGTGTGTTTTAAGAACTATGACATATTTTCTTTAATTTGAATTTCTCATATAATTATTTAACAATTTTTCAGTTTTGTAAACGTTATGCTGAACACGTATGATTCATTATTTAATATGCATATATATATATATATGTTGCTGGAATTTAATTATTTTAAAAAGTGCTTTATATTGACTTTTGAGAATGTACCTCAGATACTCTAAAACATTTCCATATTTCTGTATAAGGTTGTGTTTATCATTCAACGATATTAGTGCATTATAACTAAAGCTAATCATATTGTTTTGATTATAGATATTAGAAAGTAAATATTGCTGTTCCTGAAACTGAGAAAATCTGTAGAATTTTTATATACTTATTCTTTGTTTTTCGTCATACTGGTGGCTAAACGCAGCCGTTTTTCTTCTTTATAAGTTAACGCTCTTCATTTTTTAGTTTTTTATTTACGATTTTTTTTTCACTTTGAATCTGTGATACTAAAATTTTAAATGTATTTCATTTCTTGAGTTTGAGAAATTTTATACAAGAATTTCTTTAAAAGAATATGAAATTATCCAAACTATATAAACTATGTAATATTTTTTCAGATAATCCAAATGTGTGTTTTGTGAACTATTTAATATAATATCTTTTCTTTAAATTGAATTTCTCATACCATTATTTAATAGGTTTTCTAATTTATAACCATTATGCTGAACATGTCTGATTCGTTATTTAATTTGCAAAAAAAATTGTAGCACTGAAGTTTAACTAACTGTCTTACAAAGTGCTTTACAGTGATATGTGAGAATGTACCGTAGGTACTCTAAAACATTTCCATACTTCTCTGTATGGTTCTGTTTATCATTCAACGATGTTAGTGCATTATAAAAACTAAAGCAATCATTTTTGTTTTGATTATAGACATTAGAAAGTAAAATTTGCTGTTCCTGATTCTGAGAAATTCTTTAGGATTTTTAAACATACTTGTTCTTTGTTTATCGTCATACTGGTTGCGTAAACGCAACCGTTTTTCTTGTTTAATAGTTAATGCTCTTTTTTTTAATGTTTTATTATTTATGAGTGTTTTTGTTATTTTCACTTGCTTTGAATCTGTGATAATGAAATTTTAAGAATGTTTTATCTCTTGTGTTGTTGCAGAAATGTAATACAAGAATTTTTTTAAAAAAGAACATGAAGCTGTGCGAACTATACAAACTGTGCAATATTTTTCAGATAATCTAAATGTATGTTTTAAGGACTATATAATATCCTTTTCTTTAAATTGAATTTCTCATATCATTATCTAACAGTTTTTCAATTTTATAATCGTTATGCTGAATACTTACGATTCATTACTTAATGTGCAATAAAATTGTAGTGTTGAAGTTTAACTAAGTATTATAAAAAGTGCTTTATATTGATATTTGAGAATGTGCCTGAGACACTCTGAAACATTTCCATATTTCTGTATATGGTTCTGTTTATCATTCAACGATATTAGTGCATTATAATAACTAAAACTAATCATTTTGTTTTGATGATAAATATTTGAAAGTAAAAATTCAATTCCTGAATCGGAGATAGTCCTTAGTATCTTTAAATGTACTTTTTTTTTTTTTTTGTCTTCATACTGTTGACTTAAACTCGGCCGTTTTGCATATTAAAAAGTTAACGTCTTCCTTTTTTTTTAAAAAAATGTTTTATTTCATTTTTTTTTTCACTTGCTTTTAATTTGACTACTTTTAAAACATGTCTTAACTGTCGTGTTTTTTGAAAAACGTAGTACAAGAATTTCCTTAAAAGAACAAGAAACTACAAACTATGCAATATTTTTCAGATAATCCAAATATGTGTCTTAAGGAATATATACTAATTTTTTTTAATTGAATTTCTCTTATTATTATCTGACAGTTTTTCAATTTTATAACCATTATGCTGAACATATGTACGATTTATTACTTAATGTGCAATAAAATTGCAGTATTGAAGTTTAACTAAGTATTATAAAAAGTGCTTTATATTGAGAATGTACCTCAGGTACTTTGAAACATTTCCATACTTCTGTATATGGTTTTGTTTGTCATTCAACGATTTTAGTGCATTATAATTACAAAAGCTAATCATTTAATTTTGATGATAAATATTTGAAAGTAAATATTGCTATTCTTGAATCAGAGAAAATCTTTAGAATTTTTAAACATACTTATTCGTTATCTTCATACTGTTGGCTTAAACGTAACCGTTTTGCATGTAAAAAAGTTAAAGTTTTATAAAAGTTTATTAAGACTATGCATTTGTCTCATATTAATATGGACATTACCCCCTCTTTCTTTATCTTTGATGTTACTCATCACTATGTAACTTATAAAAGAATCTGTTGTGCCTAGAATTTTTCATGTGGATATTTGTATTTTATAGTCACTTATATTTAATAATTAGGTGAAATATATTTGTGACAAATTACAACTTATTTTTTATTTTCATTGCAAACAGTGTTCATTGCTCAAGGTGCACAAAATTATTTTGCACAATCACGATTATATAAGAAAAGTTAAATTTCATTTCAGTTTCTGATGAACAATTTTAACAAAAATTGTATAGACATGCTATTTGATTCATGTTCAATTCAGATATGTATGTCACATTTTTAAATAAAACTAGTTTAATGTTAATTTTCAAGAATTCTTAACATCACATGCTTGATTCAGGTCCTTAATGTTGGAATATTAACAAAATTATATGTAATCTTGTTGTTCTTTATATTCAATTCTAAACTAAAATTTTAAGTTAGCTTGTGTTTGAGCTTTTGTCAAATGATTTATATATGTCACTTCAAATGGTAGAATTGAATTTATATATAGAAACACTAAATATTTCAGTATATGTAAATATGTATTATTTTTTGCTGTGCAAACTCATCTATGCAATTATTATATGTGATTACTAGAAATTAGTGCTTAACTACAAATTAATACTGATCAAGCTCATTCTGCCATATTGAAAATGTGGCTTTTCATATGATAAAACGTGTGAATAATTTATAGAGCTTTCACATTATCTTTGCAATGAAGTAAAACACAATGTGGTACATTTTGCTGTTCTTCTCCATTGAAATTTATTTTGTAATTTGTGTTATTTCTAGTCACTCGCACAAAAATGATAGAACAAAGTTTGTGCTTATTGCGAAGTGTATTTTTACATGTATACTGGTGTACTTGAAAATATTGGGGACTTAATTTTCAGAAATAAGCCGTACTTTGTAATAAGTGTTTAGATAGATTTAGGCTATTTACCTTTCAGCACTATAATCACTACTGTTTTATCTATCTTTCAAAACTTCGTAAACCTACTGGTGTGTTTATACTTAAATTATTTCCCCAACTTTTACATGTACACATCAAGATGCATCCACAGTGTTCTTGCTGAATACTAACACTAGTCTGTCCATTTCATAGTGATGGTTAGATAGTACAAAACAATTAGCAGGTGCCCTTTAACTCAAATGTTTGTTGTATTCGATATTGTATACGTGAGCTTATGATTCCTATTGTGTATTACTCCATGTTGATGGAGCTGTTGTGTAATACTTAGTGATAATAGGGTGTTGTACATCTTTATAAGCATACACATAAATACTTCCCAAATAAAGGTGGATTCACAAGTGCTCATCCAAAAGTGAATTGCATAAAACTGCATGGTCTTTCTGCGTTTTAAATTATTTTTTTTAAAAAAATTTTAATAGCATAAATTTTATGAAGAATCGGAATGCTCAGAAATTTTGTCAAATTTTCATTAAATATGTTGAGAAACTGGAAACTTCATCCTATTTTTATTTTTTTTCCCTAATATCTTTTTTGCATTTTTAGATGTACTTGTTAGAGCCTTAAACTTTATACATCTTTCAGTTTAGGTGTCCTTAAATCAACCAAGACATTAATGAGTGTAAGCCAGGTATGAATGGTTTATATATAAAATAATTCAGTTGAAGTTGTGTTAGAACTTTTTTTAGGTATTTCTCAACATTTTAGAATATCGATATGAATATCCAGTGGCGAAATGAGAGTAATTAACACCTGAAACATATTTCTTCACCCCCTACATTCATTAGTGACTTAGTAAGTAAATGCCGACCGAAGCATAGTATCCTTTTCGTCGCATCATCATATTTGACTTGACATACACGTACTAACATTTTGTCTGTGTGGAGTCGTCTGTATAATTTGCTGCTAGGGCATCGTTAGCTCCTTAATCTCTTCTCTACGATATTGTCAGCATCCTAAAATATTAACTGCTATTTAAAAATATGGATTTGTATTTATTTGCAACAACCCACAAGAAAATATATCTGTTCCAGCAAATCCATTTAAGAAGAAATTAGGCTGAACTTTCCAGTTTGTTTATTAATATTTTCGGATGAATAATATAATTGTTGTAATATTCTAATATGCATTTTCTTTTCCTTTTTGGTGCAGATATTTTCATAAACATGATTTGTTTCTGGTATTCAGTTTTTTTATAATAAGTAATTCATTGATCTTGTTATTTTAACATTTATAGAAATTTTGACAATGATATGAAATGTAAGATCTGCTTTTGATATGTAAGTGTGTATGTGTAACACTAATTTCACATTTAAGCTTCCTTGTACATATTTTATCCTCATAATGTTTTTTAGTTTCATTGCATTTCTATAGCATTTGCTGGAAGCATGATTGTTTCTGTGCTTATAGAAAACTGTTTTAAGGACTTTGATATTAGCATGACAATGTAGTTCAATGCTGTAGATCATTGTATTTTAGAAGTGTATTAGTATCTCTTTATTGAATTGCCATACATGAAAGGAATCCTTAAATGAAACTTAGATTTTGTAGTTATTTGTGAAAGGTGTTAAAGCCAGTGGGAACAAAATAACCAAGCATGGTAAAAATTTCACATTTTTTTTTTCATTTATTTGAACAAAATCTAAAAAGTTTTTTTAAAAAATGCACTATAATGCATTTTCTTATTTTTTTATGTATTGGCTGAACAATTATGGATATATTTAAAAATTGAAAGATTGTACTTTTTTATACTTATTCTGAACTGATTAATTAACAGTAAATATTTCAGAAAGCTAGAAATCCACTTGCAAAGCTCCAGGCATGCATTTTTTTCCCATTGCAGCTGTTCTCAGGTGACTGTATTAAACCTTTTTGCTATGGTAACTATTTTATTAACTCTTTAACCTAACTTGTGAATTGTAGTTAAGTACTGGCCATTTTTATGGTGTTATTAGTATAAATGGTAGGTGTGAATGCCATCCATGTTATACATGTGTATGTAGCACAGTTCCATTTTCCTCACGCCTGCCAAGTTCCCTTAATGGCATAAATTAGTTTCTGGGTAAAATCTATTTTCATACCTCTAAATGGACTAGTTTAGTGAGTAAAGGTGCGGCTTTGGATGTTCACTTCCCAAATAACAAATGAGTGAATTCTTAATGCACAAAATAAACCTATTTTTTAATGCAGTACTTATTGAAGTTCTTGTAGGTGCCTAGATTACTTATTCCATCAATATTTGAAAATACATCTGTGTAGGATGTGTGGAAAATTTTAGAATGCTTTATATTTGTGGTATAGTAAGAATTCGTATTAAAAAAAAAATTTAATTGTGCATGTTTCACTTTGAAACAGTTTTGATTTTCTTTTAAAAATAATTTGCAATATATGTTTTTATTTATTGTTTCTGTTACAAAGTATGCAATTTTTTTTTAATATTGTTGCCTTTGTCTTTTTTGTAAATCATGGATAAACATATCTTAATGTGTAGCACTTATAATAGATTTCTTTAAATATAAAAAGAATTTCTTCGTGATTCAATATGTCTCACTATTCAAAAGTTATCATTTATACTCCTTTTCTCTGCTGATATTGCAATTGCTATTTCTCTTTTCTTAGAATTGAGCTTAGGCAAATTTTTATAGTATTTCTTCACTTTCATTCTTCAAAACATGTATATTTCTATGTATTTTTAATTAGATGCTGGTTTAGAACTTGTGATGTAGTTTCGAAGAAAATAGTTCTTATCCTTGTACTGTTGTCTTGTTTACTTAGATGGAAATTTTTGGAATCATTGCTTGAAAGTACTCTGTGAAAATAGTTGTCTTTTGCACATTTTATTAGATTTTTGAAGTTAATAATATAAATCTTCAGTTAGCAACTTAACTAGTGCATTGAAATCCTTGTGTACGTTGTAAAATAATTGTGTATTTATTTAAATGGTAAAATTTTATTTGAAGATGCTTTTAAAATATCATTAACAAGTTTTATATTTAAGTATTTTACTTATTTTTATTTATTATTTGTTTCTTTCTTAATTGCCTTTTTATATTATGAAAACTTACGAATTAGTTAGTTACTCATTATTAAAAGATTATTTAATAAAAGTGTTATTATTTAATAAGTTCAAAATATTATTTGGTCCAGTTGCCTCCAATTTGTGAAATATAGAATTAGCGTTACATCTTTTAATTTCTATAATTCTATATTTCATTATGTAAAGGCTATTTCTAAATTAAGTAATTATACATTCTTACTAATTTATTAATTAAAGATTTTTTAAATTCCCAATATTCTATCAAGCTCTTGTTTAAATGCATATAATGTTGAGCTGATCTAATCGTCTTTTGCCATATAAATCCAAAACATTATTTGCATAAAAATAGCAGCATTGGCAGTTTCAGAACATCGAAATTTTGAAAAATAAATGGGAAATCCAATTTTTCTATTAAAATCTTTTTCTGTGATGAATATAAGTTACAATTAAAGTTTTCCTTCAAAGGAAGTATTAGAATGATGTTTACCTGTGTTTATATTTAATTTGGCAATCTGTGACTATTTAGGCATATAATTTTGTCTAACTTGTTTCCATTAAAGTATCTTAATTCCAGTACTATTTCCTGTGCCTATGAGGTACGACTTTTGTGTTCCTTCAAGTTAAATATATCGAGTTTTGTTGTGCAGTTGGCAAAATAAAATATAATCTTTCAAATGTCAGAATAAAAATGAACCCTGGAATGGTAACGTGGAGTCGGTTTGACTCCTTCTTTCATTCGAACTAAGATCCTGGCATCTGGATCCTGGTTAGGAGGAACTATCTAACTTATCCTATCTACAGACCTTGACACAGAAGACCAGGCATCATTCATATACTATGCTTTTTTTCAGTTTATCTAGCAATTTTTTTAAAAACTAAGCATTAAATTGACTCCATATTTATATTAAAAGACGTGCGTAGTCACTCTGACTCCTTGTTTCCATCCAACATTATGAGAGAGAAATCATCATGACTCCTTGTGTCCGTTCCATACATTTGATCAGTATAATTTCATAATTTGTTTATAGAAATTTTTGAATTATGGTTTATATTATATTGAAGATTTTAATTATCTTTCAGATAAAATGTTAAAAAAGCTAACAGCAATGTTATGTGACGTTCGAACAGATTAATGATTCATAGGACTCCAACTAAATCCTAATAAGGGTTTTCTTTCTTTCTTTTCCTTTTTTTTTATTTCGAGTGGTTTCCACCAATAACATTTTAATAGATAACTTTTTTATGGATACTTATTCAATATAATATTCTCTACTATATATAATATTCTCTACTATTTTTATCTTAAACCAAAGCATTAAAAAAAAATTCAAAAATAAATTTAGCACTTTGAACTTATAAATTTTGAGATTCATTGACTTATTTAATCTCTAATATTCTGATTTTATTTGCATGATAATATATTAATGCCTTTGCTTGCTTGTTATACTATTTATACTATTTTTATTGCGTTACGAAGTAATGTTTAATGGTTTAATGTGTATAATGGTTAATTCCATTAAAAATACAGAAAAACAGTTTTGCACTTAACAAGAATTGAAGAGTAATAATGGTGTATTTAATTGTACTATTTGTAGGTTTGCTTCTCTTTTTTTAAGTCATTTTTAAAAAAATATATAAATTGCATATTTTTGTTTTAAAAAAAATGGCCAGTTCATCATTACTGTGCCTTATCTACCGTTTTATAGCATACGGTACCATTCTTTGAATTCTTGTATTTTTAAAAAAATTCAAACATATAATGGGTATTCGAATTTGTATGTGTCAACTTGATTTATGCAATATTTATATTTTAATAAATGAAGATACTTTCTATTTCATTAAATACGTCAACATTTCATAACAAGCTTGTCTAACTGTAGGAATCAAATTGATTTCTCACTTCCAAGAAAGGCGTGCATGGGTGACGTTACCATTCCATAGTTAACCCTAATTATATTAAATTTATTTTTGAAAATGCAGAACTACTGCATTGAATTTGTATTTTTCAAACCTCTGTAACATTTTCATCTCTGAATATTTCCGAAATTAATTTATCAAATTAATAACTTACTAACGATAAATTTGCTTTTATTACTTGTTTTTTTAAATAGCAGTTAAAAGAACTACATAATTCCCCCATGTATGTTATATTGAAAAAATGATGTAAGAGATATATAATATAATAGTAATAAAGTGCAAGTCTGGCTGATTCAGAAAAATACTATTTTATAAAAATTCCCAGTCAGTCTTGATTATATTGCTAGATTTTGTGGTTTTAATAAATGAGTTAAAAATTATCCATTGCTTGATAAAAAATTATGAATGAAAAAATCCCTGTTTTTTTTTTAGCATGTAAGTAATAAATTTGAATGCTACATTTATTAATTTTTTAGTCATATGTAAGTTTGTATAAATTAAATTTTTAATTGTATAAACACAAATTGTTTATTGATGATTGCAAGATATTAGAAACCATTTTAAGATTATTTTTTTTATTTTACACTTTCATATTCAGTGCTCCATACAGAAATTATTTTCCGAAAGTTTAAGTCTGCTCCCGAGACTTAATTTATATTTCTTTTTCAAACAATTTACAATTTTCCTCGATAATTTGCAACGTTTAGTTAAAACACGGTTATGATCATATTGTGTAAAACACTGGGACCAAATAAAAGATAAAATATTAAATTTTACACACACACACCTTCTTTAAAAAGATGAAGGGACTAGAGAGAGAGAGAGAAATATCAAAAATACTGAGCAAATCAATGCTAACTTTTCCTTATTAAAAGGAAAGGTCTTACAAAGTATATCTAGTTTTCAGAAAGAAGGTATTTTATATGAATATCAATATAAACAAGTTTTCCACCTTTTAGGTGTAATAATGATTGGCATGAAAATATTGTTCTAAACATGTTTTGAAGTACTTGGTTTTCAGGAATTCCCGATTTATTCTTTTGAAAAAAAATTATATGAGTTTTTATATTGAGTTGAATACTGTGTGAAAGCCATTTTGAATAATTACATTATTTTTTTCTGTGATAGCCTTGATGCATGATTTGGGGCTATGAGAAAAATTGTCGTGTGTTTTATGAAAGAAGCAAAGAGAAAAACCTTTTTTGCATGAAAAACTAGTTATTGTTACAATGAGCTATTTAAGTTACTGGATTTGAATATTATTCTCTCATTAAAAAACAGTAAAATATACAATAGGAGGAGGTAAAATTACTTTCATAAATAGCTTTTTATTCCATTTCATATTAAAAATGTAAAATAAAGAACTATTTTAAAATTCGTTTAATTGAATTCTGACTATATTAACAATTCTTTTTCTGCAGACATTTTTATTGGATGGAATATTTATTATGCCTTTCCTAGGTTTGTGATTATAATAAAGTTGATTTCACAGTTTTAACTTGATATCTATATTTGTTCTAAAATATTGAAATAAATGGATTATATTATAGATTCAATTATAATGCTTCACATCATTTGCTATTTTCATTGACTATAAAATAATTTTAATGAAGTTTGAACAAAACGTTTAAAGACATGCGAGATTCTCTTTATAATGCAGTGTACGATTGGCAAGCTTATTTTTATTTATTTATTTATTTAAAAAAAGAGAGAAAAATTATGAAGGAAAAACAGTTATTTTAATGAAATGTTGTAAAGTGTTTTGATGATCAGGCATTTACTATTCTATTCATTTAATATTTTCATGTAATAACATTTTTTGTTTTAATACCGAATCTTATAATTTTCTTATAATTTTTCAAAATTGTTTTTACTTCTCC
>JAPMOR010060956.1:81829-129311 GCA_026543865.1 Argiope aurantia | reverse complement strand
TTTTTTGTTTATATTTATTTATTTTGTATTTCAAAATTTGATTTGATCTGAGCATAACAGCGTAATTTGTGAATGATGTGAAATAAATAAGTGTAATAAGTACTTACTGTACAAACATTACTGTTAATGACGGTATCAAAAAAATATGTTCAAGTGAATGATTTTATTTTATTATTTTGAAGCAACAAGAGAGTTATTTTAGGACAAATCTATTAATTTTGGATCGTGGGCTGAGAGTGAGTACTATATCCCAGGTGACAACTATCTCTTTAAACTAATGTACCATATCAAACTTAGCAATGTTGAATATTTGAAGTTAGTTTAGCATGCACTTGGCCTGCAAGCACGATGATTTTTCGACGAATTTGAACATATAACATTATGTTTATGAAATACACAGGGGTTCTAAGACATTCTCTCCCTCTTTTTCTATTCTTGCAGTGACTTTCTTGTAGTAAATTTCTACTCTAGTTCTAAATGGTTTAGTAAGCTTTTACGTATGAAGGATTGATTAAGAGACCACCATACATGCAAATTAATTTTCTTACCAATAAAAAGGGGAACCAAAACAATGTACTATCAGAGCTTTTATTTTTCTTTTATATGAAACAGTAAAAATACAAATATGAGTGTTAGGAATAGTAACTAAAAGCTGTTTTTGTTATTGCACACCCAAAGAACAGCAGAGCTGTATCAAATCTATGAAGTTGTGCAACCTGAAAAAGTGCAATATTAGCAAAGGATTTTCAATAAAATCCTACCCGGAGAGATCCAAACAAATAAGAATGTGATCAGGTGAAAGCTTTCCCGTAAAATTCTTGAGGTCGACTTCAAAATTCTTAGAACCCTCAGAATATTTCATAGTTCTAAGATGCCCATTGGGAAGGCGAGTAAGAGTAGTCTGATCCTGCCTACTACAAACAAGAGTCCGTCCCCTGGATGACTACTCTTATACCAGTGACTCTTATACTAGTGGGACAGGTCAAATGGTTTTATTTTGACTCTTAGCTCTCGAGAAAATTTCCAGGTAGGTAAGAGTTTCAGTAGGCACAGAGGCATCACTAGCTCCCGCTTTAACCAGGTGCCCGCGACCTTCGGTGCCAACATGAGCGAGTATCCATAGAAAAACTAAAAGCTATTCTGTATTGCTTTCCTTTTTTATTAAGGGAATACCACAGCTTCAGAAAGTTGTTACATGAATATGATCACCCCTGCAACATCACGAGTTTTATATTATAAGAGTCAAGCATATTAACGAAACTTTCCCGAAAGACGACTCGAGCTTTCGTTCTTCAAAGCCGGTTTTTAACCACCGAAATGGGTGAAGGGAGCTTTCATGGGAGCCAGTCAGAGAGTGTTTGCATAAAAATTTGCTCCACACGGACTGCACGACGTCACTTTCAACTAGGATGACGTCATCACAGGAACGGAAAAGCAGATAATTCAGATCTCGAATAATCCCGAATGATACATATGATCAGGGGCAGGTACAAGGTGAGGACCAGAGAGGTGACGATCCCTTCCAAACCTTAGATAATAGTTCGTAATGTGAAAGATATGCTGCCATAAAATTGTTTATATTTAAGCAGTTGATGGGTCTGTATATAATTGTTTGATAAAATTTTTCTTTTAATCGAAACTAGTTCCGTAAAAGTATTAAGTGAAGTGGTTTATCTTTATAATCCATCTTTTTTGTAGCTTTGAATATCCAGTTTTCTTTAAAAAAATAAGAGCTTTATTGGTGAATTGTCAATTCGCCATCAGGGATTCTCATGTAAATTCACTGCTATGAACACTTGAATGAAAATGGCATGCCTATAAAAGAGCACCATATTATCAAAGAATGCCTTGGGAGCGGAGCTTTGCATCTGAGGATTTTTCACTTATGAAAACTATTCGAAATTCGGAATTTCTCATTACAGTTGTCTTAGTGATATTTTGTAGGTAATCGGATCATTTAGTCTTCTCCTTTTTTTTTTTCCCTTTCAGTTTTAGGGGTTGCTTTTTTTTTGTACATTTTTAGTTTCAGATTTGAAATAATTCGTTTAAAAGACGAGCAAGAAAGATTTTTACTGAATATTTTTGTTGCGCAGATTTTTAAAAACGTACCAACGTTATACACAAATGCAAAAAATTTTGAAGTGAAAAAATATGGCCTTCAAACTACCGAAACAAAAAATATGAGGCATCAAATGTATTTCAGTCACTTTTTATATTTTTAAAAACTATATGAAAGCATTTAATGAAAAAAATATTAAAAATTAAAGATAAACTGGAAAAAGAAGTTGCAATTATCAGAATATAATTCAATTATCCGCCGAAAAAGGGAAAAGTAGTCAGTCATATTGGAAACCCTCAGATGGGATAAAAAATTATTGAATTGAGGCAATCATTCGAGAAAAGAGGGATTAAGCTTCTAGAGGTTCATAAGAAATGCCAGTCTTCTCCCAAAATTATTTTTATCAATTTTGATTTATATTCTGTACAAGTAACACATTGAAATAAGAGTTTTTATTGTGAGCCACTTTCTGGAGAGTTAGTTTCAGTACCTTGTGTTCACGTAATTCACAACGTAAGTTTGAAAGTAATTTTATATAAAATTGTAAAAAAGTTACGATATTTTAAATATTATTTTTGTTTATAAGATCGGACATGGTGATTGAGTTTTTGTTGCTTCAACTGGTATTCATTGTGCATTCTGTAAACTTGTTTCCACACTAAAGGAAATCGTACATATCTTTGGACTGGCAGTTTGGAAGGTCCCTCTGGTGGCTGATATTGGGTTGAGATTTTGAAGAATCATCATGCATCCATAGTTATAGGAATCGAATTTACCTGCAAACTCGGTGCCTGATGAGCACTTCTGTTAGCAGAATAATGAGGAAATGAAAGCCCAATGAGGAACCGCAATAATTCCAGTGAGCGAGATTGCTTTTCTGAAACAAACGTCCAGATGGTTCTAGCATTATTTTTCTTCATTTAATCGTTTGAGGATTAATAACGTCATAAATATTCATGAACATTTAAATAACATTTTAATGAAGCAAATAAGGAGTGTTATATCCAAAGGAAGAATTCCTTTAGAAGGGTGGTAAAACACTTATAGCTTTAAAAGAGTCGGAGACTACAGCATTAATTACAGGGATTCAAACAACTATAAAAATACATAGAGACAAAAATCAATAACCATACTAACCAGAATTAAGCATTCAATTCGTGATATCATAAGTGATTTCATTGCTTCTATAAAAAATATTTCGAATTCAGATAGAAATAAATGCGCTATGAAGAGATTTCGTGGTTTTTTTCCTAATAAGATACAAATGCATGCAATAAGATGCATCTAAAATTCGAAAGGAAAATATCGAAGCATTTTTCATCTGTAAGTATTAACCAGTCTTATCCTCAAATCTCATAAAAGAAGTTTCAGAAATCTTGGTAATAACGCTGATATAATCAATTGCTGATCAATTGCAAACTAATTAGGACAAAGGAATAAAAATACGATTCCTGCAAAAATGCCGAATGAAAACCATTTATTCCAACGAAGACATTTATGGATTGCTCTGCTAACATGTATTCATACTTTGTTCTAACACATGAAGAGAACTGACGCTTGAAGTCTAAGTGGAGAGAAACAAGAATTGAAGTCCATACGACACCACCCATAAAAACCCCTTACAACAACAGCAACAATTATCTGTACATGTGGATGAGAATAAAAAGCAATTATTTCATACTGAGTTATTTGTGATATTTTATAAAAACTCCACGAAGAAAAAGTAGTTAAATGTTTGCACTCTAGAAGACAAAGTTATTTTAAATACAGATGCATCCAGAATTTTATCTACATGGCAGGATGCAAAATATTCATTTTTTTCCCACGTAAAGCATGCAGCTGAAAATTGAATAGACCAAATTAATATGCTAAGAGTGGATTTAGATCAGAAACGGCGGCGGAAATCTTCCAAGCCATGGACGGGGAGAAGACCAAACAAAATTTCTCTAATTGTGTTTGAAAATATCACATGATAATTGATTTTATATTTATATCAAGATAACTGAATATTTAATGTAATAATGTATGTATTAATTAAATATTTAATTTATACATAATTAATAACATAATAATAGTAATCTTCAATTATTATAAATAATTATTTAAAATAATTAACTATTTTTATGGCATCGTTGAATAAGAATTGCCGATCTGAGCGACGATAAATAATACAAAATAAAAAAAAAATAGTTACATTATCTCACATTAAATGTATCGCATGGATATCGAAACGAATTTGCACATTATTTCAATTTTATAACAGATTAAGATAATAATCGAAACAAATGAAAATAATTATTAGCTTATTACTAAATTTAACTACTGAATGATATACTCCTATGCTATGATGCCTTTTAAGAATTAAATTTTTATTAATTAAATTGACGTTGTTAAATACTATATAAAATGAACTCAATCAAATCGAATGCTAAAGAACTAAAAATCAAACTTGGATTTTCACAAAATATCACTTATAGTTATTGCTGTTATTTTTGGTGAAATAAATAAAAAATAATAGTTTCCAAAACAAAATAATTTAAGAGATTTAGAGTCACGTCCAACTGTACAGCTTTATTACCACTATTACCTTAAACTATTGAACTGCTTTCAACTTTAATAATCTCCCCAATCTATTCTTCAATCTTTGGGCCAAGTTTTTATGGTGGCGCATTATTCAGATATACACTATCTACCAATAAGTATTTGCACACTTATTGAAATGAGGATATCTCCGGTCAGGATCTACGTCACGCTTTCTGTCCTTAAATATCTCTCATGAAACAGTATCGGCATAAGTCAATTCAGAGATTCTGACTTCGAGAAAGGCGTAATTGTAATATATCATAGAAATGTCCGAACCTTAAGGGACATGTCTAATGAGTTAAACATTCCAAAATTGACAGTGCTTTTTCGATTAAGGTGAGGGGTGATTGTCGGAATGTACTTCAATCCTACGGACCCACGAAACTAAGTGATAGAGACCGACGAAATTCGGAAAAACAGTGCCAAACCGATGGTCCATATACTCTAGGAATTTCCAACAAGCATCCGGGACTGTTGTTTAAGCCCTTGATTACAAAATCCAACCGCGCTGATCGACTGAAGTGGTGCAAGGCACGACGGAATTGGATCGTAGATGAGTGGAAATAGGTGATGAATCTAGGTTCAATCTCTACCAATCGGATGGTAGAATATGGGTTTTGCGTATGCATGGAGAAAACCTTTAGCCAGAATGCATTCTGCCTACAGTAAAATTTGGTGGAGATGGAACTTCAAGAAAATCACTGAATTTCCCCAAAATAGGACATTTTAACATTTGTCTTGTCTTCACTAATTTAGCCTGATTTGTTTTTCTCACATCAAAGTACATAAGTACATAAACTAACAAATCACTTACGTTAATCAGCTACACAATGGATGGAGCAGAAATGCCAATTCAACTGAACTCGGCAAACTTGTTGATCTGACACTAGCTCTAGCTTGTCACCACAGGCAGACCAATCTCGCCTTTCCTCAATAACATTCGCTCCAGTCCTGGATGCCATGACAATGCAATAGTAAAACAGTTTTTATATTTCTATTCATATTACAGGGCCTATTTAAGATATTTTATTTCATAATCGAGACATACAATAATCTTAGAAAAAGTTTCAAAAAGTGTTTTTATGAAACTTTAACATCCTTGCAGACAAGATTTACTGCAATATTCATGATATCTTTAATTTATCTTATCTACAACCAAAAGGCAAATTTTTAGCGCTATTAAAATGAAAAATCAAAAGTTGATTATTTCTTTAAAAAAAAACTTTAAAATAAAATAAATATTTCAATTTGGGGGAGGTAATTTTAGGAATTGAACCTCCTTGCGGCACCTCGAAACGTACTCCAATATTTTTCATATTTATAATTTATTTTATCTACACCAAAAGTCAACTTTTCTGCCTATTACAAATTAAAAATCAGAAGTTGATTTTTTCGTTCCACCCTAACTTGTATGTCTTTTCCAAGCCGAGTGGAAGAAAGTGTCATTGTCCATCATCCAATTGTCCATTGTCCCTTGTCCCGGAAGGTTAAGGCTGTAACTGCCTTCTGATGGAAGCTCAACCAACTACTGAATATGAATAAATTGTGTTCATCTCTTTTATCACATGTGTCCAATTCTTAGTTGGTAGATAGTCTATATTGTGATAAATATTGATATTCAATTAATATTTTTTTGGTAATTATTATTTTAAAATGACATGTTTTATCCATATGTCATTAAAAAATCCTTCGTAATACTATAGTTTTTGTCGTTAAGTAATTGACGAAAGAGGAAACAATCCGCATTCCGATTTCTTACTTAAAATAGTGAATGTAAATCTGAATAATCTTGGAATGAGTTCATTCAAAAAATTTAGTGAGTTCTTATATAAATGCTTTAATTGTGAATAATTGCTAATCATATCGCTTATTACTTACTTTGAAGAGTCTAACTAAAACCATATAATCTAATCGTGAAATAATTTTTTTCTCCCTATCTTCATCTTTTAACATTTATAGTTACGATTTTCATTCCTCTTTTCTTTTATTCCCTTCTTTACACCTTTCTTTTTCTTTTCTTTCATAAAAAAAAGGTTGAACAGAAAAATATGAAAAGAAAACTCTTCTGTCTAACGAGAGAATTCAAAGTTAATTGTTCTACGATTCGAATTCAAACTTAGATAAATAACTCATTCATTCCATGTTTAAATCCTCTAACTCATTATCGCATTCTCGTATAAAAAGAACAGTAAAAGCAAGAACTAAAAAAGATTCATCTAGAGATTCTAATGGATCTTCTCGTTCCAGAACTTCCCTGAATCCACACTTTCTTGCAGGAATATCTGCCAGTGTGCGAAACTATAACGCTAGCAGAGAGAAGGATGAAATTTGATGTTCGATTTTCTCATCAACGTTTTAGATTTTTGCCAAACTTTGGATGAAATCCATCGATAGAAATCTTGCTGGCTGACATCAATCGAAATGTGAGCCAATAAGTCAACACGTGAATACAAGAACTGAAACACACTATGAACTAGATGTATGAAATTTGTCAGATAGGTTCCCACCCTGAACGGCCAAATTTTGGATAGAATCCTTCAAAGAAATGTATTGGGATATATGGAATGTCTATAGATATTGGGGGGAAAACCAACTTAAAAAGCAAGGAAATTTTAAAATGAATATTAGAGTGTGATCAAAATTGTGAATTTATATCAAATTTCGGATCAATCTACCAAATGGAAGGGATCTAAAGATTGTATTCCTTTTAATGAATTTGGACATTACTCAGAAAAAGTATCGTATTATTCAAGTAGATGAGTGAGTTGAAGGGAGAATGCTTCCAATGGCTTGCTCACCGAAAGTGCAAACATTCGTGCAGCTCGAGTTATAAATCTGAATCAAATTTTGCATCAAATCTGTTCACTGCCTGTCTGTCTGTATTTTTAGATAATTTAATAAGCCTGTGAAGTGAATTTTAGCAAGAGATCTTTACACTTGATATGAAGAACTCGTAAATTTTGTTCAGGCAGCAGAAGTCCTAGTCCATTCTCTCCGCTGCATTACCGTTTCGATTTTAAATCAAAAATCTTTAAATTAAATTCACCATCTTATATAAATCGAACGAAGATTAATCCCTCTGGTAGCGAAACGTTTTTACGATTGTTTGCATTTTGGAAAAACTGATTTTTGGCATATTTTGTTCTGTTTATCAAGCATTCAATAAAACAAAATTTAATGTTGAAGAGTGTAAACTATTCTCCAACATAAAAACTTAAATTAATGACTTTGATACAAACTTGACCTCTCTTTTCTTAAATCATTGCAACAAAATCAGGCTTTCAACAAGAAATATCATTGCGACTTGTCCACTCGGACAAAAGGTTGTTGTTGATGTTATTATTATTATTATTTCCTTTTCATAACATTTTTTAATGTTTACTTTCTGGCTTATTCTTGATGTTCAATATGATAGCAAAAATTTCTTTATTGATAAAGGGGAAAATAACTTTTAAAATCAAAATTCGGAAGCCTAAAATTAAAATCTTAAAAATGTGAAATGCTAAAAAAATAATTTAAGCAAATTGAAATTTTAAAAGCATTTATAACATATTTTAATTTTTTATGAATGTTGCGGAATTTTCTTTTCGACATAATATATATATATCCTCAGTTATTACTTCCTCAGATTTTTACATTTTGGTTTGTTTGTATTTTTAAGAAATGAATTATTTTCTTTTTTTATACCTCAATAAAATAATATTTTAAAGGACTATTTATTTTTATCATTGTCTTGTTTTTTGATTAAAATAGGATTTATTATTAGGAAAATACTGGAATCATCCAATAATTTTCTTCTCAAATGCACAATATCAAATACACATGGAATTTAGGTTTGAACGCATTAAATATTTCGAAACTTAATTAAAAGTAACTGACATTTAATTCTGAGAATAATAAAATTTAGCGGAAAAAAGCATTTTTTTTTAGAAATCCTATTAAAAGAAAATAAGCAAAATTCACATTTTAAATACATTAATTTCCAGTTAATAGAAATGAAATAAAACCTGAATAAAACAAAAGCAAACAAGCCATCGTTTCTGTGTTTATTTTTGGGCTGTAATCTTTCATTACTCATTAAATCGTAATGATTACTGTAATCACTTTTTTTTAACATCAACTTGTTTTAAAAACCAAGAAAATAATTAGCTCATGGTTTCAAGATTATAGTACTTAAACTTTAGTGTAGTTATAAACTCACTATCCATGGAGAATTTGATTTCCATGGTGGAAACGCAAGGGTTGTTTTCTACGAACTGAGCAGACTCAATCCACATAATTCAGTAATGCGAGCTCACTGAAATCAAAACTTTGGGTTTAAATAGAGCAACTTATTTACATTAACGCTCGCTTGGGCGCAACACAAAGCAGGGATAGGCTTGGCGGCAGTACTCAAGACTAGACCTAGTAAACAGGTTTACTAGGTCTAGTTTTAGTAAATAATTTCAGTAAACAGGTCGCATTTCAACAAATTTTTAACTTGTTAAAATTTTTGTTTGGTGATATTACAAAAATCTCTATGTTTCTATTCATTTATTACGATTGCGTGACATCTACATATGCATGCAATTGAACGCTCGTAGAAATTGAGAAATTAATCATCATCTCGACTTTGAATTGTTTCCCCTATCTCTTCACTACGCATGCGAGAAAGTAAAAAGTTTAAGCAACACCTTTTGTATCATTCTTGAAAAAATATTCATTTATGAGTCGAGAAACTGCCATTGTTTCATGCTCACAAATCAGAATAATCTTTTAAAATTCCCCTTCAATTTTTTAACAGATACGAACATAATTATGGCTAAAATCGTATTAATGTACAGTCTTTATTTTTATCGAATGCTATGAATGAAAAGTCCCGCCAGTACGATGAGATCTCGCATTTCCAGTAAGAAGCGGTCAAACTTTCCTCCGCTCTTCTTCAAAAGCAAACAAATGAAACAATACTATGTAATTCAAAACAATACTGAGTTGTTTTGAGGATAAAAAAAAAGTTCGGATCTTATCGCAGACAAAAAGCACTTCTTTTATCGCCTTCAACGTTTGAATGAAGCCACTTTCGCAATCGGACCAGTGCGAGTTCCGCTGCGATGATCGACAAAACGTCGAATCTTTTACGCTCTGCGAACTCCGATTAAAAAAGCAAGGGAACATAATCCCCAACAATAGACGAGATTTTTGAAAAGAATTCCAACGGGAACGATACAAAAGAACAATTAATACACCGGATACATTTCAAGCAGCTCAACAGAAGCCAACATCCCACGTTTATATCGACGGCAGGTAAATCGAGGGAAGATGTTGCTTTTCCGTATACCATCATGTTATGAATAAATTTGCTTTTATCTCCCAAATATGTATTTTATCCAACAGATATAACTCAAATTCTAATGCAGATCTACAGTTTTGGATTCCATATCGTATACTAAATTTTATTTACTCGTTCGTTGAATATTTAATGCTTTATTCATACAAACAAGCAGACTATATGTCTGTTGTCCGATATTTCACATTCTTCCGTAATTCTGGGAAGAAAAACTTTACTTAAATCAATTTATTTAATTATTCTTTAATTGTCTACTTTTAATGTTCACATATCAAAGATTCGACCTAAAACAGTACATAAAATGACTGATTTGATTCTAAATTCGATATGGATTTAAAATTTGGCAACAAAAATGAATACCTAATCTAATTCATCGTTGTATTAGTATTGTTGTATTAGTATTACCTGTACATGCACGCGGAAGGACAGACAAATAAACATTCTGCTGTCAGATTTTACAGCAATTCGCCGTTTCAGTGTAACGGTTCGTCTATCGAACTGGTTTGCTTCTATTATAGACAGAAAGAAATAAGAATTCTCGCCTCATATATGTAAACAATATGAAACATTCCATATTGTGGGGAAAGCCAACGACCCGCATTAATATGAAAATATATTTATTATAATTAAAGGACAAAACATTACTATACTAACATAAAACACATAAAGATGCGTGAGCGTGAGCTGTGCGTCTTACAGACTCACTGATCAACTCTCGTCTGCCAATAATGGCGGGAAGGCATCACGTGATAAATAACGTGACGCAACATGACCGACATGGCGCCATACAGGATACGGGATCTGTCAGCAGTTCCCACATCAGCCATCATGACAGGATAGGCGACCTCGCCTTAGGGTATACAGTACATTGAAGTAAATATATAAAACAAACAGCAAATACAGGAAAATAATAATATGTAAAATTAAAATTTTCACAAGATAAAACCATCAAAAACGTGCACTAAGTCCATTCATCAGTCCAGTAAATCATCCACATCAAAAATCCACTCTTATCAAAAATTTTAGCATCAATTTAGCCTCTTAAATTGTACTAACTAACACAGCTTTTCAATATTTTAGCATCCATTTAGCGTCTTAAATTGTACTAACGTCCACAGCATTTTCAACAATTTGGCGGGATTTGCTAGGGGTATTGACGAGAAAGGCCGAGCCCCCAAAAATGTGGGGAAAGGCAACGACCAGCATTAATATGAAAATATATTTATTATAATTAAAGGACAAAACATTACTATACTAACATAAAACACGTAAAGATGCGTGAGCGTGAGCTGTGCGTCTCACAGACTCACTGCCCAACTCACGTCTGCCAGTAATGGCGGGAAAGCATCACGTGATTAATGACGTGACGCAACATGGCCGACATGGCGCCATACAGGATTCGGGATCTGTCAGCAATTATTATATTCAGCAGTACCGAGATGAAAACATAATGTGCGATTTGCTCCTATTCTCCAAAATTTAACGCAAATCTGCAATTTAGAGATTGTAATCACACATCGCGTGACATTCTCAGGCTACATAAATAAAGATTATTTTTTTAAGGAAAAGAAAGTCGAATTTTAAAAGATTTGGTTCAAAATGTATCATAGTTTGGCAGATATCTGATAATAAAATCACATGCCAAAATTCATAAATCAAGCCCATTGTGCTCATAAATGATCGGATTGACAGACGAGCATCATTACAAAAATGTGAATCTCGAATTCAAAGAGATCTGAAACCATTAGATTTAAAAGAGGATAGGCGCGGTCGTGTCTGGAGATCGGCAGATCTTCAGTGCATGTTGGTTTTTAATATACACTTAAAGAGAGTGTACACTTTCTGCAGATTCATCAAAATATTTTGGCGATAGCTACATTTTTCCATGATCAAATCAAAAGGGTTCTTTCGAACTTCAAGTATTTCTACATCAAAAAGTAATCAAATCTTCTGCTGTTAGTTTGTTCGCCTTTCAGTTATTCATTTCATCGAATCCAGATCAAGAGGAGTTAAAATTCTGCTACTACAGCAATAATTTTAGTCAAATAACTAGAAAATGTAAGTTTCGTTTCGTTAATATTATCTCAGACATTCTGAGCAATCATCTATGTCATCATTTTACCTTTTTGCACCTTTTAAGAATTTAAACCTTTAAAGAATTTTATACCTTTAAAAGAATTTCATTTTTGAAAGTCCTTTTCCATTCGTTTTTTTTTTTTTGCTTAAAAATTTTTGTATTCAAAGTTAAGGGCATAGGTTATTTTACAAATGAAAGATCCTGTATTATCTTTTTAGAATTCATTTTTGGCTTTACAATTTATTTAATTTTTAATACCATTCATTCATCACAAAGGAAAACAGTATTGAAATAAAAGAATTATTGATTAATTTGTGAATGAAGCTGGTAGCAACTTAGCAGTTGAGAGACGGTTTTAATGCCGGTTATGTTATTGAGCTGATTTCGTGGAGCAAAATTTGATTTAAAAGAAAATAAACGATGTCGGGTCTGGAGATTGGCAGTTCATCAGAGCATGTTTGTTTCTATTATACACTTAAAGAGAGTATACATTTTCTGCATGCTTTGCATTCACGAAATTATTTCTTTATTGCTTTAACAATGAGTTCTTGATGGGTTTTTTTCTCCACAGTAGGTTTTGAGTAACTTTAAACTTTTGCACTCGGAAAAGTAATTAGATGCATGATTATTAACAGAATATAAAATCTCATTTCATTGTTAAGAGGTATTAGTTTGATTTTTTTTAAACCTCAACCTGTCTTTTCCTTACAACACTGTATATAATAATTTGTTCTAGAAACTTTTTCGGTCAAGTTTCAATTGTGACCATGAGCCACATCTCGAGTGACTTTCCATGCAACAAAACTTTCTTCTAGCTCATTCCGTGCATTTAAAGGATTCACTTTCACCCTGCTCAGAAGACGATGGTTTTTGTTTTTAGATGGTCTTTAAAGTGAGTGAAAAAGAAAAGATTTTTCGAGTATGATATTCTTATAATATTCACGTCTTTGCAACTATCTTAATAAAAATAGTGAATAAATGTTCATTACATCTTAAATATTTTTTTTAAGTGAAGAGTAAAAAGAGTTCTTTTAAAGTTTGAAAAAAGGGGCAAAAAAAATCGAAACTTATCATTTCTCTAAAATTATCCAAGTTACGGTTTCCGATAACAACTAGGTGCTTTTTATAAGTTGCATAGTAAAAAAAAATGGGCAATTAATAACCCTTCGCTATATTTTAAGTTTGCGCACTAAGTATAAATTCTCAAAATTTATGTGAAATTTAAGATTTTTACTGTTTTTCGAACAGTATTGCGATAGTCAAAACTGTAAAAGGCCATCTTTCAGAATAATTCATTTATGCCAGTGATTTTATACATTATGCTTTTCAAGAGTATATCATTTTGCAGCTTTTCGGCGATGTCGCATTCTTTTTTATAAATGATTTAAAATTCATTATATGATGTGGCTGCATTTTGAATTCCACTCGCAACATATCCAACCGTTCCAAACAATCAATATATATTAAATTATATTAATTTTTGTCAAAAATATTTCCTTAAATTGGGATTTTTTAATTAAATTTTGTTATTATGGAATCTTGAGACCTAAATCTCTTCAATGCCGTATTTTTTTCTTTTTTGAGCACTTTGTCTACAGATTCATTGATTAATTGGAAGTAGCGAATCTTTCCAATTTAGGCAGAGTGTTTATCTTTGAGCATTCGAAACATCACTTTTGTTAAGCTTTCTATCGTCAGAGAATGTGGTAGCTTGCTTGCTTTCTAATCTGTCAGCGTTTTATATTCAGTGCTATAAAAATTTTTGAAGAAATATTAAAAGCTATTTTATACCTCAGATTTCTTCCATTATCTTCCATTTCTTCCATTCACCAGTATCTTCCATTTCCCATCACAGCAAACAAATTGTTCACTGTGTGGCAGAACACGTTCCACTCAATTCATTTAACATCTTGCTGAGGGCTCCTTGCGTGAATAATCCTCAAAATATACTTAAGGCTTTATTTAACATGTTGATATATCTTAATGATTGGAATGTATATCATTACAGTGTTATTTACAATCACCTTGAGTTTTGTTGTAGCATTTGTTCGCATTATGACAATTTTTATGTATGTGTCATTGAGAATGATCTCAGTATCTTTGCTGGTTTGCTCCTACACTATGCAGAAATTTCTGCTGGCCTTTCCGATGATAAATGTTTATGCTAAGTTCATAAAATTAGCCCCAAAATGTATAACAGATAAATTCTCACAATAGAGCTATAGTTTGTAGATTTTCCAAGAAAATGACGCCGGTTCAATCGTTTTTCCTTTTCCCAATGTTCATATAAACATCCAGATAGTAACTTTTTAAAGTGATATAAATAAAGGAACCACTGAATTAGGCATCAGTGTGGTTACCTCACTGTTGCTGATCACACCGTATTTCCATTTTTTTTATTGCTAAGCTATTACAGCCTATTGGTTCGATTCCTTTAATATTGACATCACTGTCTACCAGCTACTTGATCTCCACTTTACCATTTAATTGCCACTTCCAATTACTAGTGCGACTCGACCGACATACAGCCCATCAGGCTGACGAATCACTCTAATATTATATTTATTCTTTAGTATATTTTAGATAGCATTTTTCCCCCGAAAGAAAGTGTAGACTTTTCTACATTCTTACATTTCTATTTGATATCGGGTGTTGGTCCATATCATGTAGGCTTGTCCTTTCGCTTGCCACTTAAGGAAATAATGAGCAAATCTGTTTAATGATGAAATTCTGACTTTTACTGAAAGATAAAAAAAATAAAGCTATGATTTCATAAAAATGATTTTCTTTTATCGCAAATTTAAAATGAAAAACTGTAATTCTATGAAAGACCAAAAGACTGTGTGATTTTAGCATAAAGATATATTTTGAAAGATTTTTTTTTGTCATTTTTTCCCAAATTCTAAACCATTTACGTGAAGTGAAGATTCGGTGCATAATTCTTTCCAATATCTATCCATTGATGAGCTTTTCAGTCCTAATAGGATTCCATACTCTATAAGTCTGTCTTATTGCTTATTCTTGGTTAATTTAAATGTAGAACTAGATTTCGTTTTCTGTGAAAATATATCTCCACACTAATCCTGTTCCTGAGACCAACGAAGTCTCAGCATCGCCGATCCAACCGTATTCGCTTCTCGTCACCCTAACAAGAAAGAGCAAATCTTGCGTCTGCTCAGCAGCTTCCTCAACGACAAATAAATCATCCGTATGCATCCGTCCTTTGTCACGTGAGACGACCATTTCTCAACGTTATTATTCTGATGGTTGATTCGATGAAGGATTAGATTGAGAATTTAAGGCCATCGCGATGACATCCTCTCAGAATCGAAAAACAATTATATTGAACAAAAAGACCAAATGGGCAGGTAAAATTAATCGTTTCGCTTTTAATGATATAGCGTTTCCTCTCTTCCAGAAGGCTTATTATGGGGATGACTCTAGCCTTAATTTGAATAAAGTTTCTACTCTAGTTGAGTTAGCTTCTTTCAGAGGATAGTTAGTTCCGCAGAAATCTGGAATGCTTGCGTCTTTGCAATGAACCAGTCTGCTGCAAGAGGCCTGCAGATCTGCCTTGGGGCAGAAATCGACGAGACATTTTGCTTGCCTTTATTTCAATTTACGCTTTCATTTAATTTTGAAAGGACGTGCACTAGAATTTATTCAGATTTAAAATACGCATATTTTTAATTTGGAACATTATTCTAATAACATTTCTAATCACTTATCTTTATACTAAGCTATTCTAAAGTTTCATATTACTCTAATTTTTTAAAAAAATATGCTATTTTATAATCTAAAAGTTTTTTTTCTCTTATAATTAAATGGTATTCAAATAGAGTTTAAA
Organism: Argiope aurantia; assembly: GCA_026543865.1. Lineage (NCBI taxonomy): Eukaryota > Metazoa > Arthropoda > Arachnida > Araneae > Araneidae > Argiope > Argiope aurantia. The sequence continues at coordinate 113,419 of JAPMOR010060956.1, read as the reverse complement.
TATTTGCTACTGTTTCGCTCAAAATTAGTCTTAAATTTGAGTCTTTAAAAATGCACTATATACTGAATTCAACTCTCTTGAAAGCGATTTATGATTTACTGCCATTTTAATTTGTAAACTTTTCTCCTTATAGAAGAAAAAATGAAATAATAATTATCTTGTTTTGGAAGTTGGGGGGTGGGGGAACATTGCCAAAGGATACCAACTCTGATCTCACTGCTACGTAGACTTTGATAGGTCATCTGTAATCTTAAAGTAAAATATTTAGATGGACCTGAGGTGTCCGGATAAATCTATGGTACCAACTGTAACTTTCGGCATGCGAGTAGTCGTATGGGCACCTAAAAACCAACGTTTTAAATTTAATAATTTGTGTTATTTAGAGTAATTCTGTACTTATTTCCTATGCCTGCAGAAATGAAAATATGTGCACCCTCGAAGCAAATGAGCATTTGTTGTTCTAAAGAAATTTGTTTTGCTCCATTGAATTTTGAGAAGTCTTCAAAAATTAGTCATTATCCTTCTCCGCTTCAAACTGTAAAACTTGAAACTTACTTTCCTGCATTTTCATTCTAACTCTGTTATCTTTTTTTAGTGACAATATCAGATTTCAAGTGATTATATAAACACTTCTCTTTAATTTCAAACTAGGATCAAAATATCTTTATTCATTGATTTCCAATTAATTGTTTTTCTTACGAATTCAAAAGTTTTTCTTCGTCGATCAGCGGATGATCTGATGGAGAAGTTTTACTTCCTCGCTCATTGGACAAGGAGCCAAATTAAGAACCCAACGAAAGAAAGATAAAAATCAATCTCTACAGGAAAGAATATTTTGATTTGCTTATCATAAAACCATTCGATTTTTCAGAAATCTGCATGACAACTGGATATCATCCTACTGTCGAAGATCGTAAAAAGAATTTGAACTAGAAAAAATGTCCAGTTTTGAAATAATAGTTTAGTGCTAGTGGTGCTTTTATTTTTAAAAATACCACCTTTCATGTCTCTTAACCATTAGGAATTTTCTAGTATATTATGGAATGTGTCTTTATACTTTCTCAGTTTTCCCACCAAATTTGTAGAGAAAATTTGATTCAATTTCTCGCGGTTTGAATGTGTAAAGTTTTCACAGACAAGTTAAAAACCGAGTAAAATTTACTTTAGAAATTCATTGAATTGGAAATTAGATAGAGAAAAATGCAAGGTGATTCAGAATTCAGTGCATAGGGAGAATGGAACGGCTCAAGATGAAACAAACTCCACTCTGATATGAGGAAATGACGGCCGGAATACCTCTACTTGGCCGCATTTTGATTTATATTTGGGCAGCATTTTTATACAACGATACAAAATGCTAAGCCTTAACAACTATGCAGACGGCAATAAATTAGCAAAATCTTTCGTAAATGTTTGCAACTTAAATAGAATTTCTTGCTCCAAGATTTTCTTCCACACAATGGAATGCCGTCTCTTCACAGGAATGGGCACATATCACGCTGGTTAATTCAGCTTATTGCGCATGCTGACGCAAGGACCATTCTTGTCCATACTGCGACAGGCTTAGCATGCGTTTCTGGATATCATGCATTTTGTCGTAGAATGTTCTTGCTTACAAAGTAGCGTTGAAGTATTGTGAATAATTTGTGATATTTTGCGCATGTATTCAAATAATTTTTCGGATCTTCCTGTAATTCTCAACTGCTGCATAGCCTTGGTGCATGTCCACCATCTCAACAATTAAAAATTCACTGAATATTAATGCTGATGCCCAATAACAGCTCAGGAGAATACCATCTTCTTATTGTTGCTTCTATTGGCTTCTCTGTTAATAATTTTCTGACGAGTTTTTGCGTTTTCTGCTTTCACTGACTGTTTCTTTAGAAATTGAATTCTAAACCACCCTGCACCAAAGAAGACAATCAACAGCGAATTTTCAATTCATCTTGAATTGGTCAAAGAACCTATTAATTCAAATCGCTGCGCAATATTACTATGGTATCTTCAAAATGTAGAACAACATCGTAAAGATATCGTATAATATTTTATGCTAATGGAAACTAAAGAGTAGAATTCTCACCCATTTGAATTTTAAAGGGGATTAAACAAATCTCGTTATGACTAACATGAACTTTCGTCAAAATGCAGTTGGCGCAATCATCACAAAAGCTCCGAATTGCGTAACGGTAGAGCTTGAAATAACAAAAGCAGGCAACACACCTTCGAAACCAGAAAAGTCCATGGAAAAGACTTCTTCTTTCTTCACTCGGTTTTGCTCTCCTATCCAACGGAAGAGGCGATCTGAAAGAACAAAGGGTCGCTCTAATATCGTGATAAAAAGAAACGGTACACATAGAAAAAGAGAATAGATGCCAATGAAAAAAATAAAAAAAGCTTTTTAAAAACACACCTCTTAGTTTTTCATCCTTTAAAAGAAAAAATGATTTTTTTTTTACCGAAAATATGGATATAAAAAAATAGATCACAAAATGTGAGAGGCATTAGATAATATTCTCTATTGAATCTGGAATTTTAATCATATGTTTAACATATTTATAATTTTCAATAATAAGAAATTTAAGAATCTTCTTGTGACTGATATTCTTTGTCGCTTCATTTCTTCATAATATCGCCTTTGCTGCGTCTCGCTTTCGTGGTACCTCGCTAAGATAAAAACGCGTTCAAAAAAATTTCAGTTTCATTACTTTCTTCTACCTATTCTGCGACGTGTTTCACAACACAATATTATAAAAACTATAAAATCATGTAATTACTTTTTTTTATTTCACTAATAGAATATGCAATCAAAATCTAATTATTTAGATCGATTAACTGAGGGTTAAGTTCAAGAAATACTAAATATTGCATATGATTGCGAATATACGAGTGAAGAAAATTTCAAAGCACCAGAACATTAAAAAATGAGTGAAAAAGGAACATAAAAATTCCACCTTTATAAGTGTAAAAGAAGTTGAATAAAAGCTTATATAGAATTCTTTAATTATATAAAATTATTTAGTTATTTCTATATGTTAATTCAATAGATATTTGACGCTTGTGACTATTATAAGTAACTTAATGTTTAAACTTTAAATATTTATGAAAACTGGCATTGCTTACGGTGTTGAGGAAGGAGCATCGTCATTAAATTTTTCCAAATACAGAGGAGAGCAAGTTTCTTCTATTTGTGCCGTATTTGCTATCGGAGATGTTTAAGTTGCTCATCAGGTTTCACGAAAAAAAAGTTGCCTTTTTTTTTTTTCTTTTGACAATTTTTGTATTATTTTTTCCCGGAAAAATGAGATTGTTATCAAGGAAACAAAATCTTTCATTCCGTGAATGGAAACTCGCAACATTGTGAGAGAAGTTATTCCAAAACTACTTTCTGACTAATTTTCTAAACGGGCGTAGATTCAAATTCTTTTTATGGCGGTCCTGCCCATACTGATTATTAAATCATTTTTTATACATTTTTGGTGTGTTGAAAAATAGGCTAATTTGAAAAAGTACAACATGTTTTTAAACTCATTAATATTAATAGAGTGGAATCCATTTTTTCTTATGGTCATATAAAAAAGGTAGTGGCATGGAAGGTAAATTCAATCAATGGTCGATGAACTAAATATTAAATTCTTTTTAAAATTACGCACTGATGTCTGAAATACAGAAGTACAAAAAGCTTCAAAATTCGAGCTCAGCGAAAACAAATGAAAACTACAAATTTCTATAGTTAAACACATTAAAACAAATCGAATTAAATGAAAATGTTAAAAAAAAAATATCTACCCTGAATTGTTATCTTTATTCCAATGCTGGAAAAAGAACTGGAGAGGAGCTTTTAATTTTACCAAACATAAAATAAATGACTCCTTTTGTCAATTTCATTTTTCTTATTTCAGCAATAATACATTTGGTAACTCACAAAACTAACATTTTTCTCATTGTCTTTTCACTTTCTCATATACAAAATATACAAAGTATTTGAATCCTTCAACCGGGATATTAGAACATCCGTTACTCCGAAAATAGCATTTTCGGACACGATTAGTTGAAAAATAAACAAGTCTGGAGGATAAAATTTGGTGTGCAATGTTTTCTGCAAAGTTCTAAATCTATCAAATTTTGTTTATAGTTGTATAAACGTCCCGTTTTAAAGCCACACTAGGGATATTTTGGGGCGGTCTTCGTCATTTTGAACCATGGTCAGATGACGAGGACGACACCTGAGGTGGAACACCCTCCCTAAATTTCTGCACCAAACCAGCGAGAGGACGGTTGGTCCCGACGGATTTAACGACGGTTATTACCACTTACACAACGGTTATTCTGTGGAAGCGAGTATCGAACTTGAAACCTTATGGTTCCGAAACTAATAGCTTCACCACCAGGATACCTCGGAATATTTTTAATTTTTTATTATCTAAACCCTCGATCTGTTTCGAATTTGGGACCAAATCTGAAACAAATCTCTCTCTCTCTCTCTCTCTCTGTTCGCTCAAAAACATGAACAAACTAGGCCACTACGATCAAATCAAATGTTGAGTTCAATCAATCAAAAGTCACTGAAACTTTTCTCCGCGCACGAGGGAAGGAGAACACCCCACTCTCCATCAGAATTGACTCCAAGTACTCAGTTCGGGGAAACTGCTGAAATTTTTTTAGTTGAAACGTGATTTCTAAATCAAACATTTTTTCCCCGCGTGTTAATAGCTGTCCGAATGAATGAGGTTGAGAATCAAAAATAAAAGAATTGTCGTAATTAACCCACCGCTGGAGGAAACATCGGCCGCTCACTCGCAGGAGCGTGATGGCATGCTTCTGTTTTATGCAAATCCTTTTGACCTTTCATTTGAGCGTTTTGTCAAACCATCGCTTTTCTCGGGGAAGTGATGCATTTGTTCTGTTACAAAACGATGTTATTACTGGGAATTCTCGAGAAAGTTCATTCAGAGACAAATTTCAATGCAAGCATATTGTAGTTCGGTGTGTGTGTTTAAGCCAAGGAACGATGTTTTTCTTATTTATTTTCACACACACATATATAACAACACACATGGACGATGATCACACATATATAACAACACACATGGACGATGATCACACATATATAACAACACACATGGACGATGATCACACATATATAAGGTAACACATAATAGTATATTCATTTAAAGTAGAAAATGCCGCTAACAAAGAGCGAGCGAATGATTCTGTTTGCCGCTAACAAAAGAGCGAATGCTTGCACCAGTTTCACACCAACTCTTCGGGAGAAGTCATTACAAAAACAAGCTTAAGTACGCCTCCCCCACATTCCAAACATACATATATGGTTTAGCGCATACTGCGCCATCTATGTTCAGTATTAATCTTTACTGTATGAATAAATATACAAAGAATAAAAAATACTAATAAAATAATTAAATAAAAACAAAATATTATAAATAATAAAATCACATAAACACATATGTTAAGGTGGACAACTGTCACATCGATTTTCACATACCTATGCAAATTGCTCAGCTCCGTAATATAGCGAAGTGAATTAAAATCGTATTTATTAGTTTTCTCTTGCTGGCAGATTGGGTTCGAATTTTTTTAAAGATTTAATTACTATGCAAACTCTACATTTTATATCAATGCTGATCAAAAGTTGAGTTTTCACGCTCTCATGCACAAAAAAAGTAGACCAATAGATTGATAGAAAGTTTTAAATTTGACATAGATTCCGGTCATACATTAGACTTAATTTTGTCTGCTTGTTGCGTTTCTGTGTTCACATAAAGAAAAAGATAGTCAGACAATAAACTTGCAGACAGATAATATGTTCCGTGTAGATTTATAATTTAAATAATGAATTTTCGAATTTCATTTATTTAGTTAGCTCAATTTTTAAATTATCGTATCCAGACGTATACGGACTGACATAGATGTAATTCCAAAAACAGATTTTATACATTTTTAAATTTATTTTGTCTATAAAAGGGAAATTTCGTTATCCTAATAATGCTTGTCGTGCTTTCATTTTTAAATTTTGAACACTTGAGTGTTCTCGCTGAAAGAATATTTTTAATGGCTTCAAAATATTGATTAAATTTTGACTCGATTCTAGTGATGTCATTTGTTTGAATTTGAGAATAAGTATCAAGAGAATCAATACAGACAACATAATATAAATGAAACAATGAAATACGTAACGAAAAAGAAATTAAAAACTTGGAAATAATTTTTGTTTACCGAAAACGATTTTTTTACATTAATAAAATTATGTTAATAGAAAATAATGCTAAATATTTCTAAAAACACTTTCCTTCAATTTATTTCGGACTCTCGGAGATGATTGTAATGAGATACTCTACAAAATCTGAAGCTCGAAGTTTTTTGAAAATTGTAACTTTCTATTTTTGTATTCTTTATATTAGAAGCATTAAAGATCGACATTAATGCAAGCAAATTCAAATTTGCCAGAATAAATTTATTTAAATGCTTTATTTGGATATGAAATAGATAGCGTGTTTTACAAATCCATCGATTCATTCAAAAATTCATTCATTTTCCCCTCATCTGCAGAAAAAAACACCATCGAAATGAAATCAATAACCAGTCGAACTTGATGACTCCTTTTCAATCAAGACTCATTCTGACATTGTATGACTACATACATTTCATTTTCAAAATGGACAAATTTCTTGACTCATTATTCTCTACAAATTATTTTTACATGCTATTTAAAAATATTTATTTAGCTTGATTTCGATATTCCGCGGCGAATCATAAGGATGGGGAAAGTGCTTTGAGGTTACTGCCGTCCCTTCCCCCGAGCACTCTTACAACACCATTGGAAGTTTGAATTTGTTTCAGAAGTCTAGGTAAAAAAAATACAAAGGTTCAGTTGCATTTCTAAATTGTTTTTATTAATCAATTGTGCCTTCACTAATTGTAATTAGGTAATTTTTAAAACTTGGAAATTCTGGATAATTTTTAAAATCAAAATATATCTATTAAAAAATTTATACACTAAATATCAATTTTATTTTATTTTTTACTTTCCCGTATACGAAATATATATATAAAAAAATATTGAAATCGTCAAAAAATCCGAACTCAAAATTTCAACATACATATTTCTACATTTCAGACGTAATTGAATTCTAAAATCCCATTTTTGGCCTTTCTGTGAACCCAAAACGCTTTGAGTTAAATAGATGATATTTCGCACGACTAAATTTGTAGATTTTTATTAAATTTAGAATGAATGCCTTTTGCAGGAAGTGTGTCTGCCTGGCTATTCAAATACAAATGAACTCGATAAGTACGAAACGCGAAGAGCTAGGTAAATAAAATTTAGTACATAGGTTTAGATCTAAAATGCATATTTTTATCAAATTTCGAACCGAATCTGTGAAACAGGTGACCTTCTCTGCATATTACATGCATATAAACGCAATAATTCATAAACACAATGACTTAATTAAGTTCGATATGTCATTTCGTGACTACAATTACAGTTCCGTGTCCAATTTTGTCTTAAATCGTTTGGAAACAACGTGTCTATGACACGATAGAACCGCATAGAGGAGGCAAAAAGCAAAAACGAATTTGTAGCATGAAATACTTGAAATCAATTGATTATAAGCATATCATGTTTCGTATCCTATTTGATAACAATAAGTTGTGTTTGCAGCCTGACTTCAGTGGACTTATCTCTCTACTTAATTGTATTTTCTAATATGTTCTTAATATTGATGTAAATTTGATTTTTACAGGCAACACTTGAGGCAAATTTGATTTTTACAGGCAATTTTACAAGCAGTTAATATCAGAATAACGTGATCGTTCTCTAAATATCTATAACTTCACAAAATGGCAGTTTATCTAACTAAACTAAATCAGTGCCACAAAAAATATTTTTTAAATTTGCTATTGTTCTCCAGTTCATAATCAGAGGGGAAGGAAAAGGATAAAAATGAAGTTGTGGAATACGAAATGTTGAATTCAATAAATATTATTGTTTATTGAATATATTATAATGTTTAATATCAGAATGTGCAAGATAGATTTGTAGATATAATTAAATCAGTTGAGAAAACGTGTCTAAAACACAAATTCGATTTTTTGGCAGTATTAATCGCATGCCATGGATTAATTGCCAAACAAATATGAAACGATAGATTCAATAAAAATGCTAAACTCACGTCAAAGATCTATATTTCGTAACTATAGTTCGGCAATGTCATACAAGAAATTTGCGACTTGATCAAAGGCTTGAGGGAAGGATAAGACATTGTTTAAAGAAAATACGAAAAAACTGTGGGCGTCCACTCTCTCCAGTTTACTTTTCACCTCTGCAGACATGAAGACAATGTGCTCATTTGTTTATTAGTTTGCCATACACATAAGAGCCCGTCTTCAAATTTATTTTCATTTCAACTTTCAAATTTACCTTTGACGTATCTTCTATTTTAATCGATTTTTTTACAGCAAAGAGCTACCAATACGGAATTTTAAATAATTTGAAGTAAAATAACTAAACTTAAACAAGAAAAAAAAATTGGGAATTAAAAAAACAGGTAATTCATCTAAAAGCATATGGTGAGAATTTCACTTTTTGGACGGAAGACAGTAAAAATAGCGACTCGTCTGCCGAATTTTGCCGCTTTAAAAACAAATATTTTGGTGGTGTCTAATTTGAGGATATACTCATAATCTGAATTGTAATATAAGTTTCGATGAAGCTTATTTTCAAATGAAAATTTGAATTTCATAATATTGCTTAAAAATATTATTGCTGTACTGTATTAGATCAAAAGAACATTGAAAGTAATGAGGAAATAGAGGAAAGAAAAACTTGAAAATATTCAAAAGAAATGAAAATGTAAAAAGAAATAAAAAATTATAATCTATAATAATAATAAAAATGAATGTGTGTGTGTTGGCACTCCACATACTGGACTTTTGACTTATAGCCCCCAGATTTTGAGCAATTACACCTTGGAGGGTGAAAATGTACATAAATATATTAATTAGAATTCAATGAATTAAATGAAATTATAGATAAAGAGTGTTTTTAATTAAAATTCAATTAATTAAAAACTGAATTTTGGCGTTTTACCACAATATCTTATTAAAATATTATCAGATAATAAAGAATTTTGTATCATTTCAAAATTTCGAAAATTGTCTTTTAAATGATATCAATTTAATAAATGTGCAAAATTTGCCTGAATTTTGGAAATTAAAAAAAAAAAAAAAAAAAAAAAACTTTTTTCTAATTTTAAACAAGGGATTACATTATTGTCCTGAAATTATAAACTGTTTTCGTTGTTTCATCAACAATCTGACAGCATGAATTTTTTTTTCCGTTGTTGAAAGCTAAAGAACAAGTTTTCTATTTAATATCTGTGTAGTTTACGAGACGTATATGAAAATGAAGTTACAGCATCGCGAAATTTAGAAGAAAGGTGAACTCAATATTAAAATTTTTAATATCACTACGATATCATGGGACTAATCTGCATTTAAAAATTTCATGCACACAATAAGTAGAGTACATGTAAGAGGCTGTAGTGAGTGCCTATCATAAATCTTACATCAATATGAATCTGTAAACTATAGACTCCTTCGAGTCTGTGTGTGACGTAACTGGCGCGCTGTCCATCATCCGGGTATTGACATGCGTGATGCTTCTGAAAAGCTATTCTTTCCTTTTCTTTCAGAACGCTCGCGCACTCGCCTCGGTGAAGATTGTAGTCAAAGTAAATTGTTTAATTACTTAAGTTTAAAAGAAAATAAAATTATTTTTCTAACATGTCGCAATAATTGCAGTCAACCACAACTACACGAACCCTAATTACGACAAGGCTATTAAAATAACACTGTTTAAAGGTCTGATAATTTAGTAAAATCATGGTTTATATTTTTATGATTATCATCGAGCAAACGAATCAAGTCAGACACCAAGATATCATAGCACTATAAAAAATGTAATCTGTCTTCCAAATATGCGTTTTTTTTTTCTCAGGACTGCAACTTTTCCATATTTCTTATATAAAATGCGCAGGTCATAAGCAGAATACTTGTTTTGCTTTCAATAATAGACGATATTCCAATGATCTTAAATACTTAATAAAACAAAAAGAAGTTTTGAGTCTCATTGTAACAATGAAAAGCATTGTTAAAAATTATTTTTAAAAAAAGATTATTTAAAAATGATCAAATTTCAGAACAAAAATACATGCCTATTATAGTGCAATTATAAAAAATACAATTTTATAAATTTAAAAATCAAAAGTTTAAAAATAAATTTTGTTCAATAATATTTTTAGAAGTTATTCTAAGAAAGCATCAAAATCTAGCTTGATGACTGAAATTTGGTGGCCCATGGAATGCCAGCACACTCATTCTTATTTAGGATTAAATGACATGTGATGGAAAAAGCACAGCTCAATGCACATCTTGTGTCAAATGTGTATGTGGATTTCATGTGCTGAAAACCACTTTTGCACCTTAAGCTTTCATTCGTTTTTAAGTTGAAAACTTAATTTAAAATTAGAGTTTACGCATTAAATTAAAACCCTTTCCCTTATAAATTATATAAAAAATTGAATCAACCTGCAAATCTACAATAGCTTAATTTTTAATAAATTGAAACATGAGAAGTCAAGAAAATATATAAAAAAAATGAGTTTCACACCGCAATATTCTTTGGTTTGAAAATTTTTGAATGAGAATTTGTTTACGCCGTCTCTCAGCAGATTCCCTCAGTAATTTGTCATAGTCCACTTACCTGCCTTATACTTATTTGATATGGGCAGGTAATCATTATTCCCTCGTGCAGCCAAGAGTTTCCTGAAAACAGTCTAAATGACCAGGAGTGTACTAAATTTGCTTACACTGTTAAAGAAATCGAAATAATTTTTAGCCTTGTGATTGCCGAGAAAACTCTTGATGAAAAGACAAATAAAATTCCCTCTTTTCGTTCTGCCTCGTTCGTGGAATCCATGCAAGCCAAACCATTTATCGATTGTCTGATCGGCGAACATAAAAAGAATACAATCTTAATTTTTTCTACTTATTCCAAGTATGTTTTATGTTCCAAGGAATCCAATGAAGTTCTATTCTCATCAAGAGCTTTCATAAAGCTGCTTTATTAATCCTAGGTTTACACGCAGCTGAGACAAGATGATTCTACCTTGTCAGAAGCACCATTCCTCTCTCCAGAAACCTTGTCCCAGCCAAAAGAATGGTGCTTCTCTGTTAACTCGCTTTTTCCCTAACGTGTTTCATTTTATTACCCTATAGTAGCAAGAAGCAAGCACATTTGACTTGCTGACCGAGAAGGCTGCACGAAGCACATTTAACGATTTTTAAGGGTTCAAGAAAATTATCCCTTGGCACCCAAAAGCTTAATTTCATATCCCGTAGAAGCAAGAAGGGGGGATATTCCAAGTAGTTTCTTCCTTTAAAAAGGGGATTACACGAAATATATTTAACGATTTTAAAGAATTCAAACAAATTATCCATTGATGATGACAAGCTAAATTTTGTTATCCTCATAGAAGCAAGACTAAGAGCATATTTCAAATAGTTTCTTCTTTTAGAAAGGGACAACACGAAGTACATTTAACGAGTTTAAAGGTCCAAGCAAATTATCCATTGACATTTATAAGTTTAATTTTCTCTGAAAGCAAAGCTTGTTATTTATTTTTTTTTTTCACTTATCTCTGGACTTTCTACGAAAGGATTCTTCGCGAGGGTATCATTAAACATAGTATTTTCGCAGAGCATGGAAGAATTTGCCTCTTGATACGATTAATAATATTAATAATGGAATAGAACTTGTAGTACAATTAAAAATATATTTTATTTAATTTTCAACGATTATTCTTTTAAATATGCATTTTAATAATCTAAACTATTGAATTAGATATTTAAAGGATGAACACTATATGAGAATGTGTAATCAATTTCTCTATCAATGGAGCAAAAACTAAATTGTTCGTCAAAATAAATCTAATACAATAAAAAAAATCTATGACTGGTGCAAATATTAGATTTTCAAGTGACAATTTCCCCCCACACATGCATTCTGAGTAGATTATTAATTACCTCGTTTGTGAAATGCACTACATGCACTCTGAGTAAATTATTGATTTGTCTGATGATTTATATATTCAATATAATTCGAAATCTTGCTTCAAGGATACAGGTTTTCATTTCTTAAGCATCTAAGGAAAAATCCTCTCTTTCGATTTTCATTTGGCAGAAAGTGATATTTCTAGATTTTAATTAAATTCATTACAAATAATTTAAAACTCCGCAAAAAATTCCTTTTGTTTTATTATTATATTAATAATGTAGATAAAAATAAATCTCAAATGATATTAGAAATGAGAGAATTTGAAATAAAAGGTATTGAAGCACATATCCAGAAAAAAAAATGTCAAAGTGATCTTTTCTTTGGATTCTGCATCCGAAAGAAGCTGCACCCATTAAAAACGTAGAATTAATGATAATTGCTAATATAATATTCAAAAGGATAATAAGACTTCCAGATTAACTTTAACACATTGCATGAATAAATGAAAGTACTATAAGCTTTTAAAAGATTATTTTTGAAATGTATTGTCAATGTTGTTAGAGATTATTTAAATTTAGAACGTTATTTCTCTTGTTCTTACTTATTATTCTTCTCAGTTTTAAATGGGCGTTCATAGCTGAAATGTTTTTACATCTGAAAGAAAGTTAACTAAAAAAATAACCTTTTAGACGTTGTTTCGTTTCAGACAAACCATTTTTATAAAAATAAAGCATCTTTACAGAAATGCTAAATTGAATTTGTGTAAACATTCTTTTCAGAAAGTGCAATTGATTCAATGCTACGAAGCAGTTTAAAGTCTCTCTTAAGTAATCTCATTTCAATACTTACGCAGTACTGTAATGTAGCAATAAAATTCTTGGGCAAACACTGAATGTAAGGATAACGTATAAGAAAATGATTGCCATAATTAATCCAAAATTGTAGTTTAATTATTATATTTGTTACGCAGAGTCAAATTCTAGGTATTAAAGTTCGTAGCTGATGATAAGAAAATTTAGGATGAAGGAGAAATGAAAAAAGAAAGTTTTGAATTTGTCAGAAACTGGATTTTTAGTTATTGAGTTTTTCTTCTCTTTGATTACTATAAAACATTCTGTGTTCTTTCCAGTTAAAAATTCTACGCATTCTAGCACTGAAACAAAATTTACGGGTATATTTTAACTTTAAGTAAGTTAAACAAAATACTTATACCGAATTTGTGTAACCTTATTATTACTGTTATTTTCGAACTACATTTTAATAGCATATTGGATCGGTTTATCTTATTTTTGTTCATCAAGTTATGAATACACGATTCGGAAAACTGATATACTTTATAGATAAAGAAATAAAAAAAGAATTACATTTGCTTATTTGAAGTTACTCATTATAGCTTAAAAACATTTCTCAGCTGATTTTTTTTTCAATGAATATTTGTTTCCTCCTCACATTAACGAATGCGCATGAAATTACTTTCCAATCAACTGTTTGTCTGTAGCATCATTATTTATCTGACGATTCAGGCATAAGATGTCAGATCGCATAATCAGCGAGCGATCTGACATCTTATGCCTACCTTAGAGAGACTCGGTATATATTTCAAATAGTAATAGGAAATTAATCTTACATTCAAAAACTTGTCTTTGAATCCACGTGAAAAACTCGACTTGGACTATTACGTTCACATGCAGCAGAATTGACATTCTTTCTCCAAAGCAAAAATAGTTTTAACGATTTCGAGTTTTGCTACCGATATAGACTTCAGAAATAAAATTTTGCTAAATATATTTTTTAACTTTAATCAAATTTATCTGACAAACAGGCTAAAATATCAAATTCAATTATTTCTTTAAATGTTTCAAATAAAGAGTAGGGAAAAGGAATTCCATTCGCCTCTGCCCATAACTCCACATTTGTAGAAAAAAAAAACTGTTTATCGCTAAAATACGAATCTAGGTTTTACAAGCTTTTACACTCGTGTAATTAAATGAGTGAGAGTGGCAACAAAGTGGCAGTAAAACTCCTTTGTATCCATTAATAAATCTTGGGTGTACTTCTTTACTCTTAAGATATAAAACCAGGCTTTCTTCGTTACAGCCTTATATGTTATTAAGATTAAAATATGAACGAATATCTTGGAAAATTTGGAAAATTTAAAATGAAACAAGAATATTTAAAAGATTTGTTTTTAGTATACTTGAAAAATATTAATTAAATGGATTTTTAAAAAAAACTACCTTATTTTAAAATTATAATTTTCGGTCTTCAGTTGCCTCCAAACAAAAAAAATTAATATCAGTAATGAAATTTCTGATTGGTATCAGCATTGAAATGCTTTTTTCGTTGAAGGAATCACTAAAAAAAATAGACTTGTGCATCTTTAAAATTCTGATTTAATTTTAAATGTGGCATTGTTATTAAAAATCTAATGCCAATAATTAATCCATTTATACTTTTTTATTGTACTTCATTAGCCCAACACACTTTTCAAAACTTTTCTGCAATCATAAAAAGTTTGGCTTGAACAAAAAAAAACAAAAAAAAAATTGTTCGAAAGCTATCAATATTCAATCTTTTTCTTTGATTCTACGAATTGGTTTTTCTTTGATTTCTGTATAGTAATTATTTCGAAAATAAAAATGTTCTCACAATACCAAATTCAAATTTATCCCTTATTTTCTGATTTTATTTTAATGATTTTTTTCAGAAAATGTTAAATTATAAATTAATTTCCCAAGGAATTTCCATTCAACAATTTTAAAGCATAAATTCCATAATTAATCAAAATTATACTTTAAATTTGAAAAAATAGACAATTTTTGCTTGTGCCAAATTGCAATTTAATGAAAACCAAGAATTATTGCAATCTATTATTCTTGCCGAAAAATATAGTAACCTTAAGGGACAACTGCTTGTAATTCAACATTCATTATTTTGAAAAAAATATCTTATGAATTCGACTCATCTAATTTGAAGTTTATAAATTTGCAATCTAAATCGTATGTAAATTTCTGAAAAAAATCCCGTTAAAGCGTATTTCAGCAGACAATTTCCAATTAAGGGATTCCATTTCCTCAAGGCTGCCACTGATGGATATAAAGTAATGAAATTCAAAGTTTCATAGCTCTGCCAGTTTTGGTCGCAAAAGAATAGAACTTTCTTTGTGAGGACCGGGGAGATGTAAATAATGTTACCTTTCAGAATGTTCTCAACATTCAAATCCGCATATTACCATATTGCATTTTTTTAAAAAATTCATAATTGAAACACTATTTATTATTTTTTTTATTAATTTTTTTATAGTTTCCAACAGTTCTCCGATCCTCTATATTTTTGCGATTTTCACCTACTAAACATAGTTTGGGTCCCCATGTTGCAAGGTGATTCTTTACCCTTCTGATGCCTACTATCACCCCTCTGAATTTGTCGGTCGAATTAGCCAACATATATATATAGGCCCTTTATATTATATTTTTCGCTGTCCAGTCAACGTATAAAAATTTAATTGTATAAAATATCCTTTCTGTAATGTTGAGAACATTCTGAAAGGCAACATTATTTACATCTCCCCAGTCCTCACAAAGAAAGTTCTATTATCCTTGCTCTGAATTTATCTTTCCCATTTTAGTTTTTCTTGAATATCTTTAAAACTCCCCAGTTATCACACTACACTACATATCAAATTATAGAATATAAAATTCCTTATGTTTTCAAGCTTTTATTTTTCTTCAAGTTTTAATATTTTTGCAAATATGGGTTCTAAACTACTTTTTCGTTTTCAGTAATTTACGACCTCCAGTATCATCAAATCCGCATGTTACCAGCATAAAAAAACTTTTAAAAATGTGCTTTCATTTAAAAAAATTCATAGTTGAAACACTATTTGTTATTTTTTAATTAATTTCTTACAGTTTCCAACATTTTTCCGACTCTCTATATTTTAGCGATTTTCACCTACTAAACGTCGTTTGGGACTCCATGTTGTATGGTGATTCTTTATCCTCCTGATGCCTACTATCACCCCTATGAATTTGTAGGTCGAATTCGGCAACACCCTGTATATAATATATATTATTTCATTCAAAGCATTTTTCCAAATGAAATCATGTGCTTGTCTCAAATGGTTTCGAAATTAACAGTTGGACTTCGATTAGAGTGGATTTTTTTATATATAAGATGCTTGGAAAATAAAGATTTTAACGAAATAGTAAGAAAAGGGTATTTTTTCTTCAACATCCATTTAAACTTTTTGTATGAAAATAGTACCATCCATAATAATGTCCAGTATTGGTGATGCTTTACGTCATTTGTTTCATACCACTAATATATTTTAAATAATTATTATGGGTAGCAACATGTTTTTATCTGATTTTTCTCATCCATTTCTTTTTCTCGGTTACTAAGAGAAATCCACCAAAATTGTGATTACCGGGAAATACGGATGCGACCCGAAATTCAAAAGCAGATCGATGGCTGAGATTGCACCTGAAATGCGATTCTCTTCGTCATACAAAGAAACTTCCCTTCTGTGCTCCGGCACAGCAATAAGAGAAGCCTACGAGGACAGAATTTTGATACATGAGACTCACGAATTATTTCTTGTATTCGAGTTGTCAAAACAGATTTCAACGAATCGTCGCATTCCAAAACGAAACAAACTAAAGAAATGAAATTCAGAACACAGTCTTTGTATTAAAATTTGTATTAAATCACAGTCTTTGTATTTGTATTAAAATTACAAGCATATTCAATTTTCCCAAATCTGTCCAATAATGTGTGCGATTTCCTCTTGGTAAGGGATTTATATTTCCCACGTTGAGCAAGAGTATTTTTTAAAATGATGATTCGTGTGATAAACAATAGTGTGCTGATTTGAGAATGTTCGAATTTTTAGTTGAAATTGAAATGTTCGGGAATATGCTTCAATAATTATAAATGCGAATCGAATAACTTTTTTTTTTAATTGGCAACCTGAATTGAGAAACCAGTTTTATTTTGCCAGTTTTTAATTTTTTCAACCGCTGAATCCAATGCGCTTCAAAATCCTTAACATTACTATTCAACACTGGGAATGGTTTTAAATCTTGCCTTATCAAAATGTGATGTCCGATTCTTGCAGCATTAAGCCTCGTCTATTGAACTAATTCTCAATATTGAGGTCTTCACATGCTTTAACTCTTATGAAAACAATATTTCATTCTTGATTGACGGATGTTTCCTGAACAAAAATTTAATATAAAATCCTTTAATTGAATCAGTGAGCATTGCGAAAGTTTTGTGGGGTTCAAAAGTGAATTGAAAAAAAAATGCCTTTAAGAAAATCAAGCTATGGATTAGTTTCGATAAATAAGGCAGTAATTCAAGACACTAATAATTTTTCGCCTTCCGTATTTTCACCTTGATAGCAACATTTCCCCTCGATTTTTTTTAAAACTGTATTTATTAACTGTAAATTTCAATTTTTGCTTTTTATCTAAAAAATTGGTTGGCGTTAAGTTGAAATGAAGACTATCTTATGGTAGCTTTGTCAACACCGTCATTTACAATATATTCAAATCATTTTCATTTGCTATCTGTTTCCCCTACATCTTTTCAATATTTTTTCTTTCTACAAATCCCATATTTTTGGGCAGCACAGATCAATTTTGTCCTTGATCAATAGCCGAAACCATTTGCATCAATAACCGAAACCATTTTTCTTCCAATTCTTTACACCATGCCTTCATATAATCAAAGTTTTAACTTAAATAAAAAGAAACTTTTAAATGCAAATGAGCAGTGTCGATATTGTCAAGACGGAAACAGAAGATAAACATTTCTGTGCATTCCAATCATAAACATTCCAATCCTATGCTACAACAGGCTCCGATTTCCAACTTTCTGTCCCGAATTCTTCTTTATATTATATTTCATGGGAAAAAAACGGAATTCTGCTGCAGAAACGTTATTAAAGAAAAACAAATTAGAAATTATCGTTATAGCTATGTGCATTTAATTATAGATAAAATCAAAAATGCACTGAGATAATCTTCGTTATTGGTAGGTTATCGTTAAAGGCTGTAGCATTATTCACATTTTTCCTGTATACTAATAAACTAAAAATTAAAAATAGCCAAAAACAGTTTTAATAAAAGAAAATAATTTTGGTTTTTTGAGTAAATATAAAAAAAAAAATCCTTAAAATTGCTTCTATTATTGAATACAGAACTTCACTTTTCTTAAAAGCTAAAAATTCTATCACTTTTAGGCAAATAATAATGGCAGATGGAGCTATCGTATGGTTATCTCCTGCGAAGGATGTGATTCATATATGAAATGCTTTGCTTGTGCCTAAGATTGACTGAACCGTATTTATATGTTTCACTTTTCTCCAAATTCAGAGGCCAAATTTTTTTGTTGCCAGTCCTACTGCTTTCCGGGAAATGATTCCAATTTCAGGGAAATTTCAACAGCATTATATTCATTATTTTCACTTGGGATCCATTTATGCACAATACTTGAAATTTATTTAGGATTTCCAAGAAGTAAGTTATATCGAGTAGTTAAAGAAACTTAGGATGTGATGAAACAGAGCATTTCTTTATCGTTCACTCGAAGTAAACGCCTTGGAATGTTTTTAAACATAATTGCCACCCGATTTCTAACACTTGTAGTAACATGGCATGGTATCTTGTATCCTCTGACAAAAGAACATGTTGAAGCTGGAAGCACCGTAACCCCTTAATCTTAATCTGTCAATGACACCAATCGAAGGGTACCTGAGATATGAGAACCGAAGGGTACCTGAGAACCAATCACAAGCTTCCAGCATAGTGATTGGTTCTCGCCAACAGAGTAGGTACAGAGATGGTGGGGATTGCCTACTTCTTACGATGACAGGACATGCTTCCCACTGGAAGGGTTGTATCTTAACCGGTGATAGTCCTTAAGACTCAACCTTAGATCTCGCCAATACCGTCGCGGCGGTCCGGTTATTCAATTTAAATCTGCATGTTTTAGTTAAGCGGGGCGGGGTAGCCAAGCTGTGGTTATCTTGAAATTAAAATCTTAAAGTTTTAAATTATAGCAATTATTAGACAAAGCAAAGCGCTTGATTTTAGCTATCTGCATCATTCAGACATGAAGGAATGAACGGAGAAACTTCTCTTGAACTAATTTAATCTAAAATTTGTTACAAGCCGACAAGTTTAGTGAATAGTCACATACTAAATTCCAAGCCTCCAACTCGTCACTTTATAGTTATTATTGTGCTCACAATCTGATTATCAGCCATAATTACAAAAAAAAAAATCTGACTCAAGGAGATTTGAAATCTAAAAAATCATCAATATCACGGATCTGATATTTTAACCATTTAAATAATCCTTCATATAGGGACAACAAAGAGAATTCTGTTTCAATTTAAGGAATGATTGAAGTGTGAGAATATCAGCATAATTCGCGCACTATCAAATGTCTATAATGCTTATATTCATATTGAAACGATTTTGGGCAGAGACATGAAGTTTCACCGCATTGTAAATCATATTGAGAAACGAATGACATGTAGTGTAAGGATTCTTTCATCCTTCTGTTTGTTTTCTCATGGCGTCTTTCAAAACCCGGAGCCATATTATTCACCTACAACGCACATTTCACAAGGGTGAGAAAGACTTTAAAAGAAATCGCAGAGAAAAGCGCACGTTTTAATATTTTACTATCACTCTTTCTTTGCACAGCCTCTGGCCTCAATGTCAACTATTGTAATACCTGCAGTGTGGAATAAGGATAGGATTTTCAGTACCGTCAACGAGCACTGCTGGCGCGCTGCTTCCTCATCTCCTTTTCTCTAAAACAGCGTTCACACGAGGCCAACTACAGCGCGCAATAAGAGGTCACGTCTATCTCAGGAAGATCCGTGAGCCCATGGGACGATGACAAATTGCTATCCCGATGAGACAACCATTTGCTATAGTCCCAATGGGGTCGCGTGA
Organism: Argiope aurantia; assembly: GCA_026543865.1. Classification (NCBI taxonomy): domain Eukaryota; kingdom Metazoa; phylum Arthropoda; class Arachnida; order Araneae; family Araneidae; genus Argiope; species Argiope aurantia. The sequence continues at coordinate 93,370 of JAPMOR010060956.1, read as the reverse complement.
TGTTTTTGAAGTAGGCGTGACCTCCCATTGCGCACAATAGCTGGCCTCGTGTGAACGCTGCTTAACGAATAAAGCTAATCTATATAAGTCAGGCGGCTGAAAAAACTTGTTATGCTAAAATTTAATCATCCAATCTGCTATTCCTATCCAAATGGCTAGAAGATAATTTTAACCAGAGAATAAGCGATATGCAATACAGCAGAAATACTCGTCTTTGTAATTAGTAAATTTCAAAACAAACGCTTCAAAAAGCTAGCTTCTTGTTGATTAAGCTAGCTTTACCGAAGATTCGAATTAGTGAAGCTCATCTATAAACGAGCACAGCAACAAAAAAGAACCATAATCAAATTTAAAATTTCTATGAAGATTTATTTTTACTTTTCAACAATTTTTAAAAAATTCAAAAAATTAATAAAATGTAAGCAGTTTTAATGAGTAATAATTATTATTTAAGATTATAATTTTAATAAATAAGAAATCATTTGCAACAAATAAAAAATATAATTAAGTGATTTTTTTCACAAAATTTTTATATTTCACATAATTTTTTTCACATAAGATTTTAAAAGTATAAGTTTTGGGCATAGATGATTTACAAAAACTATTCAGAAAGAAAAAAAAATCGTCATTAACTATTACTTAGAATTAACTAAAATAAATTTGAATTACAGATAATAAAAAGTAAAATGGAATTTCCTCCAAAATTTATTATTCTAGCTTGCTACAATTTTCAAGTATCAAAAGAAAAGGCAGACAAATGTTTATCAGACATGGAAGTCTGATGCGAGTAAAAATAGTGTCAAAATATTACGGATGAATTGTTGTTTTACGATCTCTTTCTACTTTCTCCTAGTTACAGAAGTTAGCGCAAAGCCTCGAGGTGATCCATCCACGATGAGAATAACTGCGCTCGTTTCATCTCTTCCGCGTTATGTGATGCAAGTATTAAAGGAGAAGCGAATTCCATGAACGCAAAAAGAAATCGAACGAGTCAAATTAGATTTAAAAAATAATCATTCAGAATGGTTCGCTCGCAAAGTGACAGTTTCAATGAGAATGACACTTGTTTATCGAAGACATGTTAGAAAAAGAAATTCTTGGTCCATTTCATCTGTCGGCATGTTTTCACAGATTACTAACTTATGCAACTAATTTCCATAAAATTCTTTTATCATTTAGATTATATCATTTATCTACTGATCTCGTTGATTATGTAATCAGATATATCGTATTGTTCCTAGAGAGTTTACAATTATCTAAAAGTAGTCGGTGACTACTGGTTTGTCAGCCAGTAAAACTGGTTGGTTTAATTTAAATTAAATATCTTATACATAGATATAAATCTACTTGTAAAGTATTTAACTAAAATTAAATTCATGGTTCCCCAATAACATATTTTTAAACATCGAAAATGTAACAGGTTTAAACAGAACTATTTTAGTAATCTTATCCCTGTTCTGTCCTATAACTTATAGGAAGCCAAATTAACATGAAAGTGAAATTGTCCACTGTTCCAAGCATCTAACGCATGAAATCTAAGGTATTCGGTGCAGAAATTTTAATTTTTAATACCCAATATAAGATGCTTGCTGTTAAATAATACTGATATAAATGTTACGTAATTAATTACTAAGTTGGCGTACACTTTACATTTGTTATTTGAGCATATTAACTTCATTGCATCAGCATGTAACTGCTTTAAATATTGCTAATAAAATTCAAAGAATAACAAGTGTAACACATTATTACGAATATTTTTTGTATATATACTTGATATTTTTATTTACAAAGATCTAAATGAAATAAAGAAATAGAGTAAAACTCATCACAGAATGGCTAAAAATAGGAAGAAATAAATAGAATTCTCTTTCCTTGCTTTCAACAGTTGAAAAAACTTTATATATTTGTAAAAACAACGAAAATGGATTGAATTTTGCAGCAACAATGAAAATTACTGTTGAGAATTTTTCTCAAAATGAAGGAAAACTTCACAATAATTAAACTGATATAGTTTAAAAGAAAAATTTTGAAGTTAGCTGGTGCAAAAATATTTTTTCTTTGATAATACTTTTGGAAATTATGAATAGAAACGCTAAAGCTTTGTTCAATTTTTTGTTAGTTAAAATTTGCATTAAAGTTATTCGTATGCACCTTCTCACCTTTCAAAGTACATATGTGCCAAATTTGATAGCTCAAACAGACCAGAGAACCAGCAATGTCATACATATTCACTTTATTATAAGCAGATATGCAAGATATAGAAACTCGACCAATACAAAGTGGATACGCGAGTTTATTAGTAGATATATCTATGACTGTTTCCATAAATTATGGGAAATAATATTGAGGACTAAAAAATATTGTTTAATTTATAAAGCTGTTTAATACTAAGAAAGTGCGAAACAAAAAAGCTCCCTAAATCTAAAAGCTTTCAATATACACCCAATAAACTGAAGAAAATGTAAAATGCTTTTGAGTGAAGATACTTTGTATGAAGTTTAACAGAATAAATTTTTTTTACTTGTGCTGATCACTAAATTATCCAGCAGGTCACCGATCCCTATTTTGAATCCACGACATTCAGAGTTCCATTCAAATACAGGGAGAATACTTCAACCGGGATGTTTACATTGTCGTCCAGGAACATATTATTGAGCTAGTAAATGTGGCGTATATACACACTGCCGAAAGAATCATCAGCAGCGCTAGAAATATGCTGCGATCTCTCTCTGCGTATGCTTATTAAGAAATTTCAATTGTGTAGCTGGTTAATTTCACCAAAAAACATCAGACAGACAGCAGAAATCAAAAGGAAAGCCAAAAATTTTGATGCCGATTGACTTATTAGATAACGTCAAATATTAACCCTCCTGATCGTCGCCTTCTTAAATTGTTGTTGGATGATGAAACACTTTTCCAGAAATAGGTTTTCTGGATTCAGGTATTTATTTGGCAAAGTTTATCAACGACTTTCTCTTTACAATAAAAAGAGAAAGGAAAAAATAATATTTTCGAACTGATTCAAACATGAAAAGTCCTAAAAATTTCAACATCGAATTCTTCTTATTACACTTACTCTTCGAATATGAATATGTTGGAACTGCAATATTTTTGACCGAGATTCTCTTATCAAGTGTATCGTTAATCATGGGTTACTTATTCTCTGAGATTTCAGTCAGTTTGGAAAATGTTTTCTACTCACGGTTCTCGGTGGGGCTCCTTCCGTCATCGCGAAGGTCGACAAGCTGCGCGGGGCTGAGGTTGAGTTGCGCCGGTTGGCCCATGCTGGGGCGCAGAGCACACAGAAACGACTGCTTTCGGAAACAGCGGACATTTTCGCTGACGAGGGAATTAATTGGAGAACCACTAATCGCCTGCCAACCCGCCTGGCACGGAAAGGCGGGGGGGAAAAAATCTACCAAGAAATTCCGCCAGCGACGCGGACCACTGAACAAGTCGTCCCAGTTATGTAATTCAGGAGGAAAAAAGAAGTCTAGTTTGAGTTTCGATTCGATTTTAAAATAATTTCACTTTCAGACGCGTGGTCTCATTCCTGCAGTGCACTTTTTTCAACGCGCGGTCTGCATAAGTGTGGCGAGGTATCTGTCGCTGGATGTCGATTGCAGTTAATTTTAGGCCAGGCCGACCGAGATCGTGAACTCTGCCCCAGTTGAAACCGAAGCAGAAAACATTCCATGGTATTTTTGAAAATTTCTCCAAAATTGGATATTTTTCGCTGAAAAAATATTTGTTTTTACTTTCTCGCACTTTTTGTGAGTACCTTTAGATTTGCAAAAAATTTTCTACCCTCGCTGTCCCTCTTATTCTTTAAAACAGAAAAAGAGAAGAAATACTCTGGTTTTTAAAATACTTACTCTTTAAAAATGTTCTATCTATAGATATTGATGAATCTTCATATTGTAGTCTGAATAATGACATTTTTGGAATAATGTGTATTAGCGGACCTAATAATTCAAAAATGCTATAAGCAAAGAAAATGAAATTTAGTTTATGATTTTGTCATTGAAGAGTCTTTTTCTCCGTAATTAGGACGAAATTCGTCTACGAGAAATCTGTCTGTCTGTCCATCCGTATAAATGATAACACGCTGTCAAAACAATGCAGTGAACTGGAACAGATAAAATTTCTTTTATAGATTTATTACTAAAATTATAAATTCTTATCATATTTTGAACGTATTAAATTAAAAAATTGATTGTATGTTTGTATATTTATTTAAGTGCAATAATAATATAATAAAAAAATACAACAGTTAGATGGGTGAAATTTACCATATGATACTTACATCACAATTATTTAATTTTGGATTTTGTTCCTCAAATTGTAGAGAGCCTGCTGGTTTATTTGAATGTGTGTACTTGAATAAGATAATTCACAGCCACAAAAAGATAAATAAACGAACTTTGCTTGGTCCACGTCAAACAAACACGAAATTTAAAGAAAAATATTAAATTCCAGACTTAAATTATAAATAGATAACCATCCAGACTGCCCTTGAATAAAATATTCTCATCGAAACATTCTTCTAGCATCTTTCTTCTTGCAATTAGGTATAAATGTTTTAAATTATTTTATTGGCGAAATATAAAATAACTGATAATAAAAAGTAAAACAATTTATTTAAAACATAGATTTCTCTTAATCCTATCTCATCTGTCTTTCCTGTCCTGTCTGTCGCTTAATCCTGTCTCGTCCAATAATATGAAAGCGTCTCTAAGCACCCGACACGTACCTTACAAATTTTGCTTAAATATGTATTGAAAATGGCAGTTTTATCTAAATTTAATTACAGTTTTAAATAACTAAAATTTAAACAAGATGTTGATTGTTTTTATTATTATATATCTCTCTCGTTATATATATGGGGGCACGGCAGTGCCCCCACCAAGTCGAGCAAAAACAAGCGGCACGGCCGTACCATCCTTTTCTCGAAGCAGTTCAGGCGATTTTCGATCCGCTATAACTTCGTTGTGAATTTTTAGTAACCAAGCAGGCATGATATAAACACGGTATATTTCAAATTTCATTAAATTTGAACCAGTAGTTTAAGAATTATAACTAGTCAAAGTTCGTGAATTTTGTCACTGACTGACTGATTGACTGACTGACTGATCGATCATCAAAATTCTAACGCACTTCTACCAGACATCGAAGCTTCAAATTTAGCATGCAATTAGTGTTTAGTGTATAAATCAAGGAAAAACTAAAATATGCATGTAATAATGGACGGATCGATAAATTTCTCGAAGTTTCGAGCATTATCTATTTTGTCGGCAAATTCGTCGCCAAATGGTCGCCAAGTTTATCACCAAGTTCTGGGATCACTGGCTCGGCATCCGACAGCATCCAATACAGATTACTGTCAACGATCTTTCTTATGATGACACTATTTGCGCTGGGAAGCAAAATTACAGGTTTGTAACAATATCTAATTTGAATAATTCAAATTGAAGCTGTGGAAGCTGCAAATGCAATGGTTGACTTTCAGAGAATCAATCTGGTAGAATAAGAGCAAATTGATCTTCAAAGTATGATCGCAAAACTTAATGCCGATCAAAAAAGAGTCTTCGATGTGATCACAAATAAAATGGACACAACTGATAATAACGCTGGCGTTTTACGCTGTTTTGTGAGTGGAATTGGTGACACTGGAAAGAGCTATTTAATAAAAACTCTGAAAGTTAGGGTTAAGACTTATTTAAACAAAAAGGTGGCAGTTAGAGCTCCAACAGGAATAGCTGCATTCAATGTGAATAGATTGACTATACATAGACTATTGCAGCTGCCTGTAGAATATAAGCAAACACCGAAGTACAAGCCACTTTCTGATGAAGTGCTCCAAGTTCTGAGATCAGATTTGAAAGAAATACTGTTATTTATCATAGACGAAGTGTCGATGAGAAAAACTGTAGCAGAAGCTCAAGAAGTAGTACCGGAAAAGAAAAAGAGGAAGACTACATACAAAAATAAGAAAAGGACTATCTGCAAAAAGAAATGAGATGCCATTAAAAACATATAAAAAAAACCAAGTCTCGCAACTCAATTCTTCTATCGTAAAAAGTTGTGAGATCCATGTAATACCAAGTCGGTCAATTTATTCAGTCCCTACTTAAGGATCCTTCTGTCTTAAGTTATTACGTAATTAGCTAACCTAACAACATCTTATAGTGACCATATCAATATTAAAAATCTTTTATGGTTTAAATAAATAGATTGACTTGGTAATCGCACTAAACAATCTAATTTAATATAAAGATACATTGTGTTTTCATGCGATGGCCAAGTCAATCTATTAGATAGACAGATAGATAGAGAGAGAGAGAGAGAGAGAGAAGGATTTACAGCGCTATAAAAACATGATTATAAGGGGGAGAGAATAATTTTACTTTTTCCCAAAATTAAAATTTAGTACAAAAATTATTTTTACACCAATTAAAATTTAAAAGATTAGTTTTTTATTGACACAAATTTTATTTATAAATAGTTATTTCTGTACTTTTAAATCAATTTCTAAATAATGTGTTTAAATTATTTCAAATGCATTTTATAACAACATGATTTTTTTCTGTTGCAATATTAAACCTATTTTCTGCTTTATTACATTTATCACTCCAGTGCTCTTGCCAATGTTGATGTTAAGTCATTGCCTTCGATCACTTTTACTTTTTCTTTCGTTATGAGGCTTTTTTTTAGATGAGTTTGAATTGAATTTGTTACGTAGTAGATTTTGATACGTGTTTTAAGAAACTGTCTTGTAAAAGTTTTCCGTTATTTTTAATTGTGTGATGCAATTTTGTATCATATTTTCGAATTTTAAAATTTTAATGTTACCAATTAGCATATCATTAGTCTTGTTTTAACTGATTTTTATCTCGACTTTATTGAATAGAATTTTTTTTTAAAGAAAGAAAATTAACAACTTTAAAATATTTATGTTTACTTATAGGCACGTTTGACATCCCTAACGCTCACACTGCGTCTTATTCAGAGAAAATTGTTTACTCCTTTATCCTTCAAGCCTTGAAAAGTTTTTTTTTCAAATTGTAGAGAAAAATATAAATAAAACAGTTAAAAAAATGAGAGCAAAACTAAACCATAAGATGTTATTAATTTTGGCTCTAGGAACATTCAACATTTCTTGAAATGAAAGGACGGATTCTCTCACAAAAATAGCCATGAAATCGAATCAGTACTCTGAAAGGATTGCAGTTGAAGATATTACCAGAAAAGCTCACCTCAAAATATGCGCCAAATTCAACAAACTCTAGATGTTATTCCTTCCATTTTATCCCTTATCACATGGCTTAAAAAAATAAAAGAAAGGATATAATAACAACAAATGCATTACAAGAATGATTATTACTTTTGTCTTATTGAATAAAGTTGGTCTAAATGATAGTCCTTATTGGAACACCCGCAATCGAGAAAAAGACACTGGCCATATTTTCTTTAACTGTTTGAAATATTCAACTTTCTATTGTTGTTGCTTATTCCCCTTGATTTGAACTCCAAGTAAAAGATTGGAGAAAGAGGGATGCTTCTAAGGGTAAGGAACCCGAGAGAAACCTAGAGCAGAAGTTTGACTTCTAGCTCATATGAAGATATGACACTCACTTTCACGACCCCTTTCTATGGGGGGGGGGGGTCTTTCACACTATTCACAAATAGAAGACAGGGTAGAGAACAACCATGCCGAATCAGGACTCGAACCTGGAAAGCCCTGATCAAGGGGAAGACGCCCTACTCCTAGGCCAGGACGCCGGCTTATATTCAACTTACAGAACAAATCTACGGATCCGAGAGAATATTAATCGCAAATTAATATCGTCTGTTAATTAATATCGTTTTTCCAAAAAAATAGTTTTAATAAGTGCTATTTGCACATTATGCTTCGGTCATTGTTTTTACAGAGATTAATTTTGATTTCTTATTGTTATGACATAACCATTCTTTCTTTTTTTTTTTTTTGTTAAATATGCCGATCAGTTTCATTAAGAAAAAGAAACTATGAAGTATATAAGCCAAAGCCTTTTTAAGTTGCCATCTTCTGATATTGTTAATCTTTTAAGATAAAATTTTATCTCTTAAAAACTCTTCAATGAATTTATAAACTCCGTGTTTCACTCATGACCACATATCTAGCCAGATTCCAGGGAGGGGGGAGGGGGGTATTTAACGATTTTTTTATTCTGCATGGTTTAACAAAATAGTCCAATTTCTATCTTGTCAAAATTTTCTTTATCCGAAGCATGAGAAGAAGGATAATACATAAGCAGAAAAGAGAGCGAGGGAGAAAATATTCTCAACTTATATAGTTTTAGGAAGGAATTTCTCGATATAGCATTTTGATTTCATGAAAAAGGTAATGGTCCGTGTATTTCAAAAATTAAAGTTACAGTGAAACTGGAGTTGAGGATAGGAAATTATTTTTGTAGATTAATAAGAAATTATTGCACATATATTTATATATGTGTAATGATAACATACGTATAACAGAAATCAATCTTATTATTTACGGTCGAATAGCAACAATAAAATGCAAACATTCCAGATTGTTTCACTGAGTGTTTCTAAAGCTGCACCTGATTCAATCATTCACTAATTAATGAACCAGCAGAATATTATTAGAAATGCTCAATAGAAATCTCTCAGCTATGTCCCCAAATTTTCCACTCAGTCATAGGAGAAAAGATATCAAGAAATATATATCAATCAAAAAGTTTAATCGAACACAGAAATAGGTTTAACATTCGCCAGATAGATATTTGCTATGACTATGAAAATTGATGACAATACCTTGACTTGTTAATTATCTCACAAAAATGGTTTTAGTATTATCCTAAAACTAAAAAAAAATTACTTTTTTAATTACATCGATTTATTTTTGGAGAAATTTTTGTTTATTTTTAATAACTTTTCAAAATTTAATTCTGTAGCAATGTTTTCAGTGTTGCGTTGAAATTCAAATTCATTCATCAAACCATTCAATAGCGTGTTTTTGCCGATGCAAAAATTAAAATAAAGAAAATTGCTCCGAAATAGGTCCAATAGGTTCCATTTCCGCTTCGTAATATTATATTTTGTCATGCATATGTTACCAGCAAAATTCAAATCCGGCATTCTGTATAATATCTAGACATTTTACAGAAAGCCGAAAGCTAGCCGTCAGTTAATATTCTTTAGCCTTTCTATAAAATACCATTTGGCAAACCGGCAAAGTATGGAATGCATTTCCGATTCGTTGAAGCTTTCTTAAATCTGAGACAGAGACGAATCTTTTTGAATTGAACTCCTCTCCGATCAGTTGCAATTGCTTTCAGTGGAAACGATCAAGGATTGAGCTTTATATGTTCCATAATATGACTATATGAACAGAGGAGAATGTTGCACCTTTGACCATTTATGCCTGTACAAGGCAAGTTTGTTGGTTTAGTACAAAGATTATCCATTAGTTGTTTGGTTTAGATTAGTGTTGCATTAAAGAAATACTTGCAGTGCTGAAGAAATGTGTATTTTTTATTTCAGCAATAAAAAGCAAATATTCTAAAAGAACACTTGTAATATTTTAAATACTATTAAGAAATGATATTAGCACATACATACTGTAGATGAACTGATAATCTTATTCTTTACAAGTTTTAATTTTTTGACTTCTAAACAAAAGGGAGTTATAGGGGCTTAAATTGAAAAACCATCTATATTATGTTATATATACTATGTTGTTCAATATAAATTTCTTTTACCAAAAGTTTAACTTACTTTAATGGATTCAGCATTTGCATTTTCTTTGCCAACAGCTTTCTCTTCTTAAGCTAAAACGAACTTTTAATAAGCTCATTTTACTTCATTCATTCCGGATGCAGACAATGATTTTTCACTTAACCCTACTAATCGCACAATAAGTTGTTCGATATTGCAGAATGCTTTACGATTTTTTAAGATACTGCACTTAGTTTACGACTGTGTTATATATTCTGAAGCTTCTGTTTATGACTAGTAATAAAACCTAATGTATGCAAATCATTTCAATTTATAGAGGAATTTACAAAAATAAGAAAACTGATTCATGAAACGCAAAAATTTTTCCTAGCAGCTGAAATATTCAGTTAAATACGATTCATTCTCTAAACGATCTATATGTATGCGATAAATTCTTTCATTCTAAAATTCTCATTAAAATCTGTATATATACGATTTTAAGAGAGATTTGCTGATCCAAAAATTTCAATATTTTTATAATACACTAAGGATAAATGATATTTCATAGCTTCTAAACTTCAAGAATGTTCAATATTCTGTCATCTTAATATCCATATAATTAATCTCCCACTAATAATAACATTTAAGAAAGATTCACAAGCCAAGAATTTTTGAATTTAAAGATAAAATGACTCGTACTCCGGCTGTATCAACCGCTCAAAGAATAATCATACTTATATAGCAATACTAATAATAGAACTACTTTAAAAATAATACCTTTTTTGATTTCCTGGGACTTACAGCTGAGATTGAGGGTTCAAGTGAAAAAGCCAGATCTGTGTACCTGAGAATGCAGACTTAACTAGCATGTCCTTTGCTGACGTCATCATGGAGGACTCCCCGGTGCTACTAAAAGGGCCTCCTCCTGACCAGCTTCCGATTTATGGATGTCGTTTGACCCCCTCCTCCAGGGAGGATACTGGACATAAGTCGACCTTCCATCTTCAACGGTAGATTATATCTTTATTTCATCTTCTGCGACTGGCAGCATTCAACAAACGCAGACGATTTTTCTTTTCATTTCTCCTCTTTTTCTTTTCTTATGTTGATGGTTACGTCTTCCTTCCCAAAAAGTTCTTTAATAAAGCGGGAAGAAATCACACTGATTTCCATTTTCTGTGAGAATCTGAATGAAAATGATTTCTGCTCAATTTACTTCTGTTCTATCATATTTGCGGGACTTTTTTTCCCATGTGCAAAGAATAAATTTATTTAGATAAATGCAACCAAAATGCATCCAATTAGCATCAATAAAAAGTATTTTTAAAGCATCTGAAATTGCCTTTCCCTTAACGGATTGTGAGGAAATCACTTTTTCCCATTTTTGGGTTTTGATGTTTTTTCGTGATATCTTCAAAAATTCTTTTTCTGAAAAAAAAACCGACTTTTGACCGGTTCTAAATTCTAAAATGGTGACATTTTAAAAAATACAATTCTTATAAATAAATAATGAAATTACATCCGAATAAATTTGTAGGATCGAAATTTCACATTGATTAATTATTCAGGTTTTTTTAATCATCTTCCTTTCCTTCGAGGTACGTTTTTCTTATATTTGATAAAAGAATTTTTAATGACATGGAAATTTGGAATGAAGAAATAAACAGGTTTATTTTGATAGCTCGCTTTTTATTACCGTCAACAGACAAATGCTTCAATCAATAAGATTTGCTTCCGTGAAAAAATTCAATCAGCAAATAATAAATAATTCTTCATGTTATAAATTGTATTCAACTTTAAAAACAAAATTAAGTATCTCCA
>JAPMOR010060956.1:15351-81819 GCA_026543865.1 Argiope aurantia | reverse complement strand
TACAAAATCTTAATTTATTCATCAGAATCGGGAGCTGGTTTTGGAACTCATCTACTTTTTTTTTAAGAAGTTTGAAAACATATAATATCTCATAGACTTTTTAAAATTTATTCTTACTATTCTATTTGTTACTACATGTCCACAATCTCGTTGCTTTTGTTCATTTATTTGCAACATGGCTTATTTAAAAACTTTCCAGTGGCAATAATCCAGATTCCTTCTTTTCATAACCAGAATCAAACTTTTACAAGCTGGGCCATCTACAGTTTGTATTTTTAGGTAATTTGCCAATTTTCACGATGTATCTTGCAATAGAGCATTTGTTTCATTTCTGGTTGTCTTTCATTTAAATATTAACACGACATCTGTAAATTGTGTGAGACTTGATCTGAAAATCGTTCAGAAAAAAAGGAGGGAGAGAAATTGGTAATATAAAAAGTTGCTAGAAGACAATGTTTTTTTAAATTGTACGTTATGAAATTTGTTTTAACAGCTGACAAAATTTCATCTAAATATAAACAAGGCAAACAAGTCGAAGCAAAATCATTATCATCTACAATATAGCTCTCGAAATTTTCTTTCCTTTTAGAATACGATTTTCTCCACTATTTTTCGTTATTTTTTTCATCCTATAAAAGAAAATAAATAAATGCATTCATTGAAATAAATACATGCAGAAAAAAATCACTTCTTAGAAGCTGGTGATTAATACTGATACAAAAGGTAAGATTATTTAAACAATCAGTATCATTTTGGCTACTTTATGAAAAGAAACAAGTTCTTCATCAGTAAATATTGTAGCATCTGCTGCTTCTTTTTTTAATTTTGCTCCCTTATTATTTTTTTTTTAATTTCATCTGACTCCTCGATACGTCATCAACGGTTATCTATCCCCTTCTTCTCCATTCCGAGAGATATTGCAAATAAAAAACTTTTACTTTAGCTTCAACTACAGGAAAGATTTCGTGGATTTTTTTTTTCAGCTAGACAATTTTACCAATCAGAATGTTCCATTATTATTTTGTAACTTTCGCTTATACTCTTATAACTAATATTTTTGTTGTGCTAAGATGCAATTAAACCCAGTTAGCTGATATGATTAAACTAATCTTGTTAAACAATGACTTCGAATATCTAATTAATGACATTAATATAATCACGTCGACGAATTTTTATGAAAAATTTTTTATAAAAATAAAAAGAACGTATTTTTTAAAATTATGACTGCATAATAATTTTGACTAACTCACCGTACCTGCAAAGTAGCAAAATTAAATAACGAAATCGCTCCAGTTGTTGAATTTGAGGGTCTGCCTATTTTGTAATATCTCTTGAAAATGGATGTGGAGGAGACATATATCCCTCGATAGCATACCGAGGAATCATGAAATTTCATACAAATTAAAAATTAACAAAATCGAATATATCAGATATTTTACTTAGTAACTAGAACTGGAAAATTCTAACAAGAATTTTTTTAAAGAGAATGAGCCGTAATTGAAATTTTTTTGGAAATGCGAAGTGACTGAGAGGAGACATCATCGATACTATATGAAATGCATATGACCATTGGTAGCATTAAATTAATATGAAATAAAAATTGGCGAAATGTGGTTAGCAGAATTTTTTCTTTAATTTTGAAAATTATTTTAAACTAGAAACTGTGCCTGTTGCACACTTTAGATGAATTATATAGTAACATTAAAAATTTTGTTTATTTGCAGTAGGATCTTTTCTCTACATAATGTTCATGAAATCTCAAATCAATGCCAATTATTAAAATTGGTTTAAAACAAACAGAAATTCACTAACAGAAATAAATCAGACATGAGGCTGATTTGCACGAAACAAAAGGCTTAATTTCACTAAATAAGGAATTCTGTCAAATATAAACACTGATAAATAAAATGTGACTAAATGAACAATAAGATGAATAAATTTAAACAAAAAGTGCTTGAAGTCGTAAAAATATTGTAGAATCCTTGCATAAAAGAAAACTAATCAATATCAAGAATTATAAAATTCTATTCCGGAAACGCTAAAATCCACATTTTCACGTAAATGCAATGGTAAAATAAAAATAAAATTGAAAGAAAATACTACCAATAATTTCCAACTGAAATGAGAACTGTGGAGGATTTCGGTATTTTGCGGGCCTAGGCATGAGGATCTTCTTTTAACGAGGTGGTAAATTTAGTTTTACTTTTCAGCGCATTTTACCATTTAGAATTTTGTTAAAATTAATCGTAAATTACCATTTTATTAGCTAACCATTTACAATTTTAATGATTTATTTTAGTTTAACATTTTTTATTTTAATAGTCTTATAAAAATGTAGAGGAAATGGTTGCTCTTTCGAAAAATCACTTGATCCCTTCTATCTGTGTTCAGTGCAAAGATTGAAAGAATAATAACTTAATTTAGATTTGTGCTGAATTAAATAAATACTTACTTTGATGCATAAAAATATTTATCTAATTTTGATACTGAAAAGTAAGTATTATAAGCATTACCTTTTGCCTCATACCATTTTTATATACAAAGAAATGGCATTATTGTATGATCTGATCTGATCGAACTCTGATTTTTCCATTCTTAACTAAACTCATATTGAATATGAAACTGCGTCGTTTTGTACTTTTAACCACCATGATGTGCTTATTCCATTGAGGTAGGTACAATCAGAGGTGGCATTAGCAGAGAAAAGGGGATCATTGCCACCATCGGTAAATGCTTCTTCCCCCCCCCCCCCCCATCGGCGAGAAATTGAGAGTTTTGTTGGCAAAAGCTTTCGCCGCTTTGGAACAGTTGTGGAGGAAAAGGAGGTTTGACTCGGCATTAACGAATAGGATAATTTGAAAGTCGTCTTAAGATTTATATATTGAAAGCAATCGAAATATCCAAACAACAGCTTAAATCCACAAACTAACCACATTTGTCAAAATAATCAACAGATTGATAAATCTATAAAATATCGCATTTCGCCAATAACTTTTGGCCGATCTTTTAAGAAATTGATGGGATGGAGTTCGACAATATTAAGTCAGCAGATTTGCTGCCATCTGATGCAAATGTCCTTCATTCAACTTAAAATGAACACTAATTTTGAAAGTGAAACCGACTGGACGACAAGTGAATAAGATATCGCATTTTGCAGACAATTTTAAGTTGGTTGACTAAGAACTCATTGCGAAGAATGTCGACGATGTTGTATGCACATATTTTCAAACATATGATTCAAATGTCATTCATTTAGCTAATCGTTTTCTCAGGACAAATTCAGAAAATTATTAGTTTCTAGCTTCAAGCAATGCTAGAAATCACTTATGCCTTTCTACTACTTCTACACCCTTTCTTCAAATTATCTGCGAATGCCAGTGGGTTTTATTCACGAAATGGAGACTGTCTTGTTTAGTATAAAAAATTATGGAAAAGATGTCAATTTTAATTTTTTAAGCACATTAGTGAAAGGTTCTAAGCTTGCTTGTGCCAAGGATTCTCTTGTTCAAAATAGCCAGCGGTCTTCAGTGGAGTGGAATTGCTCTCAGCCCCTAGAAGCCCTTTCTTTCTTAACAGATGTTTTCAAACTTAATGGTCATGTGGGACTATTTTTGGTAATAATTTCATGGAGACAATCCAATACAGACTTGATGACAATTTCTAGGTTTTTCAAGTTCCGCTCTTCGCCATATACAAAACTGTATTCTGGAAAAGGTATAATAGACCTAATGATATTAGACATCTATTCCAACAATGATTGAAAGAGCTGCAAGAATCTTGCTCCTGCAGATATAATAAGATTTATGATACAATATAATTATCCAGACAGGCAAATATCCACCAATCGGATGCTTGTTTCTCAAATAACCGCAGAAAAATTCCTCACCTGCATTGTGAAGGTTGCAGAGTCGGAGATAGAAATACCACTCGTTGCGGCCTTTGCAGTGGGCATTATTATAATTCGTCTTCCAAATTGAGGAGGAGGTAAAGGTCACTGCAAAGTAATTGTTGTTTATAATGGCACTTGCCATGGACAAGCTCGCTGATGAAGTCAGCGATTTTAAGCCAAGGGAGCTTCTCTTGTTTTTTTAGTAGTGGCAACTAGGGCCAAGAGTAGGGCTACTCACGAATCACATTCTCTTGCACAACTCCTTTTTACAGGGGGGCACATTCACACATCTCACAGATAGAACAGATTTAGAACAACCATGCCCGAACCGGGACTCACCCAGACCACTAGGAAGACGCGCCCTAGACCACGGGAAAGACGCGCTACTCCTATGTCAGGACGCCGTCTATTGCAAGGTAATAAACATAGCTTTGGATCGAATTCGAAAAAAAAAATTGATTCTTACCATAGTGTCAAATCAATTGGGTCTTTGCTGTTTCAAGGAATTAGCATCAAAAGAATTGCCGGATGAGATTAAAAAAAAGTCTCAAATATCATGAACCTTATATTACCATATCAGACCTCAGAACAATTAAAGTGCATCATGCTGTTGGCATCCCATTGAAACCACGTGGCTAAAAAAAATTGCTTTGTTTGAGAGTCATTTGAATGAGTATGTAATCGTGATTTCTGCTGAGGAAATGAACCAAGTCTTATTTTCTAGCTAATTTTCTTTTTCATGTGGCGATATTGTTTTGACTCGTGAATTTTTATTCTCAGTTATTTATTCTATTTCTTCATAGGTAAACTGCGTTGAAACGGTGATTCATCCAGCTTCTTCTTTTTCATTTATATCTCTTCATTAGTAAATATCGTTTTCATTTTATGTAAAATTTATTCCCTATCATTTCTTTTTAGGTAAGCCAGATCGAAGAAACAGCCGAACATTTATATTGGTTTCATCTAAACCATTTTGATATCATATCCTCTATCAAGGGATTTTATGAATCAAAAAAGGTATGTGAGGATTGCTTCAAGCCTTACCAACCCATAGAAAATCATAGTTGTAGTTCTTTGTGTGAAATCTGTAAGATTCCAGAATACAAAAAAAAATATGCTTAGATTGTATGAGGAACACACGCATAAACATAAAAGGAATGGCATCAGCAATAAAGTATGCTTATTTTTTAAATTTTTATTTTAGTAACTCAAAGATCTGATACCAACATTCTATATTTTCCCCTTAGAATGGCTGCTTTTTTATAGTATTTATTTTCTGTATAACTCATGCAATTTTTTCTTTCCTTTCTGGCTGCCTTCAATGCCTTCTTTAAAAAATTAGCAAAACATTTAAAACTATAGATGCAGCGAAAAAAAATGTCCAAGCTGTAAGATGTTTGTCTTAGACTCTCCCAGATCAACTTATCACTAATAGATCTAAAAACTTCTAATGAGTTTATAATATATTTTGACTTTAAAACCAATCAGTCCACAGGATAGCATGTGGTAAATTTTGCTGTTATACAGTATGTTGATGGATCTGAAAATTTGTTTAAAGGATATAATTATTTAGACGAATTTTGTTCATATTTAATGGCTTAACATCACCTTGGGTACATTGCCATTGCCCATAACGTGAATGGTTTCGGCGAGCAGTTTATCCTGCGTTGGCTTTTAAGTCAAGGCCAATGACCACAGATTATTCCATGTGGTTCGAAAATTATGTCTGATATTGAATTCACTAAATTTTGCTTAAATCTATTCATTTGATTTCTCGCCAATAGTCCTTAGCAAATTGCCAAAAAAATTTGGACTTCAGGAACTAGCAAAAGGCTATTTCTCGCACCTAATTTAATCACCCAGAAAAGCAGGAATACGCAGGAACATACCCTGATGTATCCTTCTACAGCCATTCCACAATAACTACAGCAGAAAGAGAGAAATTCCTTTCCTGGTACGAAGGAAAGAACTCTGAGAGTTTTAACTTTCAAAAAGAAATTTTGACGCATTATAGATAATACATTATTTCGTTCTTTTTATGTGTGTAAATTCATTTTCACAACTATAAAATTCATTATGATAGAATCATAACCTTTTGTATTCCAGCATTTTTTCCCCTGTGCATACATACAAAATAGTTTTTTTTTAAATTTCTTATTCTTTCAGATCTGATGTTGATATTTTAAGGCACTGTTGCAATGAATTTGGGAAGTAATTCCTAAAAGTTTCTGGAGTGAATCTATTTACATATATCACCATTGCATCTGCTTGCATGGCAGCTTACAGTAGTCAGCGTATTCAGGAAGATACTATATCTATGGTTCCTGCCAACGGTTATCTAAATATCACACTAGGAATATAAACGATAAAAATATATTTTAAAACCAGGTATAAATGGAGTTTATTCTTAAAGATAAGAAAATGAAATGAAAAAGTAAACGCATACTTAAAGGTTCAAATAAAGCATTTGAATATTAGAATAAATGCAGCATATAACTTAGGGAATTGCAGATGAAAAAAAGGAACAAGATGACTTAGTTCGCTGAAGTCGTGTTTAACTGGAAGCGCCATCTTTACTTTCTTTTGCAAATATCCAAAGTACACCCTATCAGATCCGTTAAGACACAATTAAACATTAAAGAGCTTATGTAAGTAAAATTACATTCGAAATGTTCAACTTATAAAGGTTATCCAAAGCTTCAATACGGTAATTAAAAATATCTAATCAGATATCTTTTCAATCTTATTGCTCATAACATCAACTAGTCAGAGTAAATCGAGCGGCCATTGCCCATTCTTTCTTCTTCTGCTCGTGTGCAGCCCCCAACTCTGAACGACGTAGTATTGACAGGATTTATTGTGGCCATTTGCTGTTTTTATCATAACCCATTCAAAACACCGGCCGATTCGTCGAACTGACATCTTCTTCAAGGCGGTTGGTCCCATCTACAAAGTGCTCAATATTTTTGTACACCTATCATCTTGTTGAAAAAGGAGAAGTTCTTCACTTTAAGAAAACCTCCACAAAATTCTCAATATCCCTCCAAATTCTCGTTCTATTACAAAAGAAATCCGAACACTTTAAAACTTTAAAATAGTTGGTAAAAAAAAATTGTTTATTTTTAACATCATGTCCTTGAATGTTTTTAAGATTTTCTTCTGCCAGATTTTTTTTAAATTCTGATATCTCTATACATTCCTTTAAATAATGATAAACAGTTCCATTTCCTCCATAGATGCATTTATTTTCTTGCATTCTTCTATATCTTTGGAAGTATCAGTGGATGGTATCTTCTTAGTTTTATTACTGAGTCAGGAATAAAATCATAAGTTATACCATCTGTCAAACCATTGAAGCTTTATTTCTTCTCTTAATTCTCATTTTAAGACATCATTTGATTTTGGGACTTATCTTTCTGTGCTGCCAACTTTGTTTATTGACCCGCCTTTTAATTACTATATATTCTAGTATGAACCTTAACCCATTTCCTTTAAGTCATTCAGAAATAAAAATTTTTAAAAAGTACATTTTTAATTTTAAAAATTGCATTTGTGTGTTCTCTACTCTTTAAAAGATGCTCTAAAACTGGCTATATTCAAAAACTCGCTAAAAAAATTGCCAATACTTTCAGGGAATTAAAATTATAATATTAATATAAATAAAAGTCACTGCGGCTGTGCACGTATGTTATAGATCTCCTAAAGAAATAGTTCGAAATAAATTAAACCTTACGTATTTATTATTTAAAAAAATAGAAAAAATATTAGTAAGTTTTCAAAATATGAATGAATATGAATTAAATGAATATTCAATTAACCTATATCTATACTTATAATAAAGCTCAATGTGTGTGTGTGTGTGTGTGTGTGTGTGTGTTGGCGCTCTACAGGCCAGATCGTTGACTTACAGCTACCAAATTTGGTACATGTATACCTAGTTGATCGGGAATGTGCACCTGGGGTCCTTTTTTTTTGAATTTTTAATTAGAGCTTTAATTATTAATTCAAAACTAACTTTCCTGCCAAAAAATCTGCATTTCGCTACCGCCAAATGAGTAAGGCTTCAGTTTTTTTCCCCCACACTAATGAGGTTAGGCTTAACATGTTTTCGACTGATTATTTCAAACGATTCTTTTTATTTTCTAAATGTTTGATGCCTTTAAAATTAAAATTATTAATTAATCTCTCTTTCAGATTCATTCTGAAGTACTTTTGAATTAAAATAAAACAGTATAAAGGAAATTAAAGATTTCTAATCTGCATAGCGTTACCCCAACTGTAGTAGAAAATTCACTCATTTGCGTTACCATAACTGGCGTTGAAAATTCACGCATGCGCATTGTGTTCTGATTGTTGACAACTATTTTCAACGGATTTGGGCTTGATTCAAATTATTTTTAGGTTAGTTGTGTGCTTTTGTAATTAAATTATATTTATGTTGGTTATATATATTTTTGTATATGCTTATAGTTTTAAGTACATCGTTTATTTAAATAGTTTTTTTAACCTGTTTTCGATCGATTATTTTAAACGATTATGTTTATTTTCTTAGTGTTTGATGCATTTAAAATTAAACATTGTTAATTGATCGATCTGCTCTTGATGAATATGGGAAATTTTTGTGGAAAAATTATTGAGATATTACATAAATTAAGAAAGATATTCTTTAGTGCCCATAAATGCTCAGTGACTCTGTTTTCAGAAATCATATCGTAAAAAAAAATGCTTTGTTTCAGCAAAAAATATTATTATATTAATTACAGTTTAATCATTTCCACTTTAAGCCATAAATTCTACGGGAGCTAACAGAAAATTAGAGAGATACATATTACGTTATGGCTGAAGGCCTTTATAATATTATGAGTGAATTATATGACTATCAAAATTTGAAGTTTTAAAATATTTTGATTAAGAAGCTATTAAAATAGGAGTTACATAAAATATTTAATTATTAAAATTTTAACGAGCATTAAGATTGGCGAACCGGCTGGTCGCCAAAGGCGGCTAGTTAGAAATAAACTAAAATTTCATAGATTTGGAACAGTAACTTTGGAACCAATTATTCTACAAGAAATATTTTTATATTATTTTAAAATTCGAACTTTTTCTTTATCAATGATGCAGTTTCATTTCAAAACAATTTTTCTCTGATTTTAGCCATCTTTTTTTCTTCCAAATTTAAGAAAATATTAAGTAGATGCGGCCGATTTTGAAGTAAGGAATTTTATTGGTATTTTTTTAATCTTCAGGTTCAGTTGAAATTCTGATTTTAATTAAAAATGTGAGTAGATAAAAAAAAATTATGTGCATTATAATATTGTTGTAACATTCCCCGTTTCCCAGTACTGATAAGACATTTACAGCCAGTTTTGTCGTCGCTATTAATTACTAAACTCCTCGATATAGCCAGATGGTGGATCTTTTCACCTGGGTGGTTTCGCATCTGTTCATTAGCGACTACAGTGAAAGACCACATGTGGGAATTCCTCGTCCAAGAGATATTGATAGTATCTTCAAAGAGAAGGGAGTGTCCAAATATCTGGATGCTAAGTGTTTCTCACTGTGAAAGGTGCATCACTATAAGGACCTTCCCACGACCAACTGGCGCCGCTGAGAGAGCATATTGCTGATCCCCGATTGGCCGAAAGAGAGCTCAAATGACCAATGTAAATTAAGAGGTTCAGATTGTCACCGAAATAAAGTGCGGATATTTTTTTAGGGAGGGGAGAAGAAACGAATTGAAGGCAGACTGTTGGACTACGCCCACGAGTTCGGTGCCCGAGAACTACCCCTGGAGTGGTCGTGTTGACTAACAACCTGTGGTCTTGTTTCTCCGTATTGATGGAGAACTGAGTTTCAAGATAAACCTTCGACTTCGACTGTTGTGTTTCCTACTGCAGGTGTAAATAACTATTTATTTAACCAAGATTAGAACAAGTTGTTCTTTTTTCTATATAGGGCTGTAAAATAAAGAATTGTCTGGAAATTCGGCTTCGTTATTTGATCAGTCTAGATCAAGACATTACATTGTATAAAGAATTATTTTTTATATGAAAACTGTTATATGTGAAAGATAATTCATTTCGAGCAACTCGAATGCATAAACGAACAGTTTAATAAACGAGGACAGACAGACAACGAGAATGTGCAGAAACCCCATTGAACGGGGTTTCTCTCTTCTTTCTTTTGTATCGCAGGGTGCGTTCTTTTTTCTTTCTTTTATTTTGGAGTCTCTCAGCCAACTAAAAACAAACAAGACAACACTGATCTGTAAGTCCTGAAATAAGAAAACATGAAATAAGTCTTTTTAAAACGATTTTGAAATTTAAAGGAATCTGGATTTTATATAGAATATGTTCAAGTGGAATATTGTTATAAAAAGAAAAGTCTTTGCACCACAAAAATAAATAAATAAAATAAAAATCTTGGATACCCCACGAAGTTATAAGCGACCCTGGGTCCGTATTCACCTATCTAAAAGAATTTTTTTAAATGTGGATTGTAACCAAACAATCGGAAATGAAATGTCTTCCGAAGACGCGTACAAGAAGAGTATAAAATGTGGAATCGATACGGCCTTGTGATTGTTTTTTAAAGTGGACGGATAAAACTTTGACTTAAAAATCTTGCAAATATTAAAGTAAATCGTTTATAAATGTCATAGTAAGATACGTAAAAAAAAGAAAAAGAATTACTTAATTACTTGATTAAACAAATAAACTATTTAACATGCATTTATATATGGGTGTAATTTTGAATTTAAAAAATGAATGCATTTTCAAAATTTATAGAGCAATCAGATCTTGAATTTAGTTCCCTTATTTTCATTTTTTAAGCTCGCATTACTATTAAATACTTTTCCTCCCTCATAGCTATTCTCAAATAAATAAATAAATAATAAAACCCCCTTTTTTTATCATTTGTGTGCATTCTTTTTGCTCACTATGTATGCATATTGAGAGTTCATATGCGTTACTCAATATATGAATATTCTATAGAGAATTTTTTATAATCAACATTATTTTAAGACACTTTGTCCAAGGTTGACTAATCATTCAGAAATATTTGGAATTATATAGCTTTTATTGCAATGTAATTGGCAGAAGGGAAAAAAATGCTATTTTTTTACATTGTAACGAATCTGCGAACTTAACGACATCCATTGCATTCATTTCTTAATCGGTCTATCAAGAGTTGTACGCAAAATGCGGTATCTCATTGACCTACCACCCTATCGATTATCTTTCCAAATAGAGTCGAACCTCTTTAACCTTACTTGGATATTTCGACTGTTTAAAATATATTAATTTTAAGGTGGTCTTTAAACAATTATATTCGACAATGCGCAACTCTCAGTAATCATTCTGAACAATTGAACGCTTTTGCCGGCGAAGCTCTCAATCTCCCTCCAACGGAGGGGGCAAGCAACTGACGATAGGGGGCAATTGCCCTACTTGCCTCTATTTGATACAGCCGTCTCTGTCCGACAATTAAATTAGACGTCTAATTACCTCTCGCAGACATCTGTTGCTTTGATTTCTTAGTGGACCGACAAAAAATAATCGGCAATGAGGTAAAATGTGACATCTTATTCCTTGCCACCTCGTCGGTTCTTCTGTCAAATGTAGAACAAATCATGGGTTGAATGATCAACAATTGAATCATGTCAGGTGTTAGCTGAATCTGAATTGCTTTCTTAGTCGATCTACCAAGAAAAATCGGAAAATACGATATTTTATTCACCTGGTGCCTAGTCGACTTCTTGAAGAACTTATCATTCTTCCAACTTAAACCATAACTTGGATATATTGATTGTTTTTAATACATTGCCTGTAAGATGCGTTTTAAATTATTAGATATGTTAATACTAAGTCGCTGCAGCATTGTTCCGAAGCAATAAAGACTTTTACCGATGAAATTTTCTACTTCTTACCGACGGAGGGAGGAGCAATGGGATCAATTCGCGGTCACGTGTCAGGTACCAAACAAACCACTTCTGTTCAGTTTTCAACCGTTCTGCGCATGTCGTGATGTCTGCCGGTAACGTTGACGAAACCATTGTTTAGTAAATATTACGCTAGTTCATCAATTATTAAAAACTTCTGATTTTTTTTTTAAATATTATTTTGAATTATTTTCTCCAAATTTTCTTAGTTATATAATTTTATTACTTACATTAAAATTTTAATTAGTATTTTCAATCGAATTATTGTTTTTGCATAATTAATTAACATCGCTTTTTAATTCGTTTGGTGCCGCTTTATTCCCCCCCCCCCTTTTTTTTTATCCGAAGGATACATTTTGACAAATGACTATGGCAATGTTTTTGAAAAATTACATATGTTCTTTTTTACATATTATTTAAATATTATTGAATGTTGAATCTTATGAATATAGTTCCCCCAGTTCCCCCTACCTCCCACCGTGGTCGCATCTGTTAACAATGTTGTTTGGCATTTTGTGCTAATAGGAAGGACTGTTGTTTTTTTAATGTAAAGGGGCATGAATTTTTTTACATCCATGAGCTGAACAGTGCTGCATTATTTTTATAAACTCTAGTAGGGTGTTGGAAGCTAAAACGCTCTCCATATTGTCTGAGCAAATGAAAAAAAGAGTTGAGTTTTTGATATAAAAATCACAAATTAATCGAATCTAAAAGAGCTGTGCCCAATATAGTTTAAAGTATCAAAAACATTTACTGGGATTAGACAATAACAAATTAGATAATCCCGATTATACAGAGGTCTGATGAAGACATCTCACTTGGAAAATTTCTACGTGTCGTTCTTTTTAAGTTCCATTTCAAGCCGTGGAAAAAAAAATTTTAAATATATATAAATGATGTGGGAATATAAAAAAAAGAAAAAGAAATTTTAATGTAATATTTTCCCATGTATTCGGGTATTTATTTAATTCTTTTAAACTCAGGATCTGGTTCCTTCACACAAGGTCAGATAGCTTAAATATTATCTTCTCTCATCTAGTTAATCGCCTGTTCGAAATATCTGTATATCAAATAACATTCTATTTTATATATCTTTGCATGAATATTTGATTTGAAAGTGCATTTTTAAATTTGGGTTTTATGGCTGCAGAAATGGCGGCAGAGATTTGCCGACGGAGGAGCAAGACAAATCCTACAGGGGGGCAAACACAATATCTCTAATTTGGCCTCAAATTAACTCATAATAATTAATTTTAATGAAAAATGTCAAAAATTAGTTAGCTACTTTTTTATTCAGATGCTGATCCTTTCCTTCAATGTTAAAAGTTTACAAAGGTATTTGTAAAAAAATTTCCCAGTTTCTTTTACTGACTATCAAAAAATTGTCAATATTTGAGTCTATTACTTTATGAGACTCTTGAGATTTAATTTCTCTGTGATCTATTATTATATATAGATCACAGAGAAAACCGTTATTTTCTATTCTAAATTGTAGCATATAGATAGAAACACAGATTTCACCAAAATGACGTGTCATGATATATGTACAAATGCATGCTCTTATAATTTTATATCAGAAGCTATATAAAATAAATGTTGAAACAAAAGTTTTATAAAAGAAATTTTTTTAGAAATCCAGAATAATAAACAAAAAATATTGGTTGTTTTCTCCAAAAATCTATTTTTAAGCGTAACCTCCATCTAAAATATTTATTAAATAAGGATTACAACAACGAGTAGGAATTCATATATATTTGAAACCCGAGAAGAATAAGTGCGCGTACTCAGCAAAAATTTACTATAGTGCGGACACGAACAATATAGAATTCCGAAAAGATACAATGATTCTGTTTCTTAAGAAGGCTGGAGAAAATATTTTGTTTATATATGTACAAAATTACTGTTTTATGTGAGATATGAAAAATATTCTTATAAAAAATGGACTACTTAAACGTTGGATCCCCCCAGTTTTTATTTTTCCATATATATTTAGACTTCAAAAACCAATGAGATTTATTAAAAAACAATTAGATCTTGAATATGAATTCCTCTATCATTTTTTTACGCATGCGTTCTTATGGTTAAGCACTTTTTTTTTAATTCGGAGCAATTCCAAGCCAATATTCCTTTCAAAAAGTGAGTTTTATCCTCTCAATTGCAGATCTTGGTTATCTTACCCCCTTCGTATGCAATGACGTCTGACTCGCATATGGAATTACTAAATTTTTAAGTCTGCAATTAAAGGAAAATATTAAGAAATTTAAAATGCAAAAATCAATTGAAAACGCATCTCAAATTTCATTATATTATTCTAGGGATTAAGATTATTATTTGTCCCAAATAAGATCTGCCATCAAATTAGGAAATTAATTAAATTCGTATGCCAAGGTGTTACGTGTATATTCTATGAATAACTTTTCTAATCATAATTTTATGAATATATCTTTATTAAAAGTCTATTAAAAATTTAGAAGCATCTGAAATTATATAGTTTTTTTGCCGAATAGTAATTGAAATAAAAAATATATAAAAAAGATACGTTCCCCGATTACATACTAGTAATAATATTGAATGCAGAGCCTGAAGAATTTAGGTAGTAATTTATTTAACAAATTTAGTGCATACTTCGATAAACTCTTTTAGTGTAGCTAAAAAGATACCATATCACAAATATTTATTCTTTTTGTCATTAACTGCAGTAGGTAATATTTTTTTAGCGTAATAATTGTAGCCTGATAAATCATATTACAAAAGAAAACAGATATTTTACTGTTAAATAAAATATCTTAATTTAAAATATACAGTCTACTTACTCCAGAGATTTGTAATGAATTCTCATAATTTGACTACAGCAAAGTAGCTCTTTTTAGCATGCATATGCACAAGAGTGTCAAAACAAAAAAGTGTTTTATTAAATTTTTTATTTAACCATTAATTAGATTTTAATCTGACAATTATCATATTGAAATGAATAAAATAAATTTGTAAATAATATAAAAGCATGAATTTCTCTGGAACTGGCAGATTATCGAAGTGCTTGATGAAAACAATTTTTTTTTTCCAGAATCTATGAGAAAATCTTAGCCGAAGGACAAAGGTTAGTAGGGGAAAATGTGACTTTTTATTCACTTGCCAGCTTATTTGATTATTCTGTTAAATATAGCATAAATTATAAGGTCAATGAATTTTATATTATTTAGATCAAATAACTGAGAATTTGGACTTAACGTCGTCGACATCCATCGCATTGAATTCTTAGCCGACCGATCAAACTTTTTTGTCGAAATGCGGCATGTCTTATCTTTTATTCACAAGTCGCCTTGTCTATTATGTTGCTCAAAAGTAGTTCACATTAAACGCTCGATGAACAATTGAATAAAATGTCTGAGAATCTCGGGATATAGTCTTCGGCATTCATCACATTCAGTTTATAGTCGGCCGACAAAAAATTGTCGGCAGAATGATATATTCTTATTCACTTGTCAGATATATTGCCATAACTAGAGCAAATTATAAGCTGAATGAACGAAATTTCTATCAAATGTCTGAAAATCTGCAGACTTAACGTCTTTAACACTCACCGCATTGTGTGCACAGTCGTCCGACTAAAAATTGCCATCAAAAGGAACCTATCACATTGTCTTTTTCTTATTCACTTGTTATGTTGTCGGTAAAATTGCCAAAATTAGCACAAATTATAAGCTGGATAAACGACATTTGAATGAGATGTCTGAAAATCTGCGAACTTAACGTCTTCGACATTCATTGCATTCTGGTATATCATAAATTGTCCGCAATATACGGCATAATATTGAGCTACTACCCTATCGATTTTTTTTTTTTTTTTTTTTTTTTTTTTGCCAAATATAGACAAAGCACTTTAACCGTTACTTGTATATTTCGACTGTTCATAATATATTAACTTTAAAATGGTTTTTAAATAATCATATTTGATAATGGGCAACTCTATACAACCATCCTAAAGTGGAGAACATTTTTGTCGACGAAACTCTCAATCTCTCGCCGACGGAGGGGGGGGGGGGGCAAGAGGCTGCCGACAGGGGGGGAAATCCCCCCTTTGCCCACCACCTCTGCATGGCTGTAATAAATTTTCTTATTATTTACTTATCTTTTAAAGTTTTCTGTTACTTCGAAGCATATATTCAAAACTGAACTATTGTTCATCATACTTAAACCATTGTTCATGTTTTTAACGATCACCATGAAATGTCTCAATTCAGCCAAAAGAATATTCTGGAGGGAATAAAGAGAGAAAAGGGTAAAAAACAAGTCTTATTACCATCCTTCTTCAAGAATGAATCGAAAGAGAGTTATTAAGAAAGGAAAAGGAAATACTATATGACAACTATTCGTGAAAAATTCAAAAGCAATGAAATTCTTCCAAAATCCGAAGTTCTTTTAAAATTAATTATCAATTTTAAAAATATAGATTCATATTCAAGTGATACTCGACAATATTTCAAGTATTGATTCTTTCCCCTTGTAATACGAAATTTTTTTATTGGACAAGCTAAATTTATTAGTTAGACTCGAAATTCCCATTCTTCAATTCGTAGCCCATTTTTTCCATATACATGGTGTCCCTGTATTAAATTCTTGGGCCAGAATTTAAAGGTAGGTAAAATATATATAAAGAAGCAATTTTTGTATAATAATATGGGGTTGGAAATGAAAAGTGTAGATGCAACCAGTAGGTGTAAGTAAGTACAAATAAGGCAGAAACAGGTAGAGTCTATGAATATCCAATTGATTCTGATGAGAACAATTCAAAACTTTCAGTTACTGCTGCAACTGTTACTGATATACCAGGTATCTTCCAAAGAGTATGCCAATTACTTGCTAGATAATACCTGGCCTATATCGATGCTGGTGGTGGCACATTTGTGCGCTTATTGTAATATTATGTAAGTAAAAGACTATCTTTTCATTTCCTCAACATTTTTGTCTTAAACCAAAACTTTTCCTTTCCGACCCCATATTGCTGTACAAAAAATACTTTATACGTGTTTTACCCATCCTTAAATTTGGCCCATAAATTCAGAGATTATATCTATTATAAAAGAAACACTTGCATTTTCAGAAACTGCATTTCTGAAGTCTTACCAAATAACATATTTGAATTTGCCTTTCTTAGACTTCTTAAAAGTAATAAAATGTGAAGAAATATTGCAAATTTTATTTCTGACATATTAGCCTTCACAATTTTGGACTGTTTTCATGCGAATCATAATTAGTGTGTTTTTATTTTCTCCTCACATCTTATTTTTGTATTAACTCTCAATATTTGGCAACATCCAGATTGTTATTTTTAACAGATGTCTGATGGTTTGTCAAGTCACGTAAATATCGAAAATTTGTTTTGAAATATGAAATTATTATTGTCCTTTATTTTTAATGATTAAGTTATCATCATATATCTGAGAGCGAAAATGGTAATGATATTTATATGATTTTTTTGTGCTTTGGATTTCCATATTGAATTTTAAAAAAATTTTATCTACGGAAAGAGGGAAAAATTTTTTTCTTGACCATGGTCTAGCAAAAATAATTTCTTTAATGTTGACAATCAGAGTAGAAATAAAACTAAGCATAGTAAAAGCTAAAATTCTTGCTTCACGATAGTTTTTCTTTACTATGCAGGAAATGTTTTGAATTGATGCACTTCTGAATTGTGTCGCAGATTATCACAATTCATTCATTTTTATCAAGCATTTTAATATTATCATCAGATGTAACTATTTTTGAACTTTACCACTAAAGGGATAAATGGCACAATTTTGGACTGCTTTAAAAAATAGGATAGCAGAATTGTTTTAATTGAATGAAATTCAACTTAATGGTATACCAAATATATGGAAATATAACTAATTTTGCCTCATATTTTTCAGAAATTCATTGCATTATACAGAAAGTGATGACTATTGAATCTCATATACATATATAGCGAAATAAAAACCTACCATTAGCACCATCATAATTAATTTTTTTTATTATGATTATTACTAAAACTCGTAATGCATTTCCAGTTATCTATTATTTTTTTTTATCGAATATAAAGCAAAATGTTAAAGTTGAATGATTTTTCTGTCATACAATCTATTTATGTATGAATTTTTAACTTTAAACAACCCTAAAAAATTAAATCAAAAGTAATTGTGGTACAGAATTCCAGATTTTATCAAATCTAGATTTATGAAATATTCTCATTTTTTTTTCAAATTTTATTTTACAGCAAATATATCAATAAAAGATTAATAATATCAAAATATATTTTATCAGAATTAGCAGTTTCTTGAATTTGTAATTAGCAGTTGTTCGATTCTAATTAATGTAGTACTGCAGTTTTGCAAGTAATATATGAAGGGATTTGCCTCCTTGTTAATGGCTTACTGATCATTATGCAATGAAATATATAATAATTGAAAAAAATTATTTTTTATTTTACTACAGAAATTGTTTTGACGTACATATGAGTATAATCTGAATATATAATTATCATTTATTTCCTAAATTATTAGAAATTATATTAAAATTTCATTTATAGTAATTTTTTTTTGAAATAATGATGCCTGTAATAACTTAAGAAAATATTTTTATGATCTTTCACTATTGAATGAAATTTCAAGATTTAATTTTGTGAATGCAGTTATAATTTTTAGTAATTTGAAAATGTGTAATTTTTTATGTTCTAATAAAATAAATTACTGTATATATATATGTGACTGGAGAAAGTTTCAGATAATATTCTGTTCATGGGATGGTAATCTTTATTTAGTTTACAAGTTAGGATTACATTTTATTACTCTGATTAAGAATTACTATGAAATTAAATACTGACACTCAGATTTGGCAGTTTTTATCTAAGCATTGCTGATGGAATTTTACCAAAAAATGTAGCTATAGCACTTTGGTGTTTACAAATCTAATTGCATAACTGCTAGAGTAATGGTGAAAATATTCACTTATTCCCCTTTATTTTATAGATAGTTGCTGTTCAATCTCCGGAGGGTACCAAACGAATTGAGTGCAAATCAAATGAAAGTATCAATTCATTCTTGAACAAGGTAAGGCATCTTTGTCTCCTCTCACATATTTTTTAGATTCCCATTTTAAGCAGTAAATAAGTAAGAACATTTTACTTACCTCTAGTTCAATATCCATTTCTATTGCATATTTCCTGTTAATGAAAAATACATTGTATAATGAAAACAATTATGTCATTTTTATCCTAATTATATCATAAAAATCGAGATGATTACTACATTCACTTGATATATTGATTTAAAAAAAAAGCATGGAAGAGCACTTCATATTGCCATGTATTAGAGTCTGCCCTTTACCAAAGTATTAGAGTAAGGCCTTAAATATTGATTGTCTTGATTTAGAGTATCCCTTTATTGAACACATGCTAGTCTCTTTGGTAGAATAGTGTTGTTAGATTGTTCATTTAGCAGTTAGACAATACAGCAGTCCAAAAAGTATTTTTTCCTTTGGGATACCAATCTATTTATTGCCATAGTTGTTGTAAAACATTATTAAACTTTCCTAAAATTTTTGGGATGTTAATTATTATTTTGGTTCTAATATCCTTCTTACAGTAATCAGCCACCATTACTTCATTTCATTGTCTCTGCTGCCATTTTCCTATGATAGAAATATCTTGATTCACTGTGACAAAACTAAGAATTTCAGGAAAGAAATCTAAAAGAGAATCTAATAAATGTACTTTAAACATCATTGATTCTAGCAGCTGACCTAAATCTTGTTGTAGTTTGCTGCTTTACAAGTTTCTAAAAAAGTTTGAATAATATCTATGGGCACTTTCCCTGTTGAGTTTTCAATATTACATATTAGATCTGCAAATTTTCCAATTGAAGCAAAAATTGTATTTGTGGCTCTGCAAAAATTTCTTCTTTCAGTTTTGTTTCACTTACTCTGGGGAATTTTTTTCTTTCATTTAATGAAATTCAATCTATTTTTGATCCATCATCTTAACAAAATTTTTGAGGAATCCTTATTTTATTTGAAGAGTAAGTAAATTTGTCTTGTCACTGCTTATAGGAGAATATAAAACATTTTTCTTTTCATAGGCAAATAATCCATGCTTTAGCCATTCTTCCTTGATATAATGATTTTTCTTTTCCCTACTGTTCTATTTGCACAAGAAACAACTAAATTTAATATAACCAACCTGTGAACTTATTAACAATATAATGACTTTTGTAATATCTATTATGTAATAATAATTTGGCAATATTGATTTTAATGTATCATGAAAAATGATATAACTTGACTCAATATAGCACATCTTTAATCAAAATGCAATATTTAAATCAGTATTACACAAATATGAACAGAGAAATAAAATTTATTTTTAATTTATCTTTGAGGGTATTTTCTCAGTAGAAATGTAGCTGCTTTGAAATATATTACATTGGTGAGGAGGATTGATAATTTTTTTAAACTCGCAAATCTATTTCTTTGCATGAATTCATGCAGGTGTAATTGAAATGCATGGACAATTTCATTTTATTTTTGTCCATGAAAAACAGCTCAGGACTTTGTGGCACTGGAATTCTCACACCTGCCAGGCTCATAGAATTAATGTATCTGGAAGTCATATGAAATAAAAATTGGCAAAATCAGTGCATTAGATATTTTATTTAGTGATTGTGAAACTTTGTCAGATTTCTTTATAGAGAATGTACAGTATTTTTTTAGATTTTTCCTGAAAATGAGCTATTGTTAAGGATAAGGAATCATTAAGATATCTAGGACTCGTTAACTTTCATATCAAATGAAAATTAATGAAATTAGTACATGGTTTGGGGCTGCTTAACTCTCTGTAGCTTTGTAAATTATTTTCAACTAAGCTACCTTTGGCAGTTTTGGTTCATGTGTAACTTGGACTTAATGATTCTTCAGAAAATTTCAGGTTTTGATAGAGATATAACTTATATTATTTTAGAAAACTGGCACTAATCTGTTCATTGTGCTATATGTTTCTCTAATTTTCAATCACATCTTAATAGATTTAAGTAAATCATAGAAAAAAACAACTGTGTTTAAAAATGAATGCATTAAAAAAAATCAGTATTGTTTAATTCTGAAGTTAAATTATAAAAATGCAACAAAATTTTATTAAAATATATATCTTATACTGAAAACCTCAGATGTTGAAAAATCAATCAAATCCTTATATTTTGATCATAGATTGTTCAGGTTTCTTTATCTTGATGAATCAAGATTGGGAAAAAAGTCAGAAGGAAATGTACCAAGTGAAAACAATTTAATTTCATGTTCAATAATGAAATATTTTGCAATGAAATATTATAAACATGTTTTTAAAATTTAAATAAAAAAATATTTAAAAAATTAATATGCAAAGATTTAATATTATTGAAAAGATAACTTTTTAAATTTTAAGATGAAGTATACTTTCATCTCTTGTAAGAATTTTAAGAGTTATGGTGCAAAAATTGCACATTTTCACTCCACTTCTCAACGTATTCTACATGTGTCAAGTTCAGTGGTTCTTGATTAAAAATTTAGCCTGTTGAGCACCAACACACACAATCATCTTTATTATTAATAGAGATATAAAGATTTTGGACTAACAGGTAGTCACTGAAGGGGATTAGTTTATTGAACAGTGAAACTTGTCTATAATGATATTTATCTTTGGCTGCAACAAAATTCCTATTAATTCATTGTATTTTGAACGTATGTGACCCTTTAATCAGTTTTTAACTGAACCTGTCTACAACAATAATTGTCTTTCTCTAGAAAGCCAATAAAACATGTAATTTGATTTTTTTTTCTTGGAAAACACTTCTTCATCATCTGGAACATGAGTTAAGAAAAGAACAGTGTTTGATCCATGTCCAAGTGTTGACTTCTATTGTTTTTACCCATTTGTAGTAGGAGAATCAAGAGAGGTGGTTATATAATGATTGCATATAAAATATACAGCATATTAATCGGATACTAAATAGTCCTTAAAGTGTCAACTTCTTACAGTTTCTCCTCCTCCATTATTGTTCATTTGTTTTTCTGACCAATCTATAAAAATATGGATTGAAGATCATATGAGAATTCAATTATATAAAGATGTAATTTTTTTTTTTGAATTTTTCCAGTATGTTTTATAAGACACCATTGTAAAGGAAGTATCTTTTTATATTGTTACAAACCTGTAATTTTGCTTCCCAGTATGACTAGTGTCATCATAAGAAAGACAGGATGTACGATTTGTCCTGTGCATGCTGATCGTCAATGAACTCAGAGTTTGGCGATGAATTTGGCGACAAAATGGATAATACTGGAAAGTTCGAGAATTTTCACGATCCATCTAGTAGGAACCAAGATAAGCCCAAATAGGTCTGGAAGATTCTAGCCCTGCGTCCTGGAATTATAAAAGACAGGCACTCTGAAGCTGCGGTGAAGAAGTCGTGTATGAGAGTAGTCGGAGTCACTGACACGTAAAAGAATTGGATGATGAGACAGCAAACAAACTGCTGAACTAGTGATTAAATGCACTGTGTTATTACAATTGATTGACAGTATTTATAGAAGAAAATTTTTTAACAGTATATTATTACAGTGATAGTCCAATCTAAAGCATTGATATTTGTAATAAAATTTAAAATCATTTTGAAAATTGATCAGGTGCTGAAGCATATTAATGCTGCTAAAAAGTATGGTATTCTCAGTTAACAATAGCTGCCTTTTGAAAATAAATAAATAATGTAGTATGGAGTGAAGTGAATAGCTAATGAAAAGGATTTAAAGATTTGAAAGTGTTGATGTTAACAAAATTGTTCTAAGATGTCTCCACAAGATGAGAATGCAGAGTCTGACTATTAACAAGCTGTTAATTTCTTCAGAATGGAGAGTATTTGTGCCTTTTTTAGGCTACAATGATTTCAAAACCTGTAATGTGGTGATTACCCCTCCTTCATGAATTGTTATAAGATTGTTTATAAAAAATGCAGCAGATGAAGAATTCAGCTCCAGCAAATGATGCACATCCTGGAAACATCAAGAAAAACATGAGAAATGAAGAGTATTCTTCTATGATGTGTGCATTCAAGATAAAACTAGTTTGTTCTATTAGCTCATGCCAGACAAAACAATGTCTTTTAAAGCACAAAACTGTTAAGATAAGAGGAAATCAAAGCAGATATGCTCTAACAGTATTGGAATCAATAAATTGAAGCCATTAATCAGTGGAAAGTAAGCAATGCCAAGGTGTTCTAAAGATATCAAAATTTTACTATATAACTACTAGGTAAAGAAGAAGACATAGATAATGAAGTTAATCTTCAGCAGCTGGCTGCTTGATATTAATAAAGTGATGAAGAAAGAGAAGAATATTGCT
This sequence comes from Argiope aurantia, assembly GCA_026543865.1. NCBI lineage: Eukaryota > Metazoa > Arthropoda > Arachnida > Araneae > Araneidae > Argiope > Argiope aurantia. Next base: position 58,584 of record JAPMOR010060956.1, on the reverse strand, counting down.
TTCATATTTGATAACTCCACATCTCCTTTAAGTTTTAAAAAATCACCTAACTGCACAATTTTGCAGGCATTAAATTTAGTGTGTTAAAGGGATGCTATAAAAAAAAAAGATCGGTTCAGAACATTGTTTATAATCTAAATAATATTCTATCAAATCTATAGGCAGTATAATTGGGCCTCTTGAAAATTGCATTGCATTGCATCGCATCTATGTCCAGAATTGTTCGGAAAAAACTAATGAAAAATATGTAATGAAAGTTCAAATACTGATCTTACTGAAATTGACAAAGAATATGTAGACAATTTATCCATGGTTTTTAGTGCTTTTCAGAATTTATCTAACCTATCTATTCTATTCACCACTAAAGATTCTATGGCAAGTGCTAACAAGTGCAGGTGATGTAGATATTTGGACCGAATTATCTACATCCAGGTGATCAGAGTGATGAGGAAGAAGCAGCTACTATTCTAAAAACTAAACACAAATTTCAGTTGAGGATACCATATCTTTGATTTAAATTCTAAGATTTTATTGTAACACTGCTGAATATTTGTGACATGTATAGCAATTGTTAGATCATGTAATTAGCATCAAAAAGTAAGCTAAAGAAAATTAATATTTTTTTTAATTATATTCCTTCTTGCTGTTTTCTATACAATAAATTTTTTTAATCTCTTTTTCATGTATATTTTCATTAATTACCTATTAGTAAAATTTTCTTGTTCTTACAGTAAATTTAGATAATTTAAACTTTAAAATTACAATTTGATATGTTCTGACTAATCTGTTTCGAACAAAATTTTATCTATCTCTCTACAGTATTGTTCTGCTTAGGTTTCATTGTATTTTGTTGCTATTATTTATTTGAAATCTTATAGCAAACTTTCACTTTGTACCAGCCTTGTACATTCCTTTTTTTTAATGAGATTACACCTCTAATTGTAGGAAAGCTTTTAATGAATGCAGTCATTGCTGCTCATCTAAATTAAATTAGGATCTAAATTCAGTAATTATGCTAATCAGCTTATTTATACCAAAGCATAACCAATTCAGTGGCATTTTCTAAATACACTTTTTAAAGACAAAATTATAATCATATGAAACTGCTTACATATTGATATGATAGTTTTAAATTTACTAGCAAAATAGTTAGGGAACGAATGCTTGTATGGTGAGATACAGTACTGAACAGATGTTGCTGAAATATTTTTCATAAGTTGAAAGAATAAATGTCCTCATGAAGTAACTTAGTAATATTGTCTTCAAATCTTATATTACTATGCATCGCCATCAAGCCCAAGCTTTCAAGAAATACTCCCAAAAATATTTGATAATGATTAAAAGTAAAATTGAATGGAAAAAATTGTGTGATAGAACTTCTCAGTGTTATTACTGGAATAATTTTATGGGGCTCGAGTCATTGTTGCCTAAGTTAGCAGTCAGTATTCATTTTGCAAATTTCAAGTCACATTAAAGAAGATATAATTGGACTGTCAACTGGATGCTATGTACAGTTATCATTCGTTTGCTTTTGTTGTTGCAAATCATGTAGGAATACCAAATAGGCATCCTGGCACTGTAGTCAAAGTTTTTAGGAAATGGACTCACTATATCTACCATATCTGATGATGATTTCATGAGCAAAAATGACTGCTGGAATTCAAAATAAAGAAATTGCTTTTCTAAAATGTCAAGTCTTGAGATTTGCAGCATTCTAATGGAGTTTAAGAAATTATTTGATTGACAGAGTACAGTTTTCTCATCATGAAGATTCATTAGCATTTATGCATAGAGATTTAAAAGTCATGCATATTAAATGCTCTCAGTGAAAAAGAAAATTCTTTGGAAGGGTGATTGATTAAATATGAAATTATGTTCTTTTTTTCAATCAATAAGTAATAAGATTTGTAATTACTATCGTTTACTTGTAAATTATGACTTTGTTTTTCCTCATTAGCAATCAACATGGTGAATGAATTTTAAATGGATTTAAATCCTAATCATTTACTGAAAAGATAATTGTGAGTCATAAACAAAAGTAAAAATATTATTTGTATATATATATAATGTTACAAACCTGCAATTCGGCTTCCCAGCATAGTTTGTTCCATCAACAGAAAGAAAGTTTTACAGTCATCTGAATGGGACAGAGTCCAGGTGGCGCGTCGGAGGTCCCAGAGCTTGGCAACCAATTTGGCGACTTTGGCGCCAAAATAGATTACACCCGAAACTTCGAGAATTTTCCCGATCCGTCCAGTAGGAACCGAGATACGCCTCGAACGTTCCTGATTGGTTGAGAGGCTTCTAGCCCCGCCTCCCGAGACCTATAAAAGCAAACAGTCGCAGCTGCCAGAGGAAGGTAGAAGGCGGTAGGAGTCAGAAGTCGAAGTCAGAAGGAGTCCGAGTCGGAGAAGTCGAAGACAGAGTAGTCGGAAGCGGCGGAGTCAAGCTAGTGCTGAACTGAGCTGTGCAGTGAGTCTGCAGTAGATTCCTGTTGTATGCTACACGTCTCGGCTGAAGATAATCATCTTCTGTGCTGTATATAGTTGTCGTCCTTGTGCTGTCTTCGTGTAAATAAACGTCGTGGTTTTTATTCTACTTCTGCCTGCCTCTTCTACACACCATATCACTTCCACTATCCAAACGAACCCCAGTAAAAATTTCGTAACAATATATATATATATATATATATATATATATATATATATATATATATAAGCAATCACCTGTAAGCAAAGATGATTGTGCTCTAAATTGATCTGGAATAAAATCTTTTATTTTCTGAAATCCCATATATGTAAAATGTATAATTATTACTTTTTTCAGATTTAGTTTTAGACCAAAAATGTAATCATGGTATTAGATTCAGAGATTAATTACATGGGTCACAGGACAGAATAAAAATCTTCTTAAACATTAGTAACCAAGTCTGATGTGCTAGTTAGAAAATATAATTTAATATCATCAATCAAAAATAATGATTGCAGTTGTTAGCTTTGTAGATCCTTCTAGACATCCTGGCATAAAAAAATTCAGGAAAAATTTATTGAATACTTGTCTTTGGTATATTATTGAATAATTGGAACCATTGCCTTTTTGTTAGAAGTTCCTCATAGTCACTTGTTCATAGAAACATTTCTGATTCTTCTTAATATGTGAAAAACCTTATATAGGCTGATTGGTTGTGCTGAACTTTTAATAAGTAAAATAATACACGGAAAAAGTCATAATTTCAATATTTTTGTGAACTATACCTCTCCTGAAAGAAAATCAACCTAAACTTGTAACCTTTTTTTTTTTCTTTTTTAATGATGAGAAATCAAATATCGGTGTAATTTTTTGACATGAAAGTTTTTATATTTATGGAACCACCAATTTTTTTCTTTGTTTCACCAAGATATTATAGGAAATATGTGTGTATTCATATTTGTACATTGAGCACTCCTATGTTTGGAAATGAGTTAGTGATTTTATTACACTTTTATTTACTCAGTTTTTACTATTGGGATCACATTCATGTCTTTGTAGGGTAAATATATAATAACCTTGTTTCAAATAAAAAAAATGCACAATTCAAAAAACAGTTTAAAAAAAAATCCACACATTTGTATATTTACTCTGTTGCCAAATCAAAACATTAATCATGGGAAAACAGAATAATAGTGTTTCAAATCATTTTCTTTTTAGGTTCAAAGTGCCTTTAACCTGAATGGCGATTTTACTTTATACAAGGAGAGGAATCGAAGAAGTCCTTTGGTATCCTCCGACAGGAAGCAGCTGGGACATTATGGAATTAAGTAATGCTTACATCTTGTTTCATTTATTAATTCTATACATTTTGAATATTCTTTGCAGTAGATTGTAATAACAAGGAGTCAAATTATCTTGCAGATAGGGGAAATGGTTAGGAATTATTTTTAATAATTCCTAACTATTTCCCCTATGGCTGTATTTGTAAGCTGACATTTTAAGCTTGTTCAATGAACATTTTATAAAAATAGTTATAATCCACCTATAAACATTTATTGTATAATGTAATCAAAATATTCAGAAATGACAATTTAGGAAAAAGGCACCTTTGTTTTTGGAAGATTTAAACGATTTAGTTAATAAAGTATAACAAATATAGTATATATATATATAGTATAGTATATAACAAAAGTATGATTTCAAATAAAATGATGCAACAACTTATATAAACTAGCTGCCTTTGTTGACCTGCTTGTTGACCCATATTATTGATTTTTTGGGGCAATTAAATATTAATGTGGAATGCATATTTTATTAAAAAAATTCTCCTTGTTATTAACTAAGAAAGAAAACGAGTTTAATTGTAAAATTCAAAACAAATTGTTATGCATTCAGATCAAAAAAGTGTATTTAGCATAATTTTTACTGAAATAAAAGTGTGTATGAAAATCCTACTTTGTAATTAAAATCCAAAAACATTTTTTAAATTCTTTATTTTAACATTGGCAAAAGCATCCAAAATGAGCATTTTAGTGTATGAGTTTGAATTTCATAAATTAAAATGTAACCATTATAAATAGTGTATTAAATTAATAAATTATTAAAAATAAAGAAAACATTATGGAGGAAAGAAATTAGTATAGTTAAAAAGGTAGTTTTTGAGTTTAAAGATATAAAAACAATTTTTTTTAGATATTAGTTTTGGGAGATATGGTCATCAATTTCCATAGGTTTTCATAGCAATTATCCAACTGGCAATTGTTAAGCCTATTTTCAAGACTGATTAAACTTGATTTGATGCCTATCTCTTAGTTCCTTTTACACTTTCTCTCCTTTGAGTAAATACTTTTAGTAAACTTTACTTAGATAATTTCTAATAATATTTTTCAGTTTTATTAATCAATGAATGTTGAGTACAGTTGTAAAAACATTCAATGTAATGAATTATTTACATATGACTGTTGCCATTTGACAGTATGTAATTAGAGCAATTTCTGTTCTGTATATGATAGCATCTTATATATGTTATTTTTTTTAATCACTAAGTTTCAATGCAGTCATGTATTTCCTCCACAAGAATGGGGATGATTATTTATCCCTATGTGCTTTCAGACAGAAAAAAATAAAATGAACTTATTTATTTTCATACTCATTAATTTTTTTTATTCAAAAGCTGTTTTCAGCAATTTTTTTATCTGCAAAAACTTTGATATTGATAGGAAAAAATGTTTTGTGGTTTAAGATTGATTTAGGATCATTTTAATAAGGAATAATGCTTTTGCTTTTTTTTTTTTTTTACCTAAAGGCATTGCGCATAAAATGCTAAATACTGCATCCTCTTCTTTAAAAAAAAAAATATGTAATGTTACTTCTGATTGCTGAATGATTATTTTTTTTCTAATGGCCCTTTAGATTGTCAAAATAAGGTATAGAAAAAAAAATTTAGATCTGATATAATTTAAATGTTAAACAGCAAGACTTATACACAAACGGATATTAATTTAGTCATATTTAAGAAAATGTAAGAGCATGATATTTTTATATTTCATTTGTTTTAATTATTTTCAGAGAAAATAATGTTCTAAAAAATTTGCAAATTTTGTGGAAATATTCTGTTTTAAACTCGTCTTTTATAAAATGCATATGTGCATTTACTCTTATGATGTGCATTCATTTGAGTGAAGCTAATGTCTCTTCTTGCTTCCCAGACAGGGCGACACCATTTACATGTCATTCCAATCCAACATCCCAGGAGGTAAATCTGTTCCCATGGACACCATGCGACGGGAATCTGAGGGGAGTGTAGCTCCTGGCTTGGTTGAAGATAAGGTTGATACTTTCCTCTACAAACAGAGTGGAACAATTCAAAGAGACAGGGATCCAAAATTGTGAGTAGATTAAAGCTGTCAGTTTAACTAGATTAATTGTATTTTAAATTTCTTAAGTCTCTTAAATAATGATTTTTTAAATTGTGGTTTCAATCTTAAGTGAAATTGCAAAAACTGAAATGGAACTTTCTCTTGCAGTTTTTCAACACTTGAAAAAAAAATTAATTTTTAAAAAGTCATCTTAATAATAAGATTTTATTAAAAAATGATAAGGAATTAGTTTTGGTTCAATGACATTTGTGGGATCCTTGATAAAATTTGACAATTTTTGAATTTTTATTACCAAATTTCAAAGATAAATGTAGTACTAAAGGAATATAGTCAATAGCTCCATTCCAACATTTAAGTTTGGATGAAATAGATTGAAACTTTTCACTAAAATTATTTAATGTTTGCCTTTTAACTTTTGTATCAAGTGAAAACTTGTGACTAATTTATGAATTCAAAAAGTGGTTCGAGATAGGAAAAGTTTATGAAGCTGGCCGATTCATGTCTGTTTTTAACATTTTAAACTTATTATATTAACCTATAACTTATTATACTTATTATATATTTGAAAACTTCTACCTTACCTTTATGCAATTTTTTGCAACTTTTATTAGAATTTTTAGATATATAATTTTGTTTACCATTTAAAAATTCTTTGAGTTTTCATTTTACTGTTTGTATCCAAATAAAAGAATAATAATCTAAAATTGTAGCAGTTCCTTTAGTTCAGGAACCACTATAATTGAAGAATCAGAATTTCAATGTCATAACATCAACAAAAAATAAAATTTGTTTAATTTATGCAATTATTTTTAATTAAATAAAAAGCGAGAATTTTCTACTACATACTTTACTTGAACACTTAAAAAAAATATTATTCATTTAATTAGGGGTAATAATTCCTTTTTATTTATAAAATTTTATTAATCAAAGCATTGATTTTAAAAAGACTTTATACTTTGTTGTAAATGCACGTTTGGGTTTTCTAAATGTAAAGTAAATAGTTTAACTGTTAAACGGCAAATGTGCTCAGTCATAACACTGATTTGAAAATTCATTTAACAATAAAAAATAATATTCTATGCTATCAGAAAAGAATAAGGATTTGGAACTATATGTATAATTATTCAAATCAATGTAAGGATGCATTTTGGCATTCTATGATTTGAAAAATAAAATTATACATATTAATTTTTTCCCATGAAAATTAAAATGCAACTTCTTGCAGCTGTGTGATTTTTTTTAATGATTATCAAAAACCAATGATTTCAAAATGAAGTACTGTCAAGAATGATGCTTGAACAACATCGTCCCTGGGTTAATTTGAAAAATTGGTTGTTTATATTTGATAATTAATATTATTTTTTTAAAAAGAAATCATGTTTCAGACATAAAATGGGCAATGTACAGAAATTCATACAAACTAATTTTTATACATCAGAAGTTGTGCTCAACATAAAAATTCATATAAATCTAGAAACAATCTAAGATTTATGGTATATGCAGTTAAAAAATTTCACATTAGCAATAACATATCAATATATTTAAAATAATCTAGAAATCAAAAGTATTAGTTTCCCAACCTCAACTACTGATCTGATTCTGCCAAATTTTGTTTCACATGAATACTTATAGCCCCTAGATATATCATGAAAGTTTGCCTTTCTGAGTATCCTCTAAGATAAATCTCAAAAGCATTGCTTCACTGTACAATATCTATGGGGAAAATACCATGACAGAGTACTAATTTCAAAATTTTTCATCTTGTGACTTTTGAATACGTCATCAATGGTTTCCTGTCCTCTGACATCTTCCATTTCTGAAGTATTTTATGGTTCAAAATCTTTGCAATCACTATCGGAAAAAGCTATGACTATATTTCCCTGCCTGAACAAGTGTACCGATTTTCAAAATTTTTGTCTTGCATAAAAGTTCTTGAGCCTTAGATATATCATGAATAATCATCTCCACCCTGCCATCTTAAGTTTTATAAGATGTCACAAAATACAACTTTTAACTTTTATAACTATTTTGCTATTTTACAGAAATTACTAAATGATTAAGATGCTTTTCATCCATGTTTCTTTTTAAAATAGTACTTTCATTTGTTGTGGTAAAATGTAGTTCATCCAAGTTAATTGATATGACTAGATTAATGCTATTAATATAATTGGTGGACAGCTTTTCACTGAAAACTGCTAGTTTGATATAATAATGTACATGTTCTATTTTTTAAGAAACACATGTTCTATTATTCATTAAAGTTACATATTCCCAAATGGAAACATTGACTAGTTGCCAATATTTTGCAAGGAGGGGGGGGGGGATAAATCTGAATTTAAATTTTCACTTGAAATGAAAAGAAAAGAGTCGATCACTATACTCGTAATCCTTTAATGACTGTTTCCTCCAGTCTAATTAGTTGAAAGATAATCTCATATATGAAAAAAAGTGTGTATTGAACATCTAAATTTAATATATTAATATTATTCTGGAACATGTGGAGTTTATCAGTTGTACAAATTGTTTAGCATCTATAACCTCAGCATCATAGTAAGGTATTGTAAAGGAATTACAATTTACATTATTACAAATTACAAAGGAACATGTTCATTATTACTCAAAATAGGCTTATCTATCACTGATTTTTTTATTACAGAAGAAAAGATATAATCCACTTATTAGGAATTTTAACAAGAAGTTACAATTGCTCTTTTTTTATGAAATAAAGTAATAAGTAATAGATATCAGCCAGAATTAAAAGCTAGTAATTTTATATTATAGCAGAAGCATTAATGACTTAGAATTACAATTCTAAGTAGATGACCACAACAAGATAACTTTACAATGAATTCACACAAACTTACAAAAAAATGCACAACTTTTCAGCTTATCATGCTTGCTATTTAACTGATGATATGCTGGGATATATGCACACATCTTTAAAATATTAGAAGGTGATATACCCTCCAAAAATAATTAGAAATAAACCTGAATCACAATTCAGCTTGAAAAAGACTAATTTAGTGACAGGTAAAATGTAATTTGTGTGAAGCATTTTAATTGCATCAAAAATAAAAATAAATAGACCTAATTTTCTGTATTAGATTTTTATTTATTTGTTTGGAAATGTTACATATATCTTTTCAAACTTTTATATTAATGTGGAAGAAGAAAAAAGTCATGTTATAGATTTCTGATTTTGCTCATCTTTATCAGATTTTTTTAGTTGTTGTTTTAGGAATTTATCTCATTTTTATTGCCTAAACAATCCTAATTTCTTCATAAGAATTTGGTCTTTTAAAAAAATTTATATAAGAACATTCAGGGATTCAATAAAATGGTTGTGTGCCTGCGTCTTTCTGTTGTAAATAATTCAAGATATACTTTACAGTCACATAAGTAATGATTTACGAGTAAACTTTTCATATTTATCAACAACAGTAGTATGTTTCATGCTGAAAAATTTTGCCTACATTATTAATGAATGATGTTAAAAATCGTCTCTTTTATTAATATTATATATAACCAAATTAGTAAAAATACCAAATTAATATTAGCAAAAAGAATATAAATAGAATCAAATTTTATATTTTTGATTATGTGTGTGCGTGTGCGCACGCTTTTTTTTTAAAAACTTAATATTATATTATGTAAGTGATATAATATCCAATATAAAGAAACATGACCTATCCATTTAAATGATATATTATAACTAACAGTTTTAGTTTTAAAATAATTAGAAAGTATTGAATGTGATTGTTTTCATGAGCTTAAATATTTCATAATGTTTTTAAAATATAAAAGTGTTAAAAAGTTCATTCTATTTAAAATGTTATGTTTAAAAAATGTAATACATTTGTCCTATTGTAAGAATTTATTTTTGTTCATCATTTTTACTATTTCATTAAATTAATAAAATGGTTTTTATTGATCATTAATTTTCTTTTGAAATTGAAATTTTTTGATTTTATAGATGTCAGCATGGCCCTAAAGGGAAGTGTGTTCATTGTGTGCCTGTGGAGGTAAATGTTATACTTTTTAAGACTGCAGATGTTCAGTTAAAAACAAAAGAAAGCAAGCTTCTTTGGAGCAGTTTATAAAATTTACTATTCCAGAATATCATATTTATTCAAAAACAGACAAATTAATTTCCATTTTTTTGCTGTTGTTAATTTAAATAATTAACACTTACTTGGAAAAACTTTGTACTAGAAATTACTCTTTTTTTTTTTTTTTCATACCTAAACCCAGTAATATACTTCTGTCAAGTATTTAAATACTATTTCTTGTTGATTAATGTGATGGTTAAGTCATTAATTTATTTCCATTTCTGCTATTATTATTTATGAAAATTGGTAATATTTCTGTTCTAAATAAGCAATTAAACTGTACCATATAGTTATATTTTTACAAAAAATATTAAATTCTCTATTGTTGATTAAAAATTTTTGTTGCAAGTATATGCATTGCTTCAACCATTAACAACATGTTATGGATTTAATAATATTTTTATTGCCTAAGTAAACAAATTATTAATATTAAAAGTATCTAATTCCATTATTTTTAAAATTTGTATTTACATCTGCCATTAATTCTCCAAATGTGAGTTATTTTTATTGTTTTTCCATGTCCTTTATAAATTGAATAGAGGTTTTTTTTCTGTACATATTAATTTATTTGTAATTCCTATTTATATGTAACAATTGCAGATGAATCAAAATACATTTGCCATGAAGTAAATTGCTTCTTGTAAAATTTAATGCCTGCCAAAATGCATTGGATAGCTGAGACAGGATTGCGTTACTTAAAGATGTAGGGATAAATAAATGACATATTTTTTTAACTCCATCCAAAATTGCTCTATATTGTGTTAGGGCAAAGAAGAAATCTTGCTTGAGATGAGATGACCCATCTAATGATTTAATGTTAATGATGTAACATTGACACTCATAATGAATATACTTTCAAAGTATTTTAAACTCTTGATTATCTATGGACGTAGGTGTTGTAGCATCTTCGGAAAAACAAATTCTGCAAAAGATCTAAAAAATGCCCCCACCCACCCCAAAAAAATTATCAGAAATGCTTTTAACTAATTTTTATTTTTACCAAAGATTTAATAAATAATAGATTTTTATATACCAGTTTTTTTTATTTACCGTTTATTAAAAAAAGAGGCATTCATTTGTTTATGTGCATTGAAAGACTTCTTTTAATGATTACGTTTTGATTACATTTTGTGATTAATTAATAAAACTTCATAATCAAGAGTATATTATAATTAGAATTTTCCTTTTTAGGCTAAAACAGGGTGTTGTGTACTGTAACACATATTTTATGTGTTGAAAATTTGAGAAGCTTTCTTCAGAAGATAAATTTTTAAATTTTGTTAATTGTTTTTAAAAGCATTTGCAATGTGAACTAGTTACTTATAATCAAAAAGTGAGATACCAAGGGGAAAAAATGTACGATTAACCTGGGCTAATTTAAGATACCCTGCCACTTTATGCTAAGGCACATATTAATAGTGCACCCTGTAATTGAAATTAAACCTGACTTTTGACATTTTATGTTTGATAGATTTCTTTGATTAAACATAAGTAAATTAAAATAACTGTTTTTCACAAATTTTATCAAACTTATCTTAAAAATTGATATAAATTGGAATGAAATTGTTTCCACGGCAATCTCTATTGATGATTAGATGATTAGTGAATACATTTTATCATCTTGTCCAAATTCATCATTATTTAATTCTTTTTTTTTAATTCATCAAAATTAGTATTTTTATGATTTTCTATTGTCTCAGCCTTTGTTTCAGCTAGATAAATTCTCTAGTTAATACCTTCTAAAACTTAGTTTTACTAACATTTTTAATTAGTTTACTTACTTATTTTTTCAATGTTGATGGAGTTATATATTCCAATTCCAGAAATATTTATTTCTAAATGAATTTTACAAAAAATTTCCTTTTGTTGTTTTGATTTTTGGTTTCTTTCTTTTTTCTTACTCTTATGCAAAGTGTACAGAATAAGTATTGTAATTGATACAAAAATTTGAATTCTTGACTTTTATGTTGCTCCTTATTTCAGATATTGGAGACACCCTCATTTCAGGATTGATAATCTCTGTGTACTTTAGCATGCATATAATTGCAATAGTTCAAAAGCACATCAGTTTAGATAAATGAAATTTGTCATATAGTTTTAACATCTAAAGTATATATTTTCTTTAAATTTCTGAAGGTTGACTATTTATCTGTACAATTTTTATCTGTCTTACTTTAGACAATATAATAATTCAAAAATAACTTGGATTAATATAATTTGAGTAAACAATCTTTTCATCTAATGTATAAATTTTTATCAAATTTTGAATCAAATCTAGGAAAGAGCTGTCTATCAGTCACATGCATAGAAATACAATAAGTAGTTAAAAAAAAGCGCAACAACTTAGATCAAGGAAATTTATTATATGATTTTGCTCCTGTCAAATTTTGGCTTCAGTCAGTTGAGAAAAAGGTATCCAAAATACATACTCGATTTTTTTTTTTTTTTTTTTTTTTTTTCCCCTTTATACAAACTGCTGTTGTACAGGACTCGGGAAATGAAAATCTGAGCACTCTTGCTAATCATGACTTTTTCCAAAATCCACAATTTCATATAGAGGGGATAACATCTTCATTAGGTAACATATAAGAAAGTTTCAGGCAGATCTCTCCCACTGGATTAAAAAATAATGAAATTCTTTGTAACATGTATAATCTCATTAGGGCTCATAGAGTTAAATAAAATTTGTTTAAGTGTATTAGTTTTAGCAATTCATTTGCATTTTCTCTTCTATTTTATGTTTTACTAAATCGTAAAAAGAAAATATAAATTTGTAGTGTCTGATAAGTGATTTTTTTTAAAAATCTTTAAGCCTTACAATGAAGCATACCTGCATGAACAGAACATCAAGCATATGTCTTTCCATTCCTACCTGCGTAAGCTGACTGCGGGAATTGACAAGTAAGTATTTTCTAATACTACAGTCTTTAATATATCTTATTTATTTTTTAAATTATTTATAGTTTAGTTTACTTTTTTTATCAACTGGAGTTGCCATTAGTTAATTATATTAATGGATCCTTTTTGATGAAATTATAAATGTGTTTAAAATTCTGAAAGTATCATAAGTGAAATTTTTTTCACCAAACTAAAATATTTTCATATTTAAGACAGTTGCATTATTTAAAAATCTAAGCAAATTCTACTTGTAGAAAATAACTGTATAAAACCCGCAGGAAATTTATGTTTCTAAACCAAATATTGGTATACAACATAAGATAAATTTATAATCAAAAGACTGCTAGAAGGAATTTTGTTTCATTTATTTAGAAGTTTCAGTTCGCTTTACCTAATAATTTTTACTTTTAAGAAATAAGTGTTTAAAAATTGAAAGTTTTAATAATTCTTTGAATTTTGTCTTTACATACAACGTAAAGTACATTAAGATAATTTTTATCTCAAATTTTGGAGTAATATTTCCATAAATATATCTACATTCCAAAGAAAAATGTTATATAAAACTTCAAGTAATAAGGTTTTTTTCCCCCCTTTTTTGAACTCTTTAGTATTTTAAAGTTGTACTTATTAAAATAATAAATATTATCAGAAGTTTTTTGGTAATAAAAAGCAGAATTAGGCAGCAACAATTCTGTTGTCTCCAAGTACACTTTTACTATGGTAAAGAATTTCCTATAATATTAAAATGCATGTTTTGTGTTTTTTTCATAGACTTTTTATCTTAAAAAAAATAAAGATGCATTACTTAAATTGGAAAACGGGTCTAAAAATGGCAGAGTTCCCGAAGTTCCTTGAAAACTCCTTGAATTTTATTTAACTGTACTCACAAAAGCATATTTGATTTCTTTTTGGATCGTTAAAAAGTCCTTGATAAATGGTGAAGCGAACATTCTTTATTTTTATTTTTTTAAATGAAGAAAAAGCTAGTTTCCGACTTGATTTGTTCCTAAATAATTGCATCAATGGAAGCCAGCAGGAATGATTGCCGGAAACTTCATTACATATTCACTGCTAAACATGTTATTCTCCTTTCTCTTCATATAAAAATTATGGACTGAAGCAGTTCTGTGAATGGCAGAAGTGATCAATTCCTGCTTTCAAAGTCCTGCATATAAGTGTTTTGGGCTTCATAGTATTGGGAAAAAATTGAATATGCATTTTGGACAGGCATTATATAATTAATTTTGTGTCATCATTGCAAAGTATATCAAAGATCCAACCATATCTATTGAAAAGGTTTTGATTGTCATTAATCAAAATTAGGCAACTATGTAAAATTTTACTAGTGCGGCAATCATTGAACTTTTTGAAATCTTCTAGTGTCATGAAAAATGTTCTTAAAGATATAATTATAAACATCATTTCGATTTTTCAGACTCATGTGCTGATATGAGCAATGTCAATGTTAATTTTTGGGAGGATAGAATGTTAATAAAAATGATCAATCAGATATTTTTTTTAGAAAAATAATTGAGACATAGAAATATTAATATAAGATCTTATGTACTTTCTTTTATAGAATTTTGGTTGAATTCCCTCTGAATTACGTATTTGCCAGGAGTACGATTTGTTTAGATGCAAGGAGAATGCCGCAATAGCCAAAAAAGCATTAATGACAGCCAGTTTTACTGTTCTTGCAAATGCAAGCAACTCCAAAATATTTTTAAAAAATCACATTTTAATAGAATTTAATGAATTTTTAAATTGTATGAATTCAATGGATTTTGAGGAGCTAAAATCACCCAAAAATCAAACATAATTTTTATTTATCAAAATATGTGCATGCTGTTGCGAAATGCAAAACGTTTGATTTTAGATTAATTCAAAAAAAGTGTTGTGGAGTGGAGAACTTTAAAATCTTAAAAACAATTAAGAAATATGTCAAAAATATAAACAAGCAAAAAATACAAAAAGATGAAAAGTGGTTGAAAAGGAGTGTATTACAGATAAACAAAGGAATTTAAAATTTAAAAAAAATGTTGAAAATTGAAGTTGCAGTTTCTGAATTACACAAAAATCTGGAAATAAACTAATTGATAAGGTAGGGTAGAATTGAGTTTTCAGTGTGTTTCAAATAGTTCCAGAGATTTAGACTTTAAATGGTTAAAAAAAATAATAAATTTTAATGACATATTGTTTCTGTTCATTTTATTTAAAAGTGTGCAGAAATGTATTAATTTTTATTTATCCCCTACAGTTTGCTCTTCATCCTAATAAAATATAAAATGTTGTTAGATTAATATTTTTTGATGAATATAGTTTCATATAAAATGTAAATGAAATTTTTTTAAATAAGCAACTTAGTTTTAGTTTGTGTGAAATTAGCAGCTAATAGTAGACGTGCAATGACTATAGTAAGGATATTTACATTGTAATTTTGAAACTAACTATGAACTTTTAAGCTTTGAGTTATCAATTTCGTGAGCTTAAAAATATTCCCTTAAGGATTTTCACTAAAGTGTCTAGAAATTATAAGCAAAGAATAATGGTTAATTTTAGTGTTAATGATGAAAATACATGATTTAAATTTATCATTTGCATTTTTATGCCTAAAATATGTTATTTTATATTCCTTAAAAAATCCTTTGGATTTTAGCTTTTCTTCAGTAAGAGTGAGAACCTCAATTAAGAATTTTTTTTCCTAAATTTGTTTGTTATTTTATTTTATATGTTTTGGAATATTTTTGGAATTTATTTTATAAAAATAGTCTTTTCACTATGAATTAGATACTTTTAATAAATATTCTTCTTTAATAGGAATTTGAAATTAAACTCACTTGTGTGGTTAAAACTAAACTAATGAAATAGCTGCAAGCTAATGATTCAGTATTTACAAAAATGAAATGAATTTTTTTTAAAGATACAATTTTTTTATGTTGTTTACGCCATGTATTATTTACAAATTATCTGCACTGACGTTCTGGCATAGGGATAGCAAGTCTTCACCTTGATATGGGTGACCCAGGTTTGAGTCCCGGTTCAGGCATGGTTGTTCTTCTGTGTTCTATTTGTGAGGTGTGTGAATGTGCCCCCTGTAAAAAGGGGTTGTGCAAGCAAATGTGACGCATGAAGTAGCTAAGTCATATTCTTGGCCCTAGTTGGCGCTACTGAAAAAATAAGGGAGCTCACTCAGCTTAAATCACTGACAGATAACTGTCAGCGGGCTTGTAAAGTGCCATAAGTCACTACAACAACAAATTATCTACAGTTATTATAGTGCTACAGTTTCTGTTAAGTTAATCAGAAATAAAAATTTGTTTTAGTGGGAAATTTTTTAAAAAGTTATTTAACTTTATATTGTACAAAGAATGGAAAATCCCTCCTCTTACTTATATTCTCTGTAAGCCTTCAGCTTTTTGTCTTTCTCAGTTGATGAAATAATTATGTTTTTAAAACATGCTCAAATGCAGCACAATCCTGAAATAAACAAATGAATAATTTTTGACAAATTAATCAATTTCTTATATGCTGGTAAAATCTTCCGTGACTTTTTTCCTCAGTGTTATTCTGTTTTGCATATGAAAATACATTTGAAGAAAAGCAGTGAAACATTATGAAATTGTTTATCATGGCAATGCAAAAGTCCCTAAAAACAAAATTTAATGACTCTACAAGACATTCTTTGACATTTAACTATATAAATCATTAAAAATCATCATCAAATTCACTATTAGACATATTTGTTCAAAATAAAGAAATAAAAAGTACTGTTATTTCTCAGCAAGCATAGTAACACAACAAAGAAACAATAAAAAAACAAAACCATAGAAAACTGAAACTTGCAAAGAGTAACAATTTTTTTGTCACTCTCCATTATTCTAAGACATGTTTATGTCCCTTGGAAACTGTGTTCATTGTCATTTTTATTACATTTCAAAGCAATGACTGCAATTATAAGTCCAGCAGTAATTTATATATTAAGATATCTTATAGCATTGTGTACAAATGCCTAGCACAGTTGAGGGTCAATAACTTTTTCACATATGACATTGCCATGTATAATAATCATCTCATCTTAATATTAATCATAACTGGATCTCTATTGTGCTTATCAAGAAGTTTAAATATTTACTCTCTCCTCTGACAATAAAACAACATGCTATAAAAATGTAATAAATTTTACTTTGTGTCTTGAGTAATATAGAATATATTTTAGAGAAGATATAAAAAGTCTTCACCATCAATAAAGTATACTAATTCTTTCAAAATGGACTAATTTTAGTGCTGGTGTCAAGTTGAATCTGTATTTTCATTGAAAGATTGTAGCAGTTCCCAATTTGTTATATTTGATTATATTTATTAATTTTTATACATTTTCAGGGGTAAATTTGCTGCTTTGGAGAACATCAGTTGCAAAATTAAAGAAGGCTGCAAAGAGCATCTACCATGGCCCCAAGGCATTTGCACTAAATGTCAACCTAGTGCAATCACGCTGAATAGGCAGGTAAGAATAATTCCAGCTTGTTATATGTTTGAGTGTGTGTTTACTTTATATAAGAAAGTATACAATTTTGTCAGTATTCTTTTTCAAGTTTTCCAATGCAATGCTTTTGCATCCACATTAGATATAACGTGTTTTTATTTCTGGGAAACTCGTGAATGCTATCTATAACTGATGTTCCTGCATATAGATTGCTCAGTGGATGCCAGCAAAAGAGTGGGGCATCCAATTAATGTATTGTTGCTGTGTTAGACCAGTGTGGAGGGAGATTTCTAGATGGTATAACAATTGATGCTAGTTTATGCAAACAGCGGGGTTAGATGTCCTATTTGTCAGTTGCAATGTCCTATTTGTAAAGGAGCAATGTAAATTATTATTTTCCATTTGAATCTAATTATAAAAAACACCAATGTGGAAAGATGTATTAGACAATAAGTTATCAGCCGGAATGCATCGGTAATCATCAAAATATCTGACAAATTTTAACATTTTTAAACTTTTCTAAATCCTCAAAACAATGTATGGAATTAAGATGTGTTTCAAATTTTTAGGGACACCATATAAAAACATAAAATCGGAATAATTTTTACCTAATATCTGTAAAAACTTCTTTGAAAAACATTAAAAATTAAATATAATAAAAAAGTCTAAAATAATTAAATAAATATCAATGCTAATAAAAGAAGAAAACAGAAAAAAATGCCAAATTTGTATTTCAAATTTTTAGGGACAGCTAGATGAGATGGTATATAAATTCAAGTTAAATCTTTGTTATTGCTCATTTTCATTTACTACCAGTTATTTTAATAACTTAAAAAGCTTATATTGAAAATGTCCACGTTAGTACTTAATTTTTTGCCAAAGAAATATGGCTAAAGGTAAATGGTTATCAGATCTTGGAAAAGGCCAAATAAAAGCTTATTACAATGAAAAACAGTCTTTGAGAAATATTGCAGCTCTCGTAAAACGTTCAAAACGTGCTGTGGAAAATTATGTGAAGCAGTTAAATGGGAAATCAACTGCCATTCAAAAGTGAGGACCTAAGCCAAAGCTCGATTCACGTACCCGCAGGAGAATTATTCAGAAATGTGTAAATGGAAAATCATCAAAGTAACAAAAGAATTGAAACTGGGATGCTCTGACACTACTGTTTGGAGGTCAGTCAAGAGCAATAAAAACATGAAATATGCAAAAAAGGCTTGCAAACCACCACTTGTCAAACAACACAAATTACAACGTTTATCCTGGACAAAGGAATACATGCATTTCAAAGATGAGTGGATAGAAGTCATGTTCAGCGACGAGAAGAAGTTTAATCTAGATGGGCCAGACGGTTGGAGATATTACTGGCATGATCTAAGAAAAGAACCAGAGATTTTCTCCAAAAGCAAATGGGCGGTGGATATGTTATGATTTGGGGAACTTTTAGCTTCAATGGTACATGCGAACTGGCATTTGTGAATGAAAGAATGGATTCTGATCGATACCAAGAAATGTTACAAACATATTAACTTAATGCAGAACCTGAAATATGTGGTCCAAATTGGACTTTTTAACAGAATAATGCATCTATCCACAGCTCAAAATCAACAAAAAAGTGGTTTAGAGATAGCAATGTGAAAGTTATGGATTGGCCAGCTAGAAGCCCCGATCTAAACCCCATTGAAAATCTATGGGATCTTTTGGCAAGAATAGTTTATGAAGGAGGGTGTCAATTTCATTCGAAAATGCAACTTCAACAAGCAATAATGGATGCTTGGTATTCTCTGGATCCAACACTTCTTCAGAACTTAATATATTCCATGCCAAACAGAACATATGATGTCATCAGAAAAAATGGTCCTAATATTGAACGGTAAAAAAAGTTTAATTTGAAGTTTTGAAGCTTTTAATTCCACTGTCCCTAAAAATTTGAAACACAAAATTTGTGCTACTCTTTTGTTTAGTTATTTCAAAGTTGAAATTCATTTGTTTAATCTTGATTTGTTTAATCTAAATTATCTTACAATATTTATTTTTGTTATTTATCTAACTTGTTTCAGAAATAAATGTCAAATATTTATTATTTACGCTTTTATTTTCATTTTTACTGGTGTCCCTAAAAAATTGAAAACACCTTATGCCTATGCACATATTAACTCTAAAATGTAAAGAGCTAGAAAAAGGAAATTTTGTATACATAGTTTTTATTGAAAAATTCTGAATATCTATCAAATTGTAATATTTCTGTATAAAGATAAGCTAAAGATATAGAAGAGTATAAAAACTGTGGAAAAACCCCAACTTAGAATGCATTAAATTTACCATAAAGTAATGTAATTACTGTTTATTTTGTTTCATAATTATTTCTTTTATCTGCCATGCAACAGATATTTCTTTTGTTATTCTTTTTGCATGATATTCTGTAAATTCATTATGGTCTTCTATCTATCTTATAATTCAGTGACAAAATTCTGTAATTGATTATCACATGTTTTACCGTAAGGAAAATAATACTACTATGCATAAAATTGGAACTGGAAATGCATAAAATTTTATAGATAAGCAATTACTAAAGAAAGAAGGCATATGATAGATTTCTAAGTGGAATAGCCTGTGTTGTCCTGGCAAACATAATACTTATTTGCGTATGTAGGTTTTGATGTATTTAAATAGTGTTTTTCCAGAGCTCTTCTTTACTCACTCTCTTTCTAGATAGAGGGGAGGGGGGATTTCAACCACATTTCTTTTAAACTAAAATTTCCTGTTCAGTGAAATATTTTAAGCTCAGATAATTTTCCTGACTGTTTTTGATTCATAAAAGCATATCTAAAAATTTATAATCATTATATTTCTTATAAGTGTTAAAAAAAAATTTTTAATCTGAGAATGTTTCCATAATATCTGCATAAATCCACAGTTAGAACATTTTTGATGTGGTTTCATCTACATGACTTAAAATCTTTCAGCCTTACAGACATGTAGATAATATAGTATTTGAGAATCCATTCTTGGTGGAACATTTCCTTAATTACTGGCGCTGCACTGGACACCAGCGAATAGGTATATTGTATGGATTCTATGAACCCCACAAGGACGTTCCTCTAGGAATTAAGGCAACTGTTACAGCCATCTATGAGCCACCCCAGGTGAGCATTCTCAATTTTTATTATTAAATTCAACGACAATTCAGTCTGTAAATATCTATGAGTGAATAGTACAGTATGTATTTCTTCTAACATACTTCTAAGTAAGTACATACTTCTAAATGCTACTTAAAAGTTATTTCAATTTCTCTTTTATTTCAAGCATCAAGTTTTATTATAAAGAATATAGCTTCTTTGTTTGCAAATTTAAATTCTGTATAAATAAATATTATGATTATTTAAACAGTCATTTATAAATGTTAAAGATGAATTGGACATAAAAAACACTAGTCATTTTTATGATAGAATAAGGTTTCACAAATTAAAAGGACAAAACCACTATAAGGGGTTTCAGTGAATTAAAATAAAAAGAATGTAGCACAGAGTGTACAATAAAGATTTGATGGAATTTGAATAATCGGTAATGAAGTTGCACAGAAAGCAACATTGTTAGGTGAATGTAGAATGATAGACACATTATAGTTAAAAGTGGTATGCAACAAATCTTTGATTTGTATTCCATTAAATCTGTGCTTTTCAATCAATTTGATATATCCTTTTCCTTCACTGACATAAAGTCCCATAGCATTTGTGCTTTCTGACCTTGTGTTGTAAAATGATTGTTCTTATTTGCCTGAACTACTTTCAAAGCTTGTAAATACATATATTTTTGCATGTTAGAATTGCATTCCCCAGTAGCATAATAAACAGGTAGATGAGAAGTCTGTTAGATAAGTAAGCAGGTTCTTGCTTCTTCTGGTGTTATAGTAATGATAATTAGGTTGTGTTGGCTTCATTTCTGACTGAGAATTCTTCTTACTTGCAGGAGCTGTTCTGGATTTCATGTTGGCCATTAGATAATAGGCATAGTTACAATCTTTCTGACATGGTAACTCGATCAATGGGTATCTTGAATTTAAAACAGAACAGAAATAAATTTATTGAATTATACAGAGAACTGTGCATTTTAATTTGCAACTGAGCTTTTTCTGTTTTATCAATTTAACGCTGAATTAAAACTTGTGTTCCTTTATAAAAACAATTACTGTTAGAAACATTTTTTGGGGGGGCTTAATATTTATATCAAATATTTATATATTGATATACTCAAAATATTTATTGCAAAAGGACTTGAGTTCAGCAAAATATTAATTTACATTTATATTGCTGCATTTTTTATGTATGCTTATATGAATTCCCATTCTTAGGAAGGTTCTAGGGATTTTCTCAGACTCCTTCCAGATGAAAAAGCGGACCTTGTGGATCGCATCGCACATGTCCTAGGCCTGATTAGAGTAGGCTGGATTTTCACAGACCTTATACCTGAGAACTTACAAAAGGGAACTGTTAAACATATACGAAATATTGTAAGTAGGTTGTTACTTTCTGAAATTTTAATTTGCAAAGATCATAAATGACTTTTAACAAGTCGAACAATTTATTGTGTTTTTTGTTAGATTTTATTATTACTGATTATTTACGAAATTTGAGAATTCGATTATTAAGGTCTTAAAATCTGTTAATTAATAGTTTCTTTAATATGTCGCATTGAAAGTATTGAGAAAGTGAAAATTCTGACTGAGCACTAATCCAATTTCTGAAATATATTTTAGCAAAGATTAAGATACCAAATTTAATCTAAATTGTTTCATTGAGATTTATTAAACCACTTTTTATATTTATTTTTAGTTTTTTTAATATACCATGTTTTTTTTTTTTTTTTTTTTTTTTGAAGATCACAATAAATTATTATTCATCAAATTGGAGTTGCAAAATCTTTTCTGTTGAATATTGGTTGTAAAGCAAAAAAAAAAAAGAAAAAAAAAGAAAGAAAGAAATGTTGAAAAGGCTTTCAGTTAAATAAATGTTTTTGAGTTTCTGTGAATTAGAATATTTTCTTACAGCTACATACTATCTTATTTCAATTTTCAGAAAGTTAACTTTATATATGTATAAAAAAATTCTGCTAAGGAAAATTTGAAAATCTGAATACAAGGAAACAGTTCCAGTTTTTTGTTGAACATAAAAAATAATTTTTTTTCTTTCTTTTAAGTTTCTAAGATTTGTATAATTTCAAGCTGCAGCCTGAGAGATGTAGAGTGGTCATATTGGAATTATTCTTGAAATTGTCCCATTTCTTGTACCTAGGTTTTCATTAGCCGTCCATTTCCTTGCATAAGTTTGATGCTTATTGATATGACATTTTTTTTTTCAGATACTCAATCTATTTTATATGTAGGGAAAGTTTTTTTTAGTTGAAAAGAAAAGTTGCAGTAAAACTTATTTAAGGATAAAAATCACATCTGAATATTTGATTTCAGAATTCTCACTTTCTGAGTGCTCAAGAATGCATCATGGCTGGCTATTTCCAGAACAAGCATCCAAACCCCTGCAAACTTTCACCAGATGGTTACTTTGGCTCCAAGTTTGTGACAGTTTGCTTTACTGGTATGTTTTTTTTTTTTTTAATCTTGATTTTCTGACTTTTGTTTACCATTTTTAGTGCCTGTTAAGTTGCTGGATCATGTAAGAATATTTTTGTTGTGATTATATGCTCCAAAGTTATTGAAAAAAATACTGCAATTTCTGTTAATTTTTCAATCAAAAATTTAATTCAAATTTTGAAAAAGCTTTAAGTAAGTACTTGCCAAATTCAGTGATCATTCTTTTAGATTGTTTTATATAATATAATATTGCCTGATATAATATAATATTGCCAATTTACATACAGTATGAAACCTATAATATTAAGAATAGTGGCAAATCATTACCATTTAATTGATGTAATGTCCATTATAGGGGATGAGAATCACCATGCTCACATGGAAGGTTATCAAGTATCTAACCAGTGCATGGCTTTGGTGCGAGACAACTGTCTACTGCCCACTTTAGATGCACCTGAGTTGGCCTATGTCCGGGAATCATCCAATGAGCAATATGTCCCAGATGTCTTCTATAAGGTTGGTAGCCCATTTTTAAAAAGAATTTGAATGTGATGTGGAAAAAATTATATGGTGCATAATTTATACAAGTTTAAAAGAAATAAATGCTAACTAATATTTTAAAATAATTTAAATTAAACTATAAAGCTTCTTAACCTTTGGTTAAGCCATGCAAAATACAAATATGCCATTTTAACCCTGACTGACCACATGTAATTATGCATTCTTTTGCTACTGATAGATTTTAAATATTATAAATTTTGCTGAATATTGAAAAAGTTATGAAATAATTTTAAGGCAGTTGTATTATTTGCAACTTTTCTAGCCCTAAACTGAGCTTATGTACTGCAGTTACTCCACAAATTACTCTTTAGATTGCAAAGGATTTATATGATGGTTCCAATAGTGAACTATGAAAGTTTCTCCTCATACTAATAAATTGAAAATAAAATCCACCTATGCTTTATTATTATTATTATTATTATTTCTTGTATTCCTGTATTAACAATAAATCTAAAAAAACCCATAAATCAAAACTGTCATGATCTTTGTAACTTTTAATCTATTTGGTCTAGTATTGCTATCCAAATTCATCAGTTAAGGACTTTAATAAGGGGCAGTTTTCTCTTGTTCAGAATGTCATTGCGATCCCTGAGGAGACCTAGAGGTATGATTTAGCTCCAATATATAAGGACAATTTGTTGTCTTGGGGAGTTTCCAAAAGAAATTGGTCCATATTCCCGTTTCAATTGAAGGAAAATATCTGGCAGTCAGTTCAGTTGCATCAAACAGTACTGCTCTGTGTTGATTATAATATAGTGTAACAGGGGGATTAGAAATGTAATATTGATTTCCAAAAGGGGAATGAAGTCTTATTGGCATACTAGAATGATTGACATTGATTAGTTAGTGACATTAAAAAACATTGATTAGTTAGTCAGTGCCTTTACTGCGTGTATGAAAAATGCTAAATTATAAGTACATATATTTTATAATTGAATTAAGTCATGCTGTTTTTCTAATTTTAAATTATATACTTTTTTCAGTTCAAAGTGTAGTGATTTTTTTATTAATAAATCTACTAAAAAAAATTGACTAAGAACTTGCAAGAAAAAAGACTACTCAATGTTAAGCAATGGATTTTGTGAGAGGCTAAATCAAGTTGCATTCATGTAATAAGTCGGATGTTCATTACCAGTTTAGTTTTAAAATGTCTCTTATAACAAGAAATTGTACCACATTGTCATTTTAGAGTAGATTTTAGATGCAGATACAATTTATCTGTCGCATAAAATGATTCCAATGAATTACTTAAAATATGAATACTAAAAGTTCACATACAGTGAAATGCTTATAATTTTCTTCCAGTTCTGTAAATATTTATTGTACAGAGATAATTAAAATGTGAGATTCCATTTTACTTGCTTTTATTTAATTAGGCTTGCTTCATGTTTGCAAACATAGATAAATTTTATTAATAAATAATAAAGTTGTCACTTAATTCCTTTATATGCTAGAATTCTCAAATTGTGTAGAGTTTTTAATAAGACAATATGCTATTTTAAAATTTTAAAGTTAAATTGACTGATAATTGCTTAATCTATGTACACAAAATTATAAATCCGTTTGTTTGTATGCTTGTTTATTTATATGTTTGAATCGTATATAGTTCCATATTCTTGGATGAATTTGAATGAAATTTACTACATATTTAATACTTAGACGGATTTACTGCAGTATTAAAAAGTTCATGAGATTCTCTAAAAGTGGTGAATTGGGGGGTTGAAAAATTTTATGTTTTTCTAATGTAACTTCTGTATAAATCATTTCACATAAATTATTTTTACATCATCTTAAAATTTGAAAAATTAACTTTTTGTGACATAGATTTCATATCTAAAAAGCTATTTCTATAATTCTATATTTTGAAAAAAAATTTATTTATGTGCACATTGCCATTCCCAAGTTCATATTGAAACTAGTGTTACCACTGAAAGCACTTTCTTTGTCGAATTTTAACTTTCAGCTTATCTTACTTTTATAATTGTTGGAATTGTTTTAGCAGCAATTAAATTCATTCTATTAATTCTATCTTTATGGCTATATCCTTAGCCATCCATTAAGCCATTTATTATGTTTCATTTCCTGAAGGGGGGGGGGCAGAAAGACATTGTTTCTGATAGGTAACTTTTCTGGCTTTTAAACCTTGAATAGATTATCTTTCAAATCACAGAATTATTCATATAATGGCTGAAAGATATTAATTAGAGGATAGCTAAACCAAATTGTCATATTAGTTTGAACACCGGGACACCAAACAAGTACTAAACTTATGAAAATAACAAGTACCAATAAATATTCTCAAGGGATATCCCTTCTATTTTATCCTTACTCTATGACTTAAAATAAGAGAGCATGCTAGTAGCGACAAGTAAAATTACCCAAATGATAATGACTCCAACCTTACTAAATAAATTTGAACTAGATAGGATAGGACAACTTTTTTTTTTTCAATATTTGATTGAAATTACTTAATAAATTCTATATCTTTTCTTATTTAAATTCTATATACCTTTGTTTGCAGAGTGTCCCCAACCATTCTTTTTTTCTTTTTTTACTTATGTTTAATTTATTATTAAATCATTCAGGAATACACCATTAAATTGGGGATCCAAATACTTTTATTTGACAGCCATTGGTCTTTTACCTCAATAGAAGCCTTGAAGATTATTATTATTTTTTTTTCCATGCCAGACACAATGTAAGGATTTCTGTTCACATTAACACATTTTTCTGAAAATACAGATTTCTCTTTTTCGGAACCAAATTAATTTTCTTGAGATCAATTAATTTTCTTTCATGTAATAATTCTGCATTAATTTTTAATGTCAAGCATTTGTGAATTTATGCATTTTATTGTTCAATTAATCATACTTATTTTACTTCTTAGTATTTATATTTGACATAAATCGGGCCATGTACAGGTATGTACCAAGTCGTCTGTATCATATCTGTTTCTGGAACAAGATAATTATATCACTTAATAGTGTCAATTTGCTCAAGTGTGTAAAAAAAAAAAAAAATCTAATTTGATACTTTGTTTATCTTGATATTTACTAACCTCTCTTGAATAAATTCGACACTATTAACTGTTTATTGTTCACAATTTTGAGATTCAAATATGGTTTTGCACATTTTTGGTATCTTTGAAATAAATTATATATTTCAATCTTCTCTTTTACTTGACAAAGGTCACTTTATGTGAAAAATAATATGTGATGGTCAAAAAAAAAATTCTTTTATGCGATCTAGATCTAGTTGGAAGAAAATTGCATGTATTTATATGCACAAATTCTAATGGCAATGAGTGATAGTTTGATTAATTTTGTAGATCAATTGTATACTTCATGGTTGACTGGTTATTCATCAGTGATTTGAAAAATCTTTCATAAATCATTTTATTGCCATGTAGAAACATTTGGGCCCACAGTTTTATGTAAAAAAGTTCCATTCATTTTGATTAACTGGATAGTACATAAGATAAATTAAAAAATGAAAAATATTGGAGTACATTTTGAAGTGCCACAAGAATGTTATTATTCCTTAACAATTAAATTTGTTTAACAAGGCTGTATGCTGGGTTTAATATTAACAAATGCTTGATACATTTTTGTGTTTATTGGAGGGTTTCTTTCCCCCTCTTTAACATTTTCATTCCTATTGGAATCATCAGTGTTTATTGCTTGATTGTGCCCTCAAAAAAGTTTGACTTATCAAAATTTTACAAAAGAAATAATAACTATGAAATTTTAATAATGCCTGAGCTTTGTGTTGATTCATTTTAGTAAATTTTTTGCTTTTGTTCAGATTTTTTTAAAAAAATATTTAAGCCTTGGGGTGTTTTTTTTTCCCTATTCTGTTTCTGCAATGTGATCAGTGTTTTATGGTTGTTAAAATAATTCCAAGGTAGACTTGGCAGCATAGCTGTCTGTTTAAACCAATCCACACTCTTGGCCAAACCAAAGAAGATGATTATCATTAAATGGAGAAAATGTCTCCCAGATATTTTTGTTTGTTTGTTTCTGTTTTTATCCATATATGATAGCATTGTTATGGAGAAATATAAACAAGAAAAATCATTACTTCTTTTAAACTTCATTTTCATAACTTCATTTTATGTTTTGATTTCATTTAACATTCATTAGGGTATTACTCCCTTGTGGGTTCTGCTAGTTACAGAAATGAGATTAAAGCATATAAACTATTGAAAATAAATAAATTAAAATTAAAAAGATATTAACATGTATCTAATAATATAGTAACATTTCTAAGCATTTGTTTGAAATTAAAATATATTCCATAATTTGAACTCTTAATTTTAATATTTCTGTTAGTGTTTATGCTATTTTCTTGTTTTAGTCTTTATAATTTTGTATAAAAAAAATTAGTGTCTACAATTGTGTAATTTTGTTTTGTAGTAAAAACATATATAATTTTTAGAGACTTCTTTGGATAAAAAGTTTTTCCTATTGAATATATTCTATACATTGTCTATTTGCAGTTAAATGGTTTGATGTTTTACAGGTGAAGGATTCCTATGGCAATGAAGTAATACAGGTAGCTCGTCCTTTACCCATTGAGTATCTTCTAGTTGACGTTCCTGTCTCCACCCCCAATGAACCTCGGTTCTTCTTCTATGCAGATGCTTCCAAGACACCTTTTCCGATTGAAAATAGACTATTGGATGGACAAGTTCAGGTGAGCGATGCATTTGGAGAGGCGAACACTTTATTTTTACTTTTAATTTGCTTTACTATTGGTAGGCATATAACAAACATAAATTGTTCAAAAACTATATGAATAGCTAAAAGTTAACTTATCTTATTTTTCTGCACCTTGCTGCCTGTTCTGGTAATATAGGAATGTTATATTTTCTATTTAAATTCAGGTTCATCATTTAATTTCTATCCGCCATCAAGAACAGTTAGAAATCCATGATTATTTTAATGGCAGAACAACAATTAATCAACGTTAAGATCTATTTTCTTAGAAATTTTATCTCATTGACTGGATTTACTTTGAATCTGAACCCTCCATTATCTGAATATTAAGTATTGTCCATTTTTATGATTGAAATAAATCATTTCAGAAGTCAGATCGATATATATAAATACTAATTGTAGCAATCATTTAAAGGAGATGAAGTACTTTAAATCTGGTTATTCTTTGAACTAATGAAGATTAATTTAAGGGCTTTAAACAATATTTAAAGTGGATCTGGATCATGACCATTTTTAAGAAAATGCAGCATCCATATTTATCATCAAACTGAAACCATTAGAAGAAGAATTTACTAATATACAGCAAGCTTAAAAAGGTTCAAGACTGTAATTGCATCCATATCCGATTTCAATAGTTTTATCTAGGTTTTAAAAATTGAAAATTTGAACAAATTAGTAAACTGGTTAAATTAAAATTTAAGTGCTTTTATTTTTGAATCCTTAATAAAGGTGCTTTAGTTCAAATAGAAATCATTTTAGTGTTGAAATGAATTTATTTTAAAAGTGTGGGTGAATTGAATTTATCGTTTGCATGTATGCACAAATATAAATATATATAATTTCTTTTTGGATTTATTTGATATAATGATTATAATACAAGTTTTTAAGGTAAAACTTGAATTGCTTGCTTATTTTTGAATCCAAGATGTTCACATTTAGCCAACTAAAAAAAAAAAAAATCTGAAAAAAAAAAATCCTTTAAAAATGTAGGTTACCAAAGTAAGCTATTTTGGATACAAAAAAGGTTATTGTGCTATTAAAAATAATATTCTTCCAGAAAATCAATTGTAAACATATAATTACAATTCAGCACAGTTTTTCAATCCTGTTGCTGTCTTCGTATTTGTTTGATTCTACTCGTAATAATCATTTGTGTGTCCTCTTTGTTCATTTCTTCTGTTGTGAAATATTTCTAAGAAGCTATGCTGCAAATCATTAAATCAGTGTTATTGATTGACTGGATTCTAAAACCCGCCATGCTTTTGCACATGCGTTAGGAAGGGTTTTATTCGTCAAAATAGGAGTGAGATGAAAGATGAAAGGAGGAGATTTACATTTAACAATAAAATAAAATTGGATTATTCATCGACTGAATTAAAAGAATATTGTCAGAAACGTCACAATACTCACATACGTGTGAACCAAAAAGTATCTAATAGGACGAAAATAAAGATCAAAGAATTCCGGAAATGCTTTCATCCTTCCCTTAATGAGATACAATTGTTGAAAAGTGTTGTCTCAAAATACTGAAACGAACAGTATTTGTTTTGTTTGTTATCCAAACAAAAAATCCTTTTGTTGAAGTGCTCATCATCTCGTATATTTGCTGCCAGAATTATTAATCATGAAAAAAAAAATATATCCTGTCAAGAAAGTAAAAATTTTTATTCCTTGCATTTTCTTTCTAAATGCTAAAGAGAAGATGGAATTGCTGTTAGGGATATGTTGCAATGCTTGTAGATAATGAAAGTCCCCTAGTAAGAGAATATGTTCTCAAATTAAATATTCTCCGTTCTGTTATCTAGATAGTGGGTTTCAGAAGCTTATATTTTTATAGCTATAAACTCAATGTTTCTCCCAACTTTTAAGACTTTAAGCTTTAAAGTTACTTTGCGTAAAATTAAAATGTAGTTCATAGATTTAAGTATAATCCTTCTTTCATGGAGAAACTTAAATGAAACTCTTAGATATGATTAGAAACTAAAAATCTTAGTCTGTATATAGTAAAGATAAATTTCGGTCCTTTGTCTTATAAGTTCCAAACTAGGGCCTTTTGCATAAACTAGAGATTCAAGATATGATTTTTTTATATATATATTTTTATTGTTTAACTTGAGAAGGTAATATAATATCAAGACTTTTCACTTATTTATAGACTTTAAGGCTGCTTACGACAGTATAAAAAGTGATAAGCTATTTAAAGCAATGGAAGAGTTTTGAATCCCTACTAAACTCTCTAATTTAACTAAAGCTACGCTTAAAAATGTAAAAAGCAGAGTTAAAATCCAAAACCATTTATCTGAGCCCTTTGCAACAGAGAGAGGCGTGCATCAAGGGGATTCTCTTGCTTGTCTGCTTTTTAACATTGCCTTGGAGAAATGTATCTGAGATAGAGGATTAGACTGAAAGGGCCTTCTGCAGAATAGATCCATTCAACTGCTGGCTTATGCAGATGATATAGATATTATTAGAAGGTCAGAAATTGCAATGAGAGAGGCCTTTCAAGTTTTGGAAACTTCTGCCACAAATATGGGCCTTACCATCAACGAAGATAAAACCAAATTTATGGAATTCCCACTCTCAACTATAAATCACTGCGTTCCTCTTTGTATTAATGGTCATACCTTTCAAAAAGTCGAATAATTTCAAATATCTTGGCACAATGATTAAAAACAATAATAAACTTAGAGTAGAAATTAACAACAGAATAAAAATGGCTAATAAATGTTTCTTTCAACTGAAAAAACAATTAAGATCCAACTTAATCAGTCGAAAAACTAAACCAAGAATTTATAAGAATCTTATGCCTGTTCTGCTCTATGCAAGTGAAACTTGGATACGCAGCATTCTCTATACATGTTCAAGAAAAAGATCCTTAGAGCCATCTTTGACCCAGTGCTAGAGAAAGAATGTTGGTGAACTAGATTCAATTTTGAATTATACAAACTCAATGGGCAACCACAGATAACACTGGTTATTTGGAGCCATAGGTTAAAATGACTCATCCATATCTGGAGAAACTCTGAAAACAGCGCTCTCAAAATATTCACATTTAAAAATTCTATGGGTTTGTTTGCATTATGTTTATTGGCACAAGGGTCATATATAGCCAAAAAATCTTATGGGATCCCAAGTCATGCTGGAAAGTGTGTGTGGTTGAGGCAGCCAAAGTTTGCAAGGGGCTGTTGTGCTCGTGAAGAAGAACATGATAAGGTGCAACTTTTGTTCTGTATTAGAAATCAATTTTGAATTGAGTTTTTTGGTTATAACCTTTTGTCCATGCATCATTAAAAATATTTTTTTGATGATTTAAATTATCAATGTCAGAAGCCAAAAATTCTCTTTGGGTGAAGTAACAGGTATCAATAAGATGCAAACAGAAATTTAGGTATAAAAAAATTTTGTCTTGAAGAAGGAAACAGATTGAGATTGTGGAATAATTACCATAGGAAAGTTTTGGTTCTACCAGCTGGGGAATGAATATATTATGCAGGCTGTTTACATGCTGGATTTACTGACTATAGTATTGAGTAGATTATTTTGGTACAATGAAGAAGCAGTAATTGCTGATTCGAAACATTTTGCTAAGGCAAAGTATTTTGGTGTATCACGGGAAAACAGTTTTGAGAGGAGTGACAGATTATTATTTTTGCTATTTTACACCTTCCTGTGAAATAATTTAAATGACATTTTTATTTGATGTCTCTCAAGTAAATCAGATTGTCTCAATTTGTTTTTGATTATAATCTTTTTATCTGTAATACATGTAAATTTAATAGATTTATTATTTTGCATAAATACAATAATTTCCTCTTATCCTTTATTAATAAGTACTGTATTCATAACATTTTATTTATAAAGGGCAAGAGGAAAATTAACATTAATTCTGAAAGAAAAATCTTATTATGAGTTTCTGTGTCTCTTCTGTTTACCTTAAACAAATCCTATAACTTCAAACAAATCTTTGCCACATATGCTCTATGTGACTTTTAACTATCAGTATCCATGAAAAGAGAATACACTATATAATTTTATTTTTACTACTTGAAATCCATCCATCAGATTACTATTTTGCAATTTATCTTTTAGAATGATATACCTATAACTTAGAGTTTTGATCATTAAAGCATTTTTTGTTTCAGGATTTTCCTCATCTGGTGTCTTATCTGCGCCAGTTTAATTCCGACCAGTTCCTTGAGGCAATGTCCGATTTCCATCTTCTCATCTACTTGGCCACAATGGATCTTTTGCCACTGATGGTAATCTGCCTACTTTGTTTTATTTTTATTTATTTTTTATAACATGTTAAAATTATCTTGTCTGTCAATACTGGAACTTCCAAGTTCAAAAATGTTGAATTATGAAACCTGATTTTATCAAGCATACACCATATACGCTGACTTTCAGCAAGTGAAATAAGTTGTTAACCCTAAAGGCTTTTCTGTTGAATGTCATGTAGGAAGTTTAAAAGGATTTGATGACTCAACATTGACTGTTCTGTTTTGAAAACGCCTAAATGTATTTTCAAAGGTGTTGCTAGTCTTACTATTTTTATATTTCATTTACCAATAATTTCAGTCAGAATTAGGGTTTGACAATTTTCAAACCCAGTTTTTAAAAAACTGGTTTTTTAAAGTAAATTTGTCACATTCGAAAACCGGTTTTTAAATTAAGAAAACCGGTTTTAAGAATTCATATTATTATGTAAAAATTGATTTTGAACTTATTTGATTTGCTATTCATTCTATGCAACGAGCAGCAAACACATTTTTTCAACGTTGCAAGTTGCGTTGGTCAGTGCTTGTGCACTGCACAGTTGCGCCTCGAATTCGTCAATTTATGTTTTTCATGAACATCCCTTTTCATTTTTTTTCTAGGTTTTCAAAAGTTTGATAAAATTCATCTTTTGCTTCTTCGGATGTTTTGTCTATCGGTATGAAGTCGATGCTAATAGAAAAGTCAGCGATTTGACTGGCTCGTTTCAAAGAACGTGTGAAAGGAATAAATAATTCCCCGTTTTCTGCTTCTTGATCACAGTATTTAATGATATCATATAAAATTTTCTTTGTACCACTCCTGAAAGCTTTTTTACACTACTTGAACTAGCCATATCAATACAAAATATTCAGTTAAAATAAAATGCTGTCAGAAATGACATAACATTCACATACACGTGAAAAAAATAGAACTAAAAAATTATCTAATGCAAGAAATCCAAGGTCAAATGTGCTCATCGTTCCGTGTCTCGCCCCTTAATGAAATGGAATTGTTGAAATGTGGTGGTCTCAGAATCAAATCCATCTCGAGTCACGACAGGTGTGCTTAATATTGTGAAGGTGAAAACTGGAAACAAAAATATAAATTTATTAAATTTGGTAAAAATAACGTAAATATTAAGTATGTTTAATTTTTATTTTTATATTTTCTATTTTACATTTTAAAATTTAAATTTTATTATATAAATTTCTTTTATCAAAAATTAGTGTAAAATAAGAAGTTCTGACTTCTGTTTAATGGAATTTTAAATAAAACACAGGGTGTTAAAATATTCCATATTTTCTTTCGCAACGTTTTAACATAAATTATATCTTTAGCAAGAATCGGAATTAGATTAAGAAATGTTGTTTTTTTTTTTCAAAATTCCTAGAAAATGTGTAGATTAGATAATTTTAAATTGCATTAATAGTTAAAATAATAAAATTGTAAAATAAGCATCAAAAATATTTATTCAATAACTTTAGTTTCATTTTTAGATAAAAATGAGTAAGTCGAAGTTTGGGATAGTTTCAAAAAGTTCGGGATAGACAAGGTAATCTGGAATCATTGTAATAAAATGTTGAGCTGCAAAGGATCATCTACGAGCAATCTACATAATCATTTGAAAGCAGTTCATAAAATAATTGTCGGAAATAATATAATAGTTTAGTTTCTTGAAGACCCTGAAGAAAAACTTACAAATCCAAAGACACTGAAAGCTGAATTTTCATTATTTGAACAACCGAATAAAAAAACAAAAAACTTAGATTTGTAATTTGATGCCAAACAGTAACTAGTGAACGAGTATTTTCAATTTCAGGCAATGTTGTGTCCAAAATAAGAACGAGCCTTAGCCACCATTCAGTGGATATTTTATGTTTTTTAAAATCCTATTTTCTTAGGAGAAATTAAAATGAGTGAAAATAATATAAATATTATTTGAAATTTTTGTTTGAGTTTTCGTTATTTTGTGTAAGTAATATGTATATGTAACTTTAATTTTCTTTTTTATATTTTGACTTTGATATTGATTTCGTTTTTTGTTATTTTATATAAATTAAAATAAAATAAAAAAAATATTTTTCCCTATTTATTTATTTATTTATTTATTTATTTTGACAAAAATTCGAAAACCGGCTAAAATTGGGTTTTTTGGAAATTTTGAATTCGAAAACCGGTTTTTGTATAAACCCTAGTCAGAATCTTTTAAGTCTGTTAGCAGATGAAATTAAAATTTAGATGCTTTTTTTTCTCTCTCTATTTTAATTTACATCAGCAGAATTTTTGATATTGTAGAAAGGACTTTATAATCCAGTACCTTAAATCTAAAATATTTTTTTTTTTTTTTTTTTTACAGAAACTGTATTTATGCAGTTATAAATTAAATCTTGTAAGTCCCTCTTTTTACTTCCTGTGTATTAGAAGGGGCAAAAATTATTCTTAGCAATCTGAGCATAGGTTCATGACCAAACAGTTTAAATTTGGAAAAAATTTATGGCTAATATTTTATTGCTTTTATCCCTACAATTATGATCCAGTTTTATCATTAGTATTTTTCTCTTTTAGCAAAGCAAATTTTGTTGCTGAATGGAAAAAAGCGAAGTGAAACATATTTTCAGATTTCTTGAAAATGACATATTTTATCGTAAAAAGGACACGAATAAAATTCTATGTAAAATGAGCATCAAATTTGTACGTTTCACTGTAGAAGTATCAGATGGTTGCATGATTTGATGTTTTGTCTGTTTTATAAAATCTTCAAACAAATGCAATTTAGACAATCATCAAAAGTATAATCTCCATTATTGTGCATCATGAATTTCCATTGATCTACAAGTTTGCAAATTTGATTTTTTTGAAGAATGTTCTTGACTTTCCATCAAAGAAAGATTGTGAGATACTTTTGTACTTCATTTTTTTTTTTTTTTTTTTTTTTTTGCCATTTAAATTATTTTTGAAAGACTGAAACAAGTGATAGTCAGTGAAACAAGTGACAAGTCAGATAGTTCAAGATATGGAGAATATTGTAATGTTTAACAAATGACCTATTTAACTCTTGCAATTTTCTCAGTATATTTTATGTAACACATAGTTTGGTATTGTTGTGTAGATGAAAACACCTTTTCTGTTTCTGTTTGTCATTTCACCGCATTGGCGTTGTTCCATTGTTATCTCACCAAATACACAACAATTTTAAAGATTCAGTTCAGCGTTTGCCACAGATTCTGCACTTTATCTCACATTCCTTTGTACTGAACATTGTTATATAAAATCCACTTCTCAATGCCTGATAACGCTCAGTCCAAGAAAAATGTAATTGTAATGTACAAGGGGAGAAGTAGATGGTGTGGGGGAGAGATATGCAGTTTTTAAGAATCAAACATTAGTTATGAATGTTCAACTTCATAGTATCCTCAGTGGTTCTTTTTCGGATTTCTTCCACTACAAAATACCACTGCAAAAAATGCCACTATCAATGTCAGAAAGCCATCCCAATCTTGGTTGATCTTCAAGCAGGGTTTCCATTGTGCTTGAAAACTCCTTAAATTTTATGTTCTGTTTTCATTACCACTGAAAAGTACTTTATTTTATTGATCCTTGGAAAATAAGCATTTCTATTTGAAAATTGATTTGATTTTGTTTTATTATTTTTATGGAAAAAATGTTGCTTATAGAAATCTTGTGTATCAGAATATTTTATTCTAGTGTTAAGAGGTCTTATTTTGCTTATATTACGACTTTTTAAGCTTTTTCTTACCTTACCTTTTTTTTTAATTAAAAAATTTAGTGATTCTTGTATCATTAAAAATGCTTTTTTCACTGCCCTAAAATGAAAAAGAATTTATTAAATAAAGCACTTATGAATAGTAAATAAAAAAATGAATAAATTGTTTAAAAATTTGTTGAAGCCGTTTAACTCTTTAATATTGGCTACTAATCTACATTTGATATGAACCTTATGATTAAATCAATAAACTTTTGCAATGAAATAAAGATCAAAGTAGGCTATTGACTAACTCTTGATTTCAGGATTGTAGGCATCTGGTTGGAAAGCTGGCTCTTCTAAAGACATTTTAAGTGTATGAGCCTGACACTCATCAAATCCAAGAATCAATGTCCTGTTTCTATTGGAAGTAGAAATTTGTAAATAGAGAATGCTAGCTCTCTTTCTGGGTGATCTTATTATCTGGTCATGGTTCAAAATTATGAATTTATCCCAAAAATAGCTATTGTGTTTTAGAAAAGGACAAGAAAAATTAAACTGTACAATATCAATTGTTATTTGTATACATATTTGTAATACTTTAATTATAATAACATACTCTACAAAATCATATGGCATAATTGAAATGCAATATTTATATTACTTGATAAATAGAGATTGTCTCAAAATAAGCGTGAAGATGAAATGTCATTTTAAATTTTATGTATTTAATTAATATCAAATATATATATAATGTATACTTCATTGGTTGTGTTTACAGGATGACCTAGGTCCACTACTGGAAGCCATCCGGCATAAAAATCGGGAGCTTGCCGCTGAGTGGTCAAAAAGTGAGCGATGGGCCACTGTTGAACATCTCTTAGATTGTGAAGGTGAGAAGAGCTTTCTTTAGCTTAAAGGATATGACGCCACTATTATTGGCTATCTAATTTTATTTGGCTAATTTTTGTGCAGAAAGTGTGTGCACTGATACATCTATATGGGATTATAAAGCTCAAAATGGGGTGAATGAAATTTGGTATTTTATTATCAGAATTGTAGATTGCATCAAATTTTGAGCAAAGACTGTCCCACCTGTACGCTGCTTTGTGCATGCATTAACTCAAAACACCGCAAGCTAGATAAATGAATCTCGTAAGTTGTCTTGATATGTGAACCTGTATACAATTTTAGACCCAACCTGCCAAAGAAAGATGGTACAAATTTACATTTGATTTTTTTTTCTTTGTGCTTTGCATATTATATTAGAACATGAGATTCTTTGGTTGTTTTTTAAGATTATATGCCCTGGATTTCATTTACTAGCTCAAACTTAATTACACCATTCATCTTTATCAGCCAGTCTTTGCTGCATCTATGTAGAGGTTTCAGATTAAACAACTGTAATGATAAAACTGCATATCAATTCAACACCATCAGCCATTGGTTGTAAAAAAAATTTAAACCAGCAGAGTCTTGAAGGAGTAAAAAATCCCTTTGAAATGGGTGTAATCGGTATGAAACATCTGATCGATGTGACATCAGTATTAGTTCTTAAGTGCTGAATGAGTAAATTAGATATGTTATTCTCCATAGGTTCTTCTCTGCCAAGCTCCTTCCCCACTGAGAACTCCAGCGGTGCCAGCAATGAGACCAGTGACACTTCCCTCTGGATCTGCAGGCACTGCACTTTTCTGAACCAGCCACACACGAGCACCTGTGAGATGTGCGGCCTGCCACAGTGACTGCCGACAGTGCCTCTCTGCGATCCATCATGTGAACTCTGTGATCAACTTTTTGTTTCCTTTCAGGGAAAGTCTACTTTTTGTTATACAGATTGTGAGGAGAGCACGCTCTCGCACTTCAACTCATGCTAATAAATGTGAAGCCTGTGATCGACTTTTTTTTTCTTTCTTTCTCCGTTCTTTCACTAGGGAACACTCATGTGTTGCACGGTATGAAATCATTTCAATCCTCTTCTGTGATTTATTTAAAAGTTTAAAAATATGGAAGTCTTGATTGTCCTTGAATTTTCATTTGCATGTATATTACATTTAAGAAAGAAATTAATTTTTCTTAACTGCAGTGATCCAATGAAGGAAAAATATGAATAAACACTGAATTACATGTTTACTTCTCTTTAGTACAACAGTCACCAACAACAACAAAGGAAAAAAAAACATTTCTGTCACTTTTTCATTTATTATCGCATATTCGCAAAAATTGCGACGATGGAAATGAATCGATAAATCGGATTTGTTCAAATCAGCAAACTGATTAGTTACTGTCAAAAAATTTTTTTCATTTCCATTATTTATTTATCTGCTTAATTGATCTGTGATCATGAATTAACATCTCAATATATATATATATATATATTATTAATTTTAATGATAGTTTTGGGAATTGCAGTGTTTTCAAAAATGACACCTCCAATGTTAAATG
Organism: Argiope aurantia; assembly: GCA_026543865.1. Lineage (NCBI taxonomy): Eukaryota > Metazoa > Arthropoda > Arachnida > Araneae > Araneidae > Argiope > Argiope aurantia. The sequence continues at coordinate 19,974 of JAPMOR010060956.1, read as the reverse complement.
AATCTTATGATGGATTTTCGGCGATATTTCGAAAATTATTATATATTTTTTAAAAATATATAATACTCACTCATTAAAAGAAAATTATCGCATTTCATTAAATCACGAAATGAATGCATAAACAACAGTATTTTAATATTTTTTATAAATGATTTAAACCTAAATGTGAGGGAAATGAATTGTAATTTAGTAAAATACTTGCATGGGAGTAAAATTGACATGTTAAAAAAAATGTGTGCTTACCCCAGATAATTTTCTAAATATTCATAAAAATTATAAAATTCCCACAGTCAATTTCCATTTTTTTGTGGGATTATATTTATATTGCATTTATAAATTATGCAGCAGTTATTGTTTACAAGTAAATGGAATAAATAAATTCGCATGATTTTTTATAATTAGTAGTTTAATTAAGGCTAAGGTAAGGAAATTAACTAGCATTTGTTATTTATATATATAACTAGCATTTATTATTATATATGCAGTCCCTCGCAAATTTTCTATCAATTCACGAGTCTGAACTCCTTAATTTTTCTGTATAATGCCAAAATAGACTTCTGTTAAACTTCTTCATTAACAGTATAAATCCAGTATATCTTTTAAGTGTCATCTCTGCGATTGATCGAAACTAAAATTCCTTAAGGAACAGTTTAGTTGTCATAACTGCAAACTGAATTTCGCCTTCCTAGCTGATAGGCATTATCTTTTAAAAGAACTGAAATTTCAAAATCTGATGCAGGCGTCTGAAGATTAACCCTTTACAAAATTACATCTATGTTGCTTTTCTTATATATTAAGTCAGTATAGATTTAGGTGGTAAGAAGGACTTCTTTTAGAAAGTTCATCCAAGACTTCATTCAGATAAGTGATTTTGATGTCAAAAACATATAAAAAAAAATTTAATTCATCCGACTCGCTCCATTTTTAAGTTTGCATACTCGCGGATAAAATTATAAAATCAATTATCCCTGAAATGAAGATTCGCTGAAATCTAGTGATCAATTTATTTGAAGGCTACAGCTCTTTCCTCTCTTGTATAGCTCTTATACGGACAAGTACAAACTGTTTATTCCAAGTATTGTTTCGTCACCTTAAATAGTACCCTCATTCAATTCGATTACCAGATAAGTGGGATTCCTCCTGCTAATTAACTTCCGCAATTTAAAATATTATAGTTGTAGTGATGTTAAATAATGAAATATTTTTCTAATATTTCCTTAAACTACCGAAATAATTTAAGTATTGTTGAATTCTATTTTTAAACAATGTTTAGTTTTTTTTTTTTATTATAATAAAATAATTTTATAAAACTTAATAAATTTCCTATCCAATCAACAAACGTTTCCGCTACAAAATAAAATGACCTCCCTTTATTAAACACCGACAGTTTCAATGGCTTAAAATGTCTTTACGGCATTTGCATCTCATCAATTAACTATTTTTAAAGGATTTTAACTATTTATTTTATTCGTTACAAAAACTGAATTTGCTGTTGATTTCTAAGGATAAGATCTACTAAAAAGGCTGAGTGATGAATTGATTTTAAAAATAATGGAAATGCTTCAATATTTAAGTAGAAAAAATATGCAATTAGAAAAATCATATGCATAGGAAGAATAAATCTGAACTGTATTGTTTATTCTTCTGAAATTTCCTAGAATAAAAATGATAAAAAGTCTTTTTTTACTATTAATAACCGTATTTACTTAATATACAGTCTCCGGTGGATTGGCACTTTTTGGGGGGAGTTTTCATCAAAGAAAAGGAACTATATCTCAAGAACTATTGTGAATTTCGGAACGAAATGTGAACGAAAATTTTCGAGACACTAGTTAATTAATAACTCGGTTAATCAGTTGTCTATCTAAACAAACTTGTTTTTTAAACCATTTCCATTGACATCCATTTTCAAAAGATGCGATGATAATTAACAAAGGTATTTTGTTGTCGACTGTACGTTTTGAGTTGAAGCCACACAAAGTAAACTAGAAGCAGTTGAAACTACTATTGCTCACTGCAAGCAGCACAAGTATCACAGATAGATTTAAGATATTTTTAACATAATATTTTTAAAATTATTCGTTCATTTGATATGCGACTTCATATGGTTAAGAAAAAAATTAAAGTTGTATTCCTGACTGCGGATAGATGGCGCCGCGTGTGTGTATTTGATATTATCTGGACGAAAAAGAAGCTAATTTTGTTGATTTATCAATAAATAAACATTAGTGTATGAAAAATTCCAGTTTAGTTGCTCAGAAACAAAACATTCCTTTGAAGAAACAACCGACTGTAATTAAATCATGAATTTTTACTCTGCAATTAGTAATGCCGTAGTTCTATGTTTGATGGCAGAGACTTTTCATTGATCAGTGGGATTTTAAAACGAATATCATCAAAGCTTACTTGTAACGTTAGGCTCACAGAGAACGGATGACGTCAGTTGGCAGCACGCTTCTTCGATCCAATGATATGTTATGGCAAATTGTTCTCGGAGCAATACGAAAACATTTTACATGCAATTTATTTTTTTTACGCGATTAAAAATTGCACGTTATAAAAAAAAAATACAAATTTGTATTATTTAATCGAAAATTCTAAGAAAGCTGAATGATTCTATTTTCCGAATTGGTTTCTATTCAAGAAATGATGAGATAATTGCATCTAAAGCTTTTAAACTTTAAGAATAAAAACCATCTCTAAATTAAATAAGGGATAGTTATTAACCAACAGAACACCTTAGGAATTATTTTATTTAAGATTATAAGATACACATTCGTTTAAATGATAGTATTCATCATCTAACTAAAACCGGAATCAATTATCGGTGAGAGTGTTTTTAAAACTAATTTATAACTTTGAATGCACATGAATCTAAATAGCTTATTTTTCACATACACACACACACACACACATATATATATATATATATATATATATATATATATATCACGTACATAATTTATAAACATTACATTTTCTCACATACACAAACGTATATATATATAACATTAAATCGTTGGAGTAATATGATAATCAATATTTATAGTAAATGTTGTAAAAATGGTTATTTCTTAAACCATTAAAAATTAACAAAGCTTGTATGCCTTGGATTAGATAAAAGTGGAATCACATTTTAGAAGGCTGACGTGTGTAGTATTCCCCCCCCCGCCTCTTTTTCTCCCCGCTTACTTTTTAGTCTGTCTTCTGTCAGTTTTATTTGTTTAAAGTTTCACATTTAACTATCTAAGCCGAATGATAGTTCGTGATTTCGAATAGATTTAAACGATTTCCTCTGACACTTGTAATTTTTTTTTAAAGTCAAACACAGTTTTGAAATCACATTCATTTCTATAGACAGAAGATTACTACCGTGCATTCATCAGGTGGGACAAGAAGGTCACCTCTGGACAGAACAGTCCAGAGGACCAGAGAAGGAACTTTGACTCAGTGGGATTAATTGCAGGGCTTTGTCCGGATGGAATGGCAAGAAATCGATCAAACAGGTGGGAAATTAGAATATTCTGAAAAATCAACAATAACAGAATCGGTTGCATATTAGAACTGGGCACATTAGATTGACACATGTATATTTACTCGAATCAGAACCTCCACCTACACGTCCGCATTGTCATTGCCCTTTATTCATTGTGGTGAATAGCATATAAGCCAGTTAACAACTCTTCTGCCAGAACGATCGTTTTGGCAGAATTGTTAAGTTACTGGACTGCTAACCAAAAGGTCCCAGGTTCTATCCTAGCACATCTCATACCGCCTCACCATGAAACATGGATATGTGAGGAATGTCCCAGTTTCAACCAATTGAGACGGAACCGTTTTGGTAGCAACAATGTAAATTTAAAAGACTTGCTGGGTGAGAACCCCAACCAAAATATTTTATTATTATTATTACAAGATACTGGAATTGAAAAGCATATTTGAGTCTTTTAAATTTTTGATTTCATTTTTGTGCATGTTTTTTTTTTTTTGTAATAAAATGAATTTTTGAACAAATCTTGTGTTTGTCGCAGGATGGCCAAAAATGGCTTTTGCGCCATTTAACCAAAGCAAAACAACAATAGCTCTTAGTTCATCCGCTGAAACTTCGTTTGTGATTGTCTTTTGTATTTCTGGCTCATCAAAATCTGGACACGAGGAGCTTCAACTGTAAGAAACGATTTATCTCCTCATGGTGAAATACATTTGCTGAGCAGAGTTCCCACGACACCGGGAAAATACAAGGAATTTTAAAATCATCTAAAAAAGGAGGGACATTTGAAAATTTCCATGAAAACCGGAAATATGCAGGGAAATTTAATTTCTTAATTTCTTCTTCTTCTTCTTCTTCTTCTTTTTTTTTTTTTTTTTTTCGTCTAAAACATGCCGATATCTGAACATTGCAAAAAACCGAATCGCGAAAACTCACCCCTTTTCTACTCATTCCCATTTTTTTCTGCATAGATCGGTCTAATTTCGATTTCACAGTCAGTTCTTTTTCCACGAGATTCCTAGATTGCAGCTGATGATGCACGCACGATGTGCACTGTAACTGCGTGAGAGAATAGAATAAATTTCTCTGACGGGAAAAGAGAATAACATTCAATCTGCGGAAGCATTGCTGTA
>JAPMOR010060956.1:0-13929 GCA_026543865.1 Argiope aurantia | reverse complement strand
GAACAACCCAATACATATATATCACCAGCCGGCTTTGGCATTCAAGAAAAATTGGAAGTATTTAACTTCTTATGCATAAATGGATGGTCATAATTCTTTTGAAAAAGTATCTTTTAGCACGAATAACGATAGACTGGAGAACTTTGTTGTTTCTGTTGTCTATAATTGTTTCGGTTATTATGTAAACAGTTAGTCTTTCCTAATGAAGTAATGCGATTACGCAGAATATTGTAAATCTAATTTCTTATTCCCAAAGTAGGCTTCGCTGATAATTAGAAATCCTTAGATTTCGACAGTTGACAATTAAAATAATATAAACCTTTATTGCAGGAATAAACATTATTGTTAATGAAAAGGATTTTATATTTATTTCAACAACGGAAATTATTATTAGAAATCATATTAAAAAGTTTTTTTAACTGTCAGAATGAAAAGTAAAATTGCACATCAATTAAAAAGAGAAACATTTAAAAAACAATGTTTCAAATTTTAAAGATAGTGTGATATATTTTTGTGTGTAATTATGAAGTGTTATTTTTGCAGACGATTATATTCCAGGGGTTTATCAAAGGAAAAAAAGAATATTTTGACTAATTTTCAATTAAAGATCTAATAAACCTTTAAAAAATTGTTCGAACGAACAGACTCTCTCCGTATCTGGGCTAGGTTTGGCAATTCTGAGTATAAAAGTATGCCTTTTAGAGCACCAGCACTCACAAACGGACAAACATTTGCTTTTATGATAAGGAGAGGTTTAATTTATCACCTTGTTGCATTACATTACGATCGATCGTCGTCTTACGTTACGCACAAAAGCAATTAGTAAATAAAGTTTGAGCAATTTAAACGATTTTTTTTGTACTATACTTATGCCTTGTACGATGATATGTACGATACCGTATTCATGTCTAACGATGAAGTTGAATTAAACGAGCGGAAGTCCTTACCTCATTTGTATTCCTAAAAGAGAGAAGAAAATCACGCATACCTTGTGCAACTCCTGTTTTGGACTGAGTGTTATCGAAATTTGACACAGATCTAGGAATGAATTTGATGGGAAAATAACTCACAAAATTTCATTTATGCATTGTGCAGCTTTTTTGATTTTTTGTGTTTACAAACACGTAAGTTGAGATTCATAGCCAACAATACTCGGGAGTTTTAGAAGAAAAAAAGTTGATACATATTTATAATATTTATGACGAATTTCATCTCTCTAACTCTCTATCTTTTTTTTTATAATCATTTCGAATTTAAGCATGCAGTGCCTCAAAAGGATTTAGTTCCAAAATATATGAATCTGCAGTTGGGCGACAAGATCAAGATTAATCCTTCTCACTTTCCATTCCCGAGCTGTCATGCTTAAACAGACCCAAGTGGGTTATTTTAAAGATTATCACATACTTATTACTACCCATGCACGAGAATGTAAAAATTTTGTATTTTTTGAGGGGGAGCCTAATTATGTGAGCAATAAACTCAAAATATAAATGTCTAAAAATGAGTCATTTTGATCCCAAAAGTTATTTGTGATATTTAGACCTGAAAGTGAATATCAATTAGAACATAAAATGGTAGCAATCAAAATTTCTTTCAAAGTGTAAAATTTAATTGCCATAATTTTATGAAGAATTAAAGCATTATTAAAATTACCGTAAATAAAAATTTTAAAGGCAGCTTATGAAAATAATTGTAATTATTCATTGAGACTGTCTTCTATTCAATATTAAAATTAACACTAAAAGTCGGTGTCTTACAAAAAAAAAAAACTTTTTATATTTTTGACATTTTTAGGAGTTCCATGTTACAATTATTAATCTGTTGTATAAAGCATATACACCTAATTTTGATGCCAGACTTTTCAAATAAAAAGAATAGAAACTTGCAAATCTGACAAAAGGACGGAAGAGAACCCCCTAAGTAAATACATTTTTAAATGCCCTGATGGAGCTGCTTTAGGTTATTCAAGCACTAGTAGATTCACTTTAACTATCGATACAGCAAGGTCAACTGAAATGGACTTGTGAAATTAATTGGGAATACTCGACGTGCTGAATGAATTAGTGCTTTGTAAAGTTCGGCTTTTTTATTCACTTAAGATCCTCAATAACTCGTGATTAAAATATAATCGCAAAACTAGATGAAATACTGGGGATTGTGCCCCAAATATCGCTCAGTTTCTATATCACGGAGATGATTTAGTAGAAAGAATGCTTTTGCGGCGAGATTTTTTCATTGAAGCAGGACTATTTTTGCTGTGCAGAAGGATTCTTCACTTTTTTCTATCACCGTAACAGCCACAATTCCTCCAGGTCCTTTTTCTTTTTAAAAAAATAAAATCCAATTCCAAATGATGAGGAAAGAGTATTGATTCCTTTCAAGCAACGGTAGGAAGAAGAAATACGAAAACGAACATGAAGTTATCTCGAAGTTCTATTTCGGATCACGTGGAGCACACACAATAAAATGTCGATTTCGGGTCAGACGTTGCGAAGTGTGTCTACAGTCATGGATGCCGGTGTATTTCTCGTAGGCGCTTTTATTCATCTTTACGACCTATAGGATGTGCATAAGTCAACAATGAGAATCATTTTAAAGTGTAAATTGCGTAGTTCTACCTGCCGGCATCGGTATTTGCGGTATCACTCTTGTGCTTTATTTAATACAACAAAGGGGCCGTTTTCATGAACAAGTGACCATCTTGATGTTTCGTGTTTGATTAGGATTAGTCAGAAAAAACTATTACTATAAACATACAAAAAAATTAGCTTCCTTTTGTATTGAATCCTGTCAGCGTTTACAAGGAAATTATATTGTTAATTCTAATTAAGAAAATCATTTTGAATTATACTGTCATGACTCTTCTTTGTAAGAGGTATTTGTGACGTGCTCGAATCGTACTTTTTGCAATCGTAATCGTATTTATATTTTTGGCCTCTTATCGTATGGTGCTCTAATTAAGCAGACTTCAGTATTTACCCATTTATTAAATTTATCCATCATCAATTAATTGCAAGGATGGTGGAAGAAGACAACAATGTTTATTTGCCACTGATTTAGAAAGGAAAGTTTTTTTTTTCTTTGTTAAAATCTTTTTAATAAGTTTGTTGGAAAATGGGTCTATCCGTCTTCTAAAAGTTAAAAAATTCTTTTTTGAGATAAACAACCAAATCACTTCCATCTTTGCAATTATTTATTTGTTTGTTGTGAAATTGTGGAAAATAATAAAAAGCATGAAGAATTTTTTTCTATTTTCGCTGTATATTGAAATTCCAAAGAGATAAGAGAATAGATTAACCTTTGCACTTCACCTCCTAATTTTCTTCCCGAATTCAAATTCCTCCTCTCTCTCACCTGCAGCCATTCATTACGACTTTTCCGTTATCTCCACCCTTCGAACAAAGACGCTATTATCACTTTGCCTCGCCTTCCTCTTTTCTGGGGTGGGGGGTGGGGGGGAGGAGAGGGGCGACTGTGGAATGAAGCAAATATTTTAAAGGCGTGACAATGAATTGCCCGAAACTTGAAAGTCTTGGGACATAAAAGCAATTTCATTCAAAGAATATTTGAATGATTTGAAATGCTTTGAGAGCCAAATTTTCTAACATACGTTATTATTTCTCACATGTATAAAAGAAATATTTAAATCATCGAGAAAAAAAATGATCAAGAGATTTTGACGAATTTTTACATATCAAAACCACGTTGAATCTAAAAACACATTTCTAGAATCCTTTTATACGTCAGTCCTATAAGTACGTGATAACACGAAAAGTAAAAGTTAGACAGTTCAAATTTGGTATTTGATTTGGCCACCATAATTGCATGGTTCAAATAAATTTTGAGCAAAATGTCGTCAGCTGTAAATATTGTTTATCTTTACGAAAATTGTCACTTAAAAATGCAACGAACTGGATGAAATTCGGCAGATTCTTTACCTCCAAAACTGTAGATACGTATTAAATTTTGAATCAGTCCAGCTAAGAAGTCTGCTATCTGTTGGTCTGTTCGTGTGCAGGCGAACACAAGTTACACAAAGAAAATTGGCAAATCTTAGAATTGTAATATTGGTCAGAACAAAGAGGCAGACTGGATTTCTTCAATATGCTTCAAACTGTACAGTAATCAGTGTGGTTAGACTTTTTAAATATTGTAGGAAGTAGATCTGTAATCTTGCCTTATTCCCATTTACAACCGCAAATTAATAACACTGAAAAATATTAATTAATTAATAAACCCACCATGGGTTTATTAATATAATCTAATGGCGGATTATAATAATACCGCCATAATATAACATGTTATGGTGGGCTTATTAATATAACCTAATTTATATTAATAAATCTATCATATTTTATGCACAGTAAAAGTAAGAACAGAAAAGGTTTCAAATGCCGTTTTTTTAAGCCAGTACCATGTTTTATTAATATACCTGTGTGAATTATTTATTTACCAGACATAACAACTCAGGACTGTTTTTCGAAGCTGAGTTAAATATTAAAGGACTATTCCGAGATATTTTTGAAACTGAGAGTTGTCGACGCTAATAACCGGGAGTCAATAAATATATATAACAAATATTTGGCTATAAACGATTTAATCCTTTGATGTTATGTTCTGAAATCATAGAAAAATTATCATTCCTAAATATAAACCAATATTTCAAAATACAGATATAGTCAATTTTATGAAGTTTCCACTTCTAATCATTACAAATAGGTTCTTTTTCAGTCATATCAACTACGATTTACTAATCAAACCCTAAAACAGATATTCTATTAGCCACTTCTGTTGTATAGTTGTTCGTCTATCATGTACATATTTAAAATAATTAGCAAAATTAAACAACTATTCCACCTGCCACAAACATTATATTGACTTCGTTACTATTTTTTTAAGGGAAAATCAGTGCAGCATCATTAACAAAGTCAATGGTGCCCTTCTCTGAACCACCGCAAATTTCCCCCTTAGAGATATTTCTAAAACAATCATGCATTATGTGTGGGAAATCTCGACCAGTCACAATCACTAAATAAAATATCGCGTGTATAGAATTTGCCAATTTTTAATTCATAGGAAAGTTTACTAGCCCTAAAAACCATATCAAAGATTATCTGCCCCCTCTACCTCCCACCCCAGTCATTGATCTTGTTTCAAAAGCTTCATCCCAAATACGTCACCAATGATCTTCTCCGAGAGATAATACTGTTCTCAACTTCGAAGAGTTCACCTTTTTGAAGTACAGCTAACTAATCAAAGCATTCTATCATTAATGCGCACCTTTTACTTACATGTATATAAATGTTTCATGTATATTGAAATTTCTTTCAGCCATGATATTGTCATCACCTCTGTCACCTCTAATGCTCTAAAAAATGCAGGTCAGCATGTTTTTATTACAAAAATTTTATAAATTCCATGTTTTAAATCATTTCATGCTTTTTATGAACTCAATGTTTAGTAAAAACAAATATTTTTGGAAAATAATTCTTTAACTAACTACTTAGATGGAAGGTATTGTACGAAACAAATCATTGCCCATAACAGAATGCAAATTGTTAATACTACCGTACCCTGATTTAACGCATACCTGTTTTCCATATTTTGAGATTCAACGAATTTTTCTTTTACCCTATTAAAATGATTCCAGATTTATAAACCCTGAATTAACGAATTATTTCAACAGCTGATTCTTTTCCTTTATTTGGATGAGAGAAATATTGGTTTGCTTTTAAATTGACCACAGTATCCATCTTGTACACAGCAAATGAATACTGATTGCGTCCTTGTAGATGAATATGTCATGTGAGTAGGACAAAAAAATTTCTTAACTTTCCCCATTATTGTCGCTCGATTTTTCAGGACGTTTATTTTTCGAAAAATTATGAATCAAGACAGATTGATGGAAGTTTAAATGTTTTTCAAGTGAGAAACGCGTAAATGCTAGGCGAATTTGACAAGGACGTCGAACCACAATACGCTGTAATGGAACGCCTTGAAATCTGCACATTGTCATAGCTACAATTGTTAAATAACGAGCAGAAAATGAAAAAGCGCACGCAGAGTGTGGTAAAAGATCGCTGAAAATCAGAAAGTCATTGAAAGGCACTCCTCTTTCTGTTCTTGAATCTGATCTCGTGGAATGGTCCGAATATTTCGTGACAAGAAAATAGCCATTAGTAGGCCTCTGATCAAGAAAAAGTTTCTCAGCTTGCCGAAAAGCATAACGTGAAACACTTTCCTTTGTACAATAGTTGGGTCGACCGTTTTAAGAAAATGATACCACGCAATCCGCAAGTAAATGCGAGGGAAAAAGGTGAATGTAAATAAAAATGTTGTAAAAGATTGGAAAATTGAAACGCCTGAGTGAAGGATACAGCATTTGCTGCGCTATTGAAGCAGGATTGTTTTATGATTTCAAATCTGACCAAAAGCTTTGCCATAAAAACGATAAATGCTTTGACACGGGGATTGCGGTTTTGCTTGCAGTTCATGCTGATGGAATGGACAGGTTGAAATCATTTGTGACAGGAAGCGAAATAAAGCTGAGATGTTTTAAAAACGGAAATGTCTTACCAACAAAATACGCAGCAAACAAAAAACTCTTGGATGTCTCCTTCCCTATTTATAGACGTTTTGATGTCTTACTTATCTAAAGATGTATATATTCGAAAATTTTAGAAAAAAAATTCTCTTATTTGACTGTCAATGTCCCGCACACCCACCAATTCACAATTTAAAAAGTGTCCAAGTCATGCTTTTTTTCTCCGTGCAAGTGTGTTTTATTCACTAGATCTTAGTATGTCTTGGTAGTTAATAGAAGTCGTTAATGAGAAAAATTATAATATAGTTGGACGAAGATGAGAAGGAAAGATGCAAAAATTGGATGTTCAATATTTTGCAAAACATTCGTGGGACCAAATTTCTAAAAATACAATTGAAAATGCTTTCAGAAAACGAGATTTCCAAACCCACAAGTGGAAAATGATAAGTCATAAGAAATCAAATGGAAAGAAGTCGTTTCTGGGATAAATTTAACAATTATGTCACATGCTGTAACTAACTATTCGTCCCTGCGGCTATAGTTAATAAAATTGAGTATTTGTTAGAACTATTGAATAAGGATTCTGATTCAAAAATCGATACTGAAGCTCCCATTAAAACTATTACTTTTTCTGATGATTTACATGGTTTGGAAATTGTGAAAACGTGCCTAATGTAGCAGGATGTAAATGGTTCAATTCTTTCCATAAAATTGACAAATCAAATTTCATTTATCTAAGTTGTGTGTTCTACAGCTATCTCGTTAATATGGATCTCCTTAAGAATATACAGATCAATAGATAGAGAGCTTTTTCATGGATTTGATTAAAAATTTAATAAAAACTTATACATTAGATGTTAAAAGGGTCTACCAAATTTCATTTATCCACGTCGGTGAGTTTTTAAGCTAACGCGTTAATATTGCAGTGCGAAAGAATAGTGTGACAGTCGGTCAACTCTTGCACAAATGTAATTCAAAATTTGATAAATGTTATACTTGAGATGCTAAAACTGTATACAAATTTTCATTTTGATTTATCGCGCTTATGTGCCTAGGAAAATACAGAAGAGCAATAGTTTTATGTATTTGGTTTAAAGTTTGATTAAATCTATATTTTAAATAACAAATCTTTACACTAAATTTTACTTATCTAGCGCTTTGCGTTTAAAAGTTTCTTGTACACGGACCACCGGAATAGACTCACTTCATGTGAATGGATTTTATCCAAAATCTGAAAGAAAATCTACAAATTTAGAGTAACGATCACATGTCAATTTTCATCCGCCCTGCTCAAGGCGTGTTTAAATTCTGCATATTCCAAGATAAACAGACATAATGCTAAAAGTATGTTTTTCAGGTTCATAGAGGTCTGAAGCGTAGTAATTTATCAAACTCTCGGATAAGAATTTTTTTGATGATAGCCCTTGGCGAGTGCCAGTTTTACCGAATCCTCGGTACGGAACTGATTTAAATCAGCTACTTGCACTTGGTTTTATAGGCAATCAATTGGTTTTTAATAATATTTTGCAGTTCCATTCATTAGAAAATGTTGAATTAATTGCATCTATAAAGTAGAAACATTCAATTAAGCAGTTTGAAGCATTCGTTGCATTCCATTTGAAAGTAAATAACGAGAGTGATTTCTGTATTATGCATATTAGCATTTTATAAACACAGGCGTTTAAAATTGATGGATTTATCCGCATTCTGATAAAGCTTACAATGCCATAGCTACTTTTTTTCATTTGTGGAATAAAAATTAGTTATGGGATCCTCAATTTCATATTTTATTTGCTTTTTTTTATGCTGGATTGTTGTAGAGATCAATGAGCTGAAGTCTGCAATTTTTATTATTTTATATTTATGCCGATTCAATGTATTTTCTTTCACAGACCATTTGGAGATTACTGCTACTTTTTCTTCAGGTTAGCAAGCCAAAAAACTGTACGGTGGAGGGCGAGACATAGAATGGCGTTTGAAAATATTGCTATCACAATAACAACCTGGGTAATCGGGTACATCTTTTAGTAATAAAAATAAATTAATAGGTACGATCACAGAAACTAATGTTTGTAGATATTTCTTCAACATTTTATGGAACTGAAATGTGACTTAATCAATCAATTAAGTTTTGATTCCATATGTGAGGCTTAGTTGATGCGAAAAAAGCTGATTTCATTGTATTCACAATAAAAAAATTATAAATTAAATGAAAAAAATAAAAATATATAGTAAATAAAAAATTATCTCCTCATTACATTAATAAAAGTCTGCTTTTATTGCATTTATTATTTCGGATTAGAAAAAACGGGCACAAATCTGCGAAAAGCATTCAACTTCTTTTCTTAATTCTCCCTGTTTTGGAAATATAGAATTCTTTGCTGGAGGGGGAAGGTGAGCAGTACAGAAGTAATTTCATAAACGTTCTTTAATCGAATTTGTTTTGGCACAAACCACCCCCGGCCGGAAGAAACGAAATCGAACGCAGTGTGAGGGAAACCATTTGCATAAAGTATGAGAAAAAATTCCATTTCGCACCCGAGCTCGCGATTTACTTCGAGGAGAAATGAGTTTTCAGATAAGAGCACTTAGCGTTTTTTGCTCTGCTGGGAGCTAAAAACTCGGCACAGAGAGTGAATTTAAATTATTCACAAACCAGCTTATTTTGCATCGGTCGGGTTCACTTTGTTATTGTTGATTTTTATCCATTCTTTTTTCATTTCGTTTCGTGAAATGCAAGAGAGTTAAAAATGTGTATCCACATATGAAAGATGAATTACAATTCACGACAAAACATTAGGCTACGGGCAGAGCGCACTACAATAAACATTTTTATTTCTTTGCCTAGGAAGTATATAGAAAAGAAGATTTTGTTCAAGTCAAAATAAAAGAAAATAATATCGAATCTCTAACCCAAAATACTATCGCATGATAAAATATTCAATGTGATTCGTTTGTCGCCTCATTTGATTGTATCAGTCATTGCGTGATCTGTGCGTGAAGATTTTTTATACTGCGATGTTATGTAGAATGTCAATCTAAATCAAGCATGTTAAAAAGCATTATTTACTTCACCTTCTCTGCTTTTATAATATTATTTTGCTGTCATTTCTAAATCAATTTGAAATTCGGAATGAATATGAAAGGAATGTATGTTTTTGAAATGTGAATTGACTTTCTTTTTTATTTGAAGATGAGGCAGTCAAAGACGATTCCACAATTCAACACATTACTGAGCATTTTAATTACAAATGAATGTAAAAAATCTATTAAACTAGCCATTGTCTAATAAATTTTTATTGTTATTAAGATTTAGCCTACGTTTTCATGAAAATACAATTGATATAATTGAAACTCTAATTTTTAATGTAATGTAAAAAATAGTTTCGGTACGACAATAAGCGTGCAAATTATCGAGGCAGGACATTAAATTTTCGATTTCTTTTAAATTATTTGAAAATTTATTCAAAATTTTGAAATCCCTCTCTTACTTCTCAAGAAATAATTACGTAACAAATTTGGTTGTTTTAGATTCAATCGTCTGCCCTGGAGAGTATTTTGAACGATTTTAGCCGAGTCTCATGAAGTGTCACACAGTTTGAAATAAATGCACCGGCCTCAAAATTTCGAAATTCGACCTTTTAGGTCTAGAAGTTTTTGGAAACAGGCAATGATGAAAACAAAGCAATTGAAAATACCTCGGAAGGACATGAGAATATTTTTTCAAATTCATTTTTAACTTTTCGCAAATTCATTTTAAGATAAATTTAGGAAAGACACAAACATTAGAATATTCTTCGGGAATGTTTTATTAAAAGTCTATGCCCGAAAGGTCAGGATTCACTGATAATTCTACTTCTCAGTCATCGTAATTCTAATGATAGACCAGTAAGTTTTTGCTAATATTTAACTCCTTTTAAAATGAACTAAATAATTAAACAATTAAATTAAATAGCTAAGCAAGTTTTATCAAAATAATTTCATTCCAGTTATTTAATTTTAATTAAATGTATTCATTCACTAGTGTTAATTTTCTTTATCTAGTTATTTGGCCAGGCATAACCCAATTTTTTTTATTTGAATTAAATGTATTCTTTAATTAGTGTAATTAGGGATGAAAAAGAAACCCAGTACAGTTCATTTAAGCGCAAACAAAACGAAGAAAGAGAAGATAGTAGGCAAAAATTGTCCAAACTTGACAAATTTCTTGGTCAGTGTTCTACGAGTACTTCCGGCCCAATCATTTCTATTAGCAGTGACTTAAATAATGTGGTCAATACAGTGTTGCTCGAGAAGCCTACTGAAGAAGATTCGACAGGTATCTCACGGTTCCTGCGCCGTTGACGATGCCGCTGATCATGTCAGCGACGACCATGTCTGCAGGGTGCATGGAACAGCGGAGGAACCATCGACTTCTACACTTGTCGAGAATGTGAACGGTAAATCTTCTTTTGGTGACTCAGGCAACTTCACGAATAAGACATTAAGTGATAATGAAAAACGTCAAATTCTCGATATGGGGCCTTTTCCAAAAAACATCCACTAGAACAACATGTGTTTCTCAAAATTGTACTACTCGTCAACTTCTAAATATGGACTAGTTAATCGTTTTGGGCCGTGTTATTCCAAAATACTAAATGCTGCCTATTGTCAACACTGCTGGTTATTTGCTTCGCAAAGGAAGAAGGTATGATGCACGGACATTAGGAATTGGGGACCTTTATCTTGGAGAATTAAACAACAAATTTCTCAAATGGCCATGTGGAAGCATGGGCTGTTTATGAGCGTTGGAAAAAAAGTGATACTATCGACAAGGAACATGAAAATGAAATTCACAAAGAAGCGTCATTTTGGAAAATGGTTCTCCAAAGGTAACTTGATATCATACTTTGAAGACATCGAAAAAACTTAACTCGGGAAAGATATCATAGAAATTTTCTATCCTTTGTAGAGCTTGTCGTTCGATCACAAACTGTGGCAAGTTTTAGATATGGTCAAAGATAAGGATTTTTATTTCTAAGTCTTGAAATTATTTTATTTTTTGCTTATTTTTATTAACTGTTTATATTCAACTTTTAAAATCATGTTTTTTAAATGTTTTTAGAATCTACAAGATATTTGAGTGCAAGAATTGAAAATGAAATCATTGAGTGCCTGGGGAAGAAACTTGAAAACCATCTGATAGAACAAATTGGAGCGTCACAGTTTTTCGTCATCGTCATGGATACGACACAGAACATATAAAAGGCAAATCAGCTAAACGTTTTTGTGAGGTATGCAGTAATAACCAGATCGGAAAATGGACAGATAATTGATATACAGGGTGTTTCAGCGAACCGTTTCAGAACTTCTAAGAGGGGTAGGGCACATCCTGACAAACCGAAATCATATACCCATGGGCAGTCAGAAATACTTTCCTGACGCGGTAAGTGGCGTTGTGCGAAAAGTCCGAGCTTTCTTGCAGGGAATCTTCATTTCGCACAAGAACGCCAAGTTAGTAGGATGGATGATTGCACGATCGCAGAGTTAGCCGATATGCATTTGACTTACTGGGCTGCAAATTGTAGTGGGTCAGCCGCACAGCGTTTGTACGCGGAACGATATCCGACGAGGCGTATTCCCAGTTTTTTTTTCTTTGCAAGACTGCACCAGAGGTTAGCTGAGACAGGTTCATTAGAAAGAGCTCACAGGGACAGGGTAAGAACAACACGGACTGCAGACGCCTAACAGAATCTGCTGCAGCATGTACAGGGGAATCCAAGAACGAGTACACGAAGTGTAGCAAACGCAGTCGGAGTTTCCCATTGCAGCGTCTGGAGGATTCTCCGAGCACAAGACATGCATCCGTTTCACGTGCAGCGCGTCCAGTCACAAAAACCAGAGGATTATGTACCTCGTATTGCTTTCGCACAGTGGTACCTGGGAAAATGTGCTACAAATCCCCTTTTTCCTGCTGAAGTGTTGTTTTCCGATGAAGCATCCTTCACAAGGGAAGGAATTTGCAACACGCATAACGACCATATCTGGGCGGTCAAGAACCCGCATGCATACGACGTCGCGCAGCACAGAATCAATTTTCGGTCAATGTATGGGCCGGTATTGTGGGAGATCACCTCATCGGACCTTACGGGTCGTCTAACCGGACCTACGTACTTGCTCTTTTTGAAGCAAGTATTGCCACAACTTTTGAGAGATGAACAGATTTCTACATCGACGCAACAGACAATGTGGTTCCAACACGATGGAGCCCCTGCCCATTATAGCGGAGATGTTCGTAACTACCTGGATGTCACATTTGGTCAACGGTGGATAGGACGTGGGGGTCCCGTGCGTTGGCCTGCTCGGTCACCCGACTTATCATGTCTTATTTTTATTTCTGGGGTCATATGAAATCGCTAGTTTATGACACCCCTGTTGACACTGCTGAGGAACTCGTTGCAAGAATCGCAGTAGCTGCCGGAGAGATTCGAGATATGCCTGGAGTATTGCAGAATGTTCGAATGTCCATGCGTCGGAGATGTGAGGCGTGCATTGTAGCCCGTGGAAGAAACTTCGAACACTTACTTTAATCCATGTACCTTTTGCTTCTTTTCATGTATTATTAAAACGATTTTTCATTTACGGTCTCTTTTCTTTATGGTGCTTCTGTGTACAATACCGCTTCAGGAAAGCATTTCCGACCGCACATTGCTATATGATTTCGAGTTGTCAGGATGTACCCTACCCCTCTTAGTAGTTCTGAAACGGTTCATTGAAACACCTGTAGAAGTAAAAGAAGTGTTTCTAGGCTTTTATGAACCCATTAAACTTGACGCAGCAGATTTAGTCAACCAGTTAATTACATTATTAATCGAAAAAAATATATAGACTTAAAAAAAGTGTGGGTCAAGGTTATGATGGAGGCAGTGTGATGAGCAGTGTACAAAATGGCGTACAAAAACAGATTAAGTATATTCAGCCTAACTCGAAATACGTACATTGAGCCAGTCATAATCTAAATTCGGTGATAAATGATGCAGTTAGCGTTTGTGTGTAAATACTTTCGAAATGTTGCAAGATTTGTATAACTTTTTCAGAAATAGCATTAAGCATTGGTATCTGTTGTCAAAATTCATTGGCGAATCGGATATCACCCTAAAAAAATAAATCCGACTAGATGGTCCAGTAGGGTAAATACAATATCTGTAATAAGACTTAAGGTTGTGTTTTTTTTTTTGATATAATCAAAGCATTATCAGAAATAGTTATCTAGGTTCCCAGTAAAGATGAGTATAGTAAAACAGAGATTAGTAAAACAAAAATGATAAACTTCGTGTTCATGTTGCTTTGCGAATTCTTGAACTGTGTATTGAATGACATTAATTATGCATCTAAAATTTTACAAA
>JAPMOR010060953.1:897609-925948 GCA_026543865.1 Argiope aurantia | reverse complement strand
CATGCAAACCTGGATTTGATCATCGGATTGTGTATACTTCATTAATTGTTTTAAGAACTGCTGTTACTTCTCATAACCACCCATATTTCTTTAAAAATATTTAAAATCATATATTTAACTTACATTTGCATCATGAATAATCTTATTCTTCATAGCTTTGCTCTATATTGTGTTGTTAACAGAATACAATAGCGAATAAATATAAGGGACTTGCATATTCTTGTTTTAAAAAACTTATTCTTCATTCTGTCTGCTTAATTGTTTTGATCTATCATGCCATATGAGATACCACTGCGTAACTTTCAAACTTATTATTTTTGTCATCTTTATTAAAAACTGATTTCTCCATTATTATTAAATCAAAAATTTTAGGATTTTGCTTGAATGTAGATTCAGTGGACCAAAAAGCCCAAGTTTTGTTCAGTGTTAGGGAGATTAACATCGCCAATTTTTAAAATAAACTTTAGTTCGATAATAGCAAAAATAATTTGGTGCATAGATAAGTTCACAGATTTAACACAAGTGAAGGGCACAATGAAAATGTTCATTCTAGAACTAACAGAAGCAAGTAGCACTGCAAGCATTTCTTAATTTTTGGTATAGGAAGGGAAATGAAGAAATTACGTATGCTCTGAATAACAGTATAGAAAAGTGCCGCTGACTTCATTAATGTTTATTTGATAAGAAAACCAAAATGCCATGGGTACTATCTTGGAAAGAGTTTGATAAATTATCCAAAATATTTATTAATTCCTGGAAATTATCCATAGGTTCTTCATAATTGCATTTAATTAATTGAGATATTTTAAACTCATATTTGTCAGTAATTTGAACATTTCTCTCTACATCCTTGAGTTTTTTATTAAAATATTATTAAAATGTAGTTTAAAATTAGAATGAATTGTACTTAATTAAATAAAACGAAATACATTAATTTCTGAAATATTTTCAATATTTAAATATGTCCTTACTTTATGTTTTCAGTCATAGTAACAGAATACATTTAAAACTCTTAATTCACTTGAGAAATTGTACAAGTGTTGACAGTTAGATTAGGATCATTAAATACGCAAAGAGGCAAGTGCTCTGGGTTGAAGAAACTTGTTGAAGTGTTTCTCCAACAAAATCTAATAAAAATCAAAAGACGCACATAATTATTCTGATAACAGATGATATTACGTGAGGCGAAATAATACTTTAGGAAATGAAATAAAACATTCTCCTACAACATAAATATATCAATAAACATAAAATTAATCTGACGAGGAGAATTATCATTCACAAAATTTAAAAGATCTTAATTATAAAAAGGATTTTCTAATAACTAAGCTCACTCATTAAGTATAATGATATTAAAAAAACTGGTATTAATACTCAAAATCAAATAAAGAATAATCATAGATGAAATACATCATAATGAAACACAAATGCATTTCACTGTTAGAAAAAAAAAAAAACCTTACCTGTCAGAATATCTATCAAAGAAATGATACTAGCATGGAAATGATATGCATTTGTATTGTCAAATCAAATATAAAATAATTTAATTGAAATAAGTTTTTAATATTTAGAAACTGACACTGAAGTGACTACTTTTGAAATTAATAAATTAGTAAAATTAGCTGAAAAGGCGTGAATTAAAAATGTATTCGTATGAAATAATTAAAAAATAATAAGAATTGTTTTGTACATTTTAGTATAAATTAAAAATCAATATTATATTCGATTTTAATTCCATGACAAAGGAAATAAAATAGTGACTTGCCGTAAATTGTTTCATTCAGTTCACTGATAATGTTTTTTTTTACATACGGAAAGCTTTACAGTATCTGAATTTCGATCTTTATTAATTAATTGATTCTTTTGATGTCTGCCTTTTCTCTATGTCTGACTTTTCAGGATCTAATTTTCGATTTTTATTTGTTTCAAATAATGTTTTGACAATATTAGTTTTTGGTGTACTCATTTTTTTTGAATTTGATTTTGAATCTTAATCAACTTGAATCAATTGAGTGTCATCACTTTCAACTACTATACCCTTTCTTCCTGGATTAGGCTTTGGATGTTCAACCGGATGATGAAGTTCCTCAGGATGCTCCATTTGACCTTTGGGACCAAATTTCTTGATACATGTAGGACATTTACCGCATACGTGTATTTTTTCATGCTCCTGTAGATCAATCTTTCTCTGAAAAGTTTCCGAGCAAATAGGGCAAATAAAAAGATCTCCTAAAACAAAAATATATTTAATTTATTACATTCAAGATCTTTCTAAAACAAAAGTGCGTTTAATTTATTACATTCCAAAAAAAAGTTGCAGAGTTATTATTATTTAATCATTATAAGAGAAGCAAGCCTCACATCAGCATGTTTGTGAGAATTATCATGTTAGAGATTAGAAATATCCCTTTTTTTCCCACAATGTTTGACGTACCTTTAAAAGAGATTTTTGTCAACAATAAGAAAACACTTTTCTGTTTCTATACAAAGTTATTTAAATAAATGTGCTCAAAATGAAAAAACAAACCAGTAAAAGAAATAAACAAAAATTGCAGCGGAACAATAGGTACCAAACAATATTTTAAGGCGTGAGAGCATGTTAACGACAGAAGCATTCTTCAGCTAAACAGGATACTTTTCATGAGAAATATTGTTTCATGTATCGCGAATTGACTGATATGTGTGGTATGTATGATTATTTTACACTGCCTAGTATGTATTCGAAATACATATAGAAATTTGTATGATTTGTGTTATTTAATGCAACCCGTGTCAGTGCTTCTCCTATACACTTTGGGTTCTCTTCAAGATTAATATTCCATATGTGTAATTTGTACGGAAATGGAATATTAATAATTATTTATGATTGATCATTGAATGTCAGCTTTCCACTTTCTATTGATTTAAAGGGTCTATCCTGTAGAGGATCAACGGATACATGCACGCATACATTCATCCTTATTATTATTAAAAATTAACAACGAAATATATATCGCTTTACAAGATAGCCTGTGACATTACCTTGTTTATCAATTAACATCGAAATATGTGTCATCTTACACTGTTCTGTCATGACACGTCTTTATTCTCCGAGCCAGTTAATTAAAAATCCATAGATTAAATTGGAAGGTTTATTAGAACGTGTATCGCGTGAATGTGAACTGATTCTATTCTTCTTCTGTTTTAAAAACGAAAAAATATGCTATTTTTTCGCATCACTTTTAATTTTATTTTCGACCAAATTCTTTCGATTAATTATATGAAACAAGTTAATTTTTTTTCTTTTTTTTCTGAGCCATTGTGCAATTTAGCGAAGCTCACGCCAATATGTTCTACTGAAGTTTTAAGAAATTTATAATTTTATTTATTGCTATCAATATTTCAATGGCTGGTACAATAAAACGCCAATTCATAACAAATCACTCAATAGAACCCCGGGGAAAAAAACGTGTAGGACGGTGCCAGATAACATTTAGAGCCTCAATATACATGTGCCTACCAAATTCTTTTTTGAAAATGTCACTCACGTAAAAGCAGCGAAGAAAAGGTGCCAGGAGCCATCTCTCAAGAGTTAATGCACATGAAAGTATTTCTTAGAAAGTAATTTTTATTTTCCGTTCTCAATGGTCAAATTAGTTAAAATACTTCTTTTGAAAAATTTCATCATGTTTAAAAAACTTGTTGGAAATATTTTAATTGAGGGTAAACCATATCCTGAAAAACATTATTATGAAATTAAAGTCCTTAGAATAAAAGTCCTCTTAAATATGCATCATACTTTATAAAATATTATCTCATGCGAGTGGCGTTCTTCGGGATTATAATTTCACATCATGCCAATCTATTATTTTTATTCTAAGATGTCACTCACTTTGTACAAAAAATACAAATCTCCTTTGTATTCCTTCAAGTTAATCTTTCAAATTAAGCGTGCTGATTAATTACATTACAATAATATGATTTGAATACAAAACCAATTATCATTCAAAATTCAATTTTTACTTTTTAATCATAATATCTATAAAAACATAAATATGTATATAATAAAAGATTCACTGAATTTCCCTTTATTGAAATTATTTATCTAGAACAGGCTTAACATGCTAGCCTTGGCGAATAAGGAGAAATTTTCTCGCGTTTTTCCAGAATCAGATTTTAATCATCAGTCAAATATTTTAAGCCATAATCGTATGAAATTTTATATTCTGCATGCTGCCAACTTTATGATAAATATAAATGCAGTCTTAACATTAGCCGCGAAATGAAGCAAGTTTGTATCACAGGTAATGAATTTATTAAGGCTGTATGAATCACATATGCTTTCTATGAAATCTTTTCCTTTATTTCAAACTCAGTAACAATTCACTCTGTCCATTTGAATGTTTAATAACCGGGGGAAAATAAATCGTCAATGAAAGAGTCGCCATCTAAAAAGGCGCCCACTGAACAAAATAAACTAGTTTGTTTTATTTTAGTGACGTTTTTTCTAGTATAACGATTTCCTTCTTTTCCCTGAACAATTTTATGATGAATTGCTAATTGTAGGCCTGTATTCATCCATGCAAACCTGGATTTGATCATCGGATTGTGTATACTTCATGAATTTTTGGAAGAACTGCTGTTCCTTCTCATAACCACCCATATTTCTTTAAAAATATTTAAAATCATATATTTAACTTACATTTGCATCATGAATAATTTTATACTTCATAGCTTTGCTCTATATTGTGTTGTTAACAGAGTACAATAGCGAATAAATCAAAGGAACATGCACGTTCTTATTTTAAAAAATGTATTCTTCATTCTGTCTGCTTAATTGTTTTGATCTAGCAGGCCACATGAGATACAACTGCTTTACTTTCAAAAATATTATTTTTCATCTTTATGATAAACTAATTTGTCCATTATTATTAAATCGAAAAATTAAGGATTTTTCTTGAATTTAGATTCAGTGAACCAAAAAGCCCAAGTTTTGTTGAATGTTACAGAGATTAACATGTTTAAAAAGATCGCCAATTTTTAAAATAAACTTTAGATTGAATATAACAAAAATAATCAGGCTGTATAGATAAATTCACAGATTTAACAAAAGTTAAAGGCAGAATGAAAATGTTTATTCTAGAACTCACAGAAGCAAGTAGCAATGTAAGCATTTCTCAATGAATGGTATGGGAAGAGAAATCAAGAAATTACTTATAATCTGAATGAGAGTCTTGGAAAGTGCATCTGACTTCATTAATGTTTATTTAATAAGAAAACAAAAATGCCATGGATACTATCTTGGACAGATTTTGAAAAATTATCCAAAATATTTATCAATTCCTGGAAATTATCCATAGCATTTTCCTAATCGCATTTAATTAATTTAGATGTTTTAAACTCATATTTGCCAGTAATTTGAGCTTTTCTCTCTGGATGTTTGAGTTTTTAAAATAAAATATTATTAAAATGTGGTCTAAAATTAGCATCAATCGTAATTAATTAAATACAAAGAAACGCATAAATTTCTGAAATATTTTCAATATTTAAATATATCCTTACTTTATGTTACATTTAAAATCCTTAATTCATTTGACAATTCGTACAAGTATTGATAGTTAGAATCGGATTATTAAATAAGCAATGAGGCAAGTGCCTAGGGTTTAAGTAGGCAACTTGTTGAAGTGTTTCTCCAACAAAATCTAATAGAAAGCAAAAGCCGCACATAATTATTCTGATAACAGATAATATTAAGTGATGCGACATAATACTTTAGGAAATGAAATAAAACATTTTCCTAGAACATAAATATATCAATAAACATAAAATTATTCTGACGAGGAGAATTATCATTCACAAAATTCAAAAGAACTTAATTATAAAAAAGGATTTTCTAATAACTAAACACACTCATTAAGTATAACGATATTATTAAAACATGCATTGATACTTAAAATCAAATAAGGAATAATCATAGAACAAATACATCATAATAAAACACAAAATAGTTTCACTGTTAAAAAAAAAAAAAAAAAACGAAACCTCAGAACAAGTATCAAAGAAATGATACTAGCATGGAAATGATTTGCATTTGTAATTTCAAATCAAATATAAAATAAAATAACTGAAATAAGGATTTTAAGATTTAGAAACTGACACTGAAGCGACTACTTTTGAAATGAAGAAATTAGAAAAGTTATCTGAAAAAGTACGAATTAAAAACGTGTTCCTATTAAAAAATTTTAAAATATTAAGAATTTTTTTTACATTTTAGTATAAATAAAAAATCAATATCATATTCTTTTTTAATTTCTTGACTAAGGAGATAAAATAGTGACATATTGAAAATTATTACATTCAGTTCATTGATAATGCATTTTTTACATAGACTAAGATTAAAAGAATCTGAATTTGGATCTTTATTATTTAATTTATTGTT
This sequence comes from Argiope aurantia, assembly GCA_026543865.1. Taxonomy (NCBI): domain Eukaryota; kingdom Metazoa; phylum Arthropoda; class Arachnida; order Araneae; family Araneidae; genus Argiope; species Argiope aurantia. Next base: position 919,530 of record JAPMOR010060953.1, on the reverse strand, counting down.
TTGATGTTCTGTTCTTTCCTTTGTCTGACTTTTCAATATCTAATCTTACATTTTTATTTTTTTAAAACAAATTTTGACAATAATGGTTTTTGGTGCACTCAGTTCTTAGGAATTTGATTTTGAATTTTAATCAACTTGAAATAATTCAGTGTCATCACTTTCAACTACTGTACCCTTTCTTCCTGGAATTAGATCTTCATCTGGACGATGAAGTTGCTGATGCTGCTCCATTTTATTTTTGCGAAAAGATTTAGTGAAGCATCCAGGACAGCTAGGGCATACTTTCCATCTGTGCGATTTTTCATGCTCATGTAGATCCTCCGTTGTCTGGAAAGTTTTCAAGCAAATTTGGCAACCAAATGGTAATACTAAAAAAAAAAATATGTTTAATTTATTATATTCAAGTTCTTTCTAAGACAAAATTGTGCTTAATTTATTACATTCAAGATCTTTATAAAACAAAAATGTGTCTAATTTATTACATTCAAGAACTTTATACAATAAAAATGTGTTTAATTTATAACATTCAAAAGAAAATTTGCATAGTTATCATTATTTAATCATTATAAGAAAAGCAAACCTCACATCAGGTTGTCTGCGAGAATGATCATGTTAGAGATAAATATATCCCTTTTTTTCCCATAATGTTTGACGCAGCATTAAAAGAGATTTTTGATCAACCATATAAAGACACATTTCTGTTTTTATACAAAGTTATTTAACGAATAGGCTCAAAATGAAAAAACAAACCAGTAACAGAAATAAACAAAAATTGCAGCGGAACATTGGTCCCAAATAATATTTTAAGGCGTGAGAGCATGTTAACGACAGAAGCCTTCTTCAGCTAAGCAGGATACTTTTCATGAGAAACATTATTTCACGTACCGCGAATTCATTGATATGTGTCGTATGTATGATGATTTTACCTCGACTATTATACATTCGATATACATATCCAAATATGGATGATTTGTGCCATTTAATGCAACCCGTGTCAGTGCTTGTCCTGTAACATTTGGGTTCTCTTCAAGTATTAATATTCCATATGCGTAATTTATTCGAAAATGGAATATTTATAATTATTTATGATTGATCATTGAATGTCACCTTTCTAGTATGTATTGATTTAAAGGGGTCTAAACTGTAGTGGATCAACAGATACAAACACGCATACATTCATCTTTATTATGATTAGAGATTAACAACGAAATATATGTCGATTTACAAGATACCCTGTGACATGTTTTTATTTGTCAATTAACATCGGAATATGTGCCATCTAACACTGTTCTGCCATGACACGTCTTTATTCTTCCAGCGAGTTTATTAAAAATCCATCGATTAAATTGGAAGGCTTATTAGAACGTGTGTCACGTGAATATGAACTGATTCCATTCTTCTATTTAAAAAGCGAAAAACAATGCCTTTCTTTCGCATCACTTTAAATTTTATTTTTGATCCAATTCTTTGGATTAATTATATGAAACAAGTTAAATTTTTCCTTTTTATTTTTTCCGAGTCATTGTGCAATTTAGCGAAGCCCACGTCAATATACTCTACTAAAGTGTTAAGAAATTTATAATTTAATTTATTCCTATCATTATTTCAAGGGCTGGAACATTAAACCGCCAATTCATAACAAAGTCACTCAATAGAAGCTCGAATGAAACCCCGGGACAAAATCGTGTAGGACGGTGCCAGATAACATTTAACGCCTCAAGATACATCTGCCTATCAAATTCCTTTTTGAAAATGTCAGCCACGTAAAAGCAGCGAAGAAAAAGGTGTCAAGAGCTTTCCTTCAAGAGTTAATGCACATGAAAGTATTTCTAAGAAAGTTATTTTTCTTTTCCGTTCTCTACGGTAAAATTAGTTAAAATACTTCTTTTGAAATACTTCGTCCCGTTTGAAACACTTGTTGGAAATATTTTAATTGACGGTAAAACCATTCCTTGAAAAACATTATTATGAAATTAAAGTCCTTAGAATAAAAATCCTCTTAAATATGCATCAACCTTTATAAACTAACATCTCATGCAAGTGGCGTTCTTCGGGATTATAATTTCTTCACGGACCAATCTATTACTTTTATTTTAAGATGTCACTCACTTTGTACAAAAAATACAAATCTCCTTTGTATTCCCTCAAATTAATCTTTCAAATTAAGTCTGCTGTTTAATTACATCACATTAATAATATTTGAATAAAAATGCAATTATTATTCAAAAATTAAATTAAACTTTTTAATCATTATATCTATAAAAACATAAATATGTATATAATTCAAGATTCAATGAATTTTCCTTAATTGAATTTATTTATCTAGAACAGGCCTTATATGCTAGCTGTGGCGAAGGAGGGGAGATGATGCCTGAAATTCGGGGTTTTCCCGAATCAGTATTTTAATCAGCAGTCAAACATTTTAAGCATAATGGAGTGAAATATATTCTGAATGCCGCCAATTTTAAGATAAATATTACTGCAGTGTTAACATTAGCCGCGATGTGAAGCAAGTGTATCTCACACGTAATGTATTTATTAAGGCTGTATGAATCACATATGCTTCCCACGAAATGCTTTCCTTTATTTCTAATTCAGTAACTACTGGCACTGGCCGTTTGAATGTTTAATAACCGGCTGAAAATAAATCGTCTATGAAAGAGTCGCCATCTAAAGAGGTGCCCACTGAACAAAATAAACTAGTTTGTTTTATTTTAGTGACGTTTTTTCTAGTATAATGATTTTCTTCTTTTCCCTGAACAATTTTATGATGAATCGCTAATTGTAGGCCTGTATTCATCCATGCAAACCTGGATTTGATCATCGGATTGTGTATACTTCATTAATTTTTGGAAGAATTGCTGTTCCTTGTCATAACCACCCATATTTCTTTAAAAATATTTAAAATCATGTATTTAACTTACATTTGCATCATGAATAATCTTATTCTTCATAGCTTTGCTCTATATTGTGTTGTTAACAGAATACAATAGCGAATAAATATAAGGGACTTGCATATTCTTGTTTTAAAAAAACGTATTCTTCATTCTGTCTGCTTAATTGTTTTGATCTATCAGGCCACATGAGATACCACTGTTTAACTTCCAAAAATATTATTTTTGTCATCTTTATCAAAAACCAATTTCTCCATTATTATTAAATCAAAAATTTTAGTATTTTGCTTGAATATAGATTCAGTGTACCAAAAAGCCCAAGTTTTGTTTAGTGCTAGGGAGATTAACATTTTAAAACATATCGCCAATTTTAAAAATAAACTTTAGTTCGAAAATAACAAAAATAATTAGGCTGCATAGATAAGTTCACAGATTTAACACAAGTGAAGGGCACAATGAAAATGTTCATTCTAGAACTAACAGAAGCAAGTAGCACTGCAAGCATTTCTAAATTATTGGTATAGGAAGGGAAATGAAGAAATTACGTATGCTCGGAATGCCAATCTTGGAAAGTGCCGCTGACTTCATTAATGTTTATTTAATAAAAAAAACAAAAATGCCATGGATACTATCTTGGACAGATTTTGAGAAATTATCCAAAATATTTATCAATTCCTGGAAATTATCCATTGCATTTTCATAATCGCATTTAATTAATTGAGATGCTTTAAAGTCATATTTGTCAGTAATTTGAGCTTTTCTCTCTGGATCTTTGTGTTTTTTAAATAAAATATTATTAAAATGTGGTTGAAAATTATTATTTAAATACAATAATTATTTAAATACAAAGAACTGCATTAATTTCTGAAATGTTTACAATATTTAAATATGTCCTTACTTTATCTTTTCAGTGACAGTAACAGAATAGATTTAAAATCCTTAATTCACTTGATAGATCGTACAAGTGTTGATATTTAGAATCGGAATATTAAATAAGCAAAATAGGCAACTGCCTAGGTTCCCCTGACTTTTAGAAATCCCAAAAGCTCCTTTTTTTTTTTTTTTTTTTTTTTTGTTGCGGCGAAGTTCTTACATGTTGTACTTTCAATGAGTTTACAAAAACAGTGAATTCTACTTTTTACAAATTGGAAATCAAGTATCTTTTGTATTTTTAAACCTTATTCTAATAAAATTTTATTTAATTTTATTTTTAGTGTGCTGCTTAATAAAACTAAAAAAAAGTGTTTTTCTTGTAATTTAAAAAATGACCTATTCTATAATTAAATAATATTGAATAGTGTTAAAAAGTTTTGTCATTTTCTAAATATTCTGTATAAAATCACATTTAAATTTTAATTCTTCATGCGCGATGAACTGAAATCAACTGAACTGAAAGTGATTCGCAGTTTAATGCATTGCTATTTCAGTTTTCAAAATGTGCTATTTAAAGCTGCCTATTTAGAGACTGAATTAAAATCAATAAAAAATATCTGGTTTTAGAAGATGGAGTGGGGGCAAAAAAAAAAAAAAAAAAAGCCCCGAGACTTCCATTGCTTAAAGTCCTAGAGAGCTTAATCCGGCTTTGCTGTTAATGGACAAATGATACAGAAGTGTTTTTTCCAGCAAGCGATTAGAAAAAAAAACATGTAGTGACTAGAAAATTAGTATTTGTCAATGCTCAGTGTGTGTGTGTGTGTGTGTTTTCCCCTCTCTTCTTCATCTTACGTTTTCGATTATTACCTATGAACTTTAACGTTAACTGCGCCGAATTATAAATTTTGATGGACATTTTCTTGCATGTTTTTTCTGTGTTCAATTCTAACAAAAATTCTGTTGCACTGTTCTGCATTGCAGTGCTACATAATCTTTGGAGCATAATTTTTTTGGGATATTTCAAATTGCTTTATAACGGAGCAAGCTTGATCTTTGTAATAAATAATTAAAATGATTTTAAAAAGACTTTTTCTGAATTAACCTTATTTGAAACGCAAAAACTTATTTAATAAAAACACCAGTTTAAGACTGTTCAGAATAAAAATTTTAAAAAGTGTAAAATTTCAGATATTATTATTGAAGTGAATTTCATAAATTCTACTAAATTTATAGCAAATTTATACAAATAAAAAACCCTTTCAAGTGAAATAGCCATCCTGATTTCTTATATTTCTGTCTAGTTGTAAAAGTTGATTTTGAATTCTTTCTTATTGTGATTTTGTTATCATTTATTTATTTATTATTTGTTATCATTTATTTAACATCATTGTCATTACTCGCTATGTTATTATTAAAGGCAGTTATAAAATTCTTTCAGATATGAAACTGACAATCGTTGTAGATATTTTTTATTTTGGAAGTTTACTTTTATCTATATAATATAATATGAAATTTTAGTTACAATTATTAATATATCAATAAGATAAAATATTACGGTCATATTTCGAAAATTTAGGTATGCATTTTTTACTACACTAATTATTACAGTAATTTATAACATAGTATAATTATTACATTAATTATAAATTATTACACTAATTTATAACTGTACGAAGTACGGCTTTTGGCCCAAAACATTTGAAGTGAAGCCTTTTTACTTTCTTGTATGCGAAGTTCGCAAAGAAAATAAAATGATCGTGACAAAGAATTTGATCTCTAGATTTTGATAAATATCTCTGAATCTAAAAAATACATTTTTGAAATTATGTCCGTTGGTGAACACGATAACACAAAAGCAACTTGAAGCAGGTGGATTAAATTTGGTATATAGTCTTTACATCAAAGTTATAGATTTCTATGAAAGTTGTTAAATTTTGCTTCAATAGATCGAAAAAATGACGTCAAAAATAAATATTTGGTTTTCTGGCCTTTGTGCATTAATCATAAAAATTTACCAAAGAACGCATGCTAGTAGGCTCTTTCATAGCCAGTTTCCGCCAATGGCATGCTGTTAATACACAAGTAATTGTTTTTTAATTTGGGTAATAACCTTTCATTTATATTTGGAAAAACTTTACGGCACTAATTAAAATATTTTAAGGCATTAAGGTTATGCTAAATTATCTGGATTTTAATTTAATAAATCAAGTATAAACAAAAATAAATATTTATTTAATAACAATAAATTAAAGTATTTGGAAACTATTTTGAATGATTTTAAGAACTTAATTTCAAAGATATATTTTTAAAAGTTACATATTCTGATTTTTTTTATTTCATATTCCTTAAGATCAAAACATATATTCAGTAAATTAATAATAATTTTGATATAAAATCATTAATTTATCAAAGAAATAAATTCAAAACTAATTTTTCCTATGAAATTCTATGGAATTTTGTTAATTTAAAACTTGGGAAAAATATAAGTAGTTTTGTATACGGATAATAAATATTTGCAGTGATTGCATAGAAAATATTTTTGCGACCACGAAAATAAACACTATTACTACTGCTAAATTAGCTAATACATTATTGCTATTAACCTTTATTCATTGCAATTAAATATTAATGTGATATAATTTAAAATATTATCAATAATTGATGAGAAATTACTTTGATTTCATTTTCATGTTTCTCTTAATACTTCAGAAGACTTTATTTTTATCCAATGAAATTTTACTAGTTGTATTTGTGTAGAAAACAGTATTTGTGATTTTTAGAAGTTGTTACTGTTTCCAGAAATTTTAAAAGAACAGCTTTATACATGAATGGAAATTTCGCGAAATAAATTTTTAAATGTTGACTAAAACGTCTGGATGCGTTTGCTTTGCAGATATGAAAGAAATATTTATTTATGCCTCAAAAATTTCCAGGTTTCAGAAAAATTTATTCGTTGTAGGATAGTCTATTTTCTGAAATGTTTTTACAAGATGTTTTAAAAATATCGCATCATACTTCCAAAGAAGATCTTATCTCCTTTAAAGATCTTCCTATCTTTTACCTTACCTGAAAGATCCCTTTTAGGAAAATGGAAAGGACATTTGGGAGAGAAACGTATAAGCGTGCATCTTACCTTCTTTATGGATCTTCCTATCTTTTACCTTACCTGAAAGATCTCTTTTAGGAAAATGGAAAGGACATTCGGGGTGAAAGTGTAAAAGCGGGGATCTTACTTTCTTTAAGGATCTTCCTATCTTTCACCTTACCTGAAAAATCCCTTTTAGGAAAATGGAAAGGACATTCGGGGGGGGGGAGCGTAAAAGCGTTCCGTGATATCCTACGCCGGAATGATCTTTATCTTGCAGTTGTCACTGTCAAGACAATAAAAAAAAAGCATTTCCACCTTCTTTGCATAGCTATATCGAATACTAATCCCTTAAAAATCTTTAATGATCTTGCACACATAAGCATCTTTAATAGAATTTTCTGAAACAACCTACTCTCTAGCATATAGCCATTTAATTTGTGATCATTCTATGTTAAGAAAGGTTTTTTTTTTCTGGTATATTTTATCACTCCACAACACGTACTACATTACTTTTAAAGTACTCTGCAAGTATATAAATTGAATTTTAAAAAAAGATATCTGTGAAGTAGGTTATGTTTAAACGCAAAGCGTTTATTCAAATATTCTACAACTTCTTTAAATTATTCTACAACCACTTTCAGTAATTCTACTTTAATTATTCAGTAATTTTTCTACAACTGCTTTCTGAAGTGAGTGTCAATTGTATTTAATTGATATGTCGCATTAACTTGTCCCGAATCTACACGTGAGTTCCAGGATCAGATTTAAAGGATCAAAATCTGATTCAGCATTCCGCTCTCCAAATTTCCATATTACATTAAAAGAGCATTGTCAGTCGAAATATATATTGTGATGTTTATTTACATAAAAATAATCATGAATATTGTATGACAACGGATTCTAAAACCCTCCGCGCTTTTTCGCATGCATTAGGATGAGTTTAATTCGTCAAAATAAGGGTGAGATAATTTTGCATTATTAAAAAATGAATATCAAGATAGAAAATAAATAGCTAAAAAAAAAAAAACATGCCCAACAAAGAATATTGGAAAAAGCTCTTTTTACTTACCGTTTCCCTCTGTTTCCCTGTTTCCTTCCGTGGTGCGAGGGTAAAAACTCCGAAAATGTTCAAGATTACTTCCTGAAACGAATAGTATTATTTCCTTATTATTTAGATTATAAAAACGTTTCCTTATATATATATATATATATATATATATATAGTTTTTGAAATAGTTTTGTGGTCGAAGAGAGGAGAGACTTTTGCAATTATAACTTCGCTTTTGTTCCATCCCTTGAGGCAAAATTTATGCACAAGAAGCACGGAAAAAACACGTCAGTTCACAGCGCGTCACAAGAGCAGAAGAAAGCGAAAAAGGACTAGAAATATTTATCCCCGATTTTATATACCATGAGATTCTGATAGGGATTTCTTTACACGTGTCGATTTAGATAAGGGAATTATAGGGATCTTTTAAAAAGAATTCGCTTAGGTTGATAATTTTTATCTCGGAGAGTGGGAACCTTTGACGTAAGCAGTTTTACAAAGCTTCTGTTGAATAAATTAAATAGAAAAAGTGGAATGGAATCAGGAAGAAAGAGAATATTTTAGAATGGACTTAATATGGGCTGAATTAAGATAAAACTTTGGAAATAAATTAGGATTAAATTAACCAATATTTGTGTTTGTATATTTTAGATTTTTCAAACTGTTCTTTTTGCTTTGTTTTCCATTTTTAGGGCACAGAGTTCTACGCGGCTCACTGTTTTACATGAAGGAGCAGTTAATATAACCTAAATATCTTCAGTTCCCTCACTGACGTACATTAAGAAACCGTAAAGATAGAGTCTATGTACTTTCATTTTGTTCATTGTTTTACATGAATGGACCGTCAAGACACAATTAATGTACTTTCATTTCATTCTCTAATGAACGCAGAGGATCAAATAAATTAGGGTTTATGGCATATCCCAGTGATATATAAGCATTATTTTGTTTGAAGCAGAATGCAGTTTCGAAGACAGAAAGACTCATTGAAGTTTTAAAGTTCGCTTTATTTTCTCTCCCGGGAGGCAGGTAAGCATGTTTATGCACAAGCGGCGCGGACCAGCACGTCCGCTCTCAGTAACAGATTGGTCAAGAAGTGGCGTAAAAAGAGGGAGAAGCAAATTATCCCTGTCTTATATACTACTAGCCGCCTTTGGCAACCAGCCGGTTCGCCAGTATTACCGCTCGCTACAATTTTCAATTAAATATTTTAAGTAACTGGTCTCTTAAAGGATTCTCAAACAAAACATTTTTAATCTTCAAATTTTGATAGTCATACCAAACTTATATTGTTTAGATCGTTTCGTTCAATTTACTATATATATTTTGCTAATTTGTTGCCATTTCCGGTAAAACTTCAACTTTAATTAAAAATGTAAATGACGAAATTGCAATTAATATTAAGATATTTTTTAATAAAACCAAGCGTTTTATTTTATTAATCATCTTTATTGTTATTTATTAATTATTATTATTATTGAATATGAGTATTGCAAACAGAATCGCTCGGTATTTGTCTTATGTGAACTACAAAATATTTTTCATAGTTTATGTAATATCTCAAACAATAATTCAACAAAAATTTCTGAGATTCAGTATAAAATTCAGTTTTTAGTTTTGCTTTCAAAAGGACTGAAATGAAATCAATAATAATATTTTGTTCCTGCTTATAAATATATTTCAAAAATTATGAAGTCTAAATTTAATGCAGTAAGGTATCATATTCTGAGAAATATTCTGGACACACCAAATTTTAAATAAATGAATGAATGTTTCTATTTTCCACGATCAACTAAGACTTATTTATGAAGTTTTAAATGTTAAAAATTTAGAAAAACTCACCATTTTCATAATCTTAGGCCAATTAATCTTGAGAAACCTGCGCGCTTATTGGCGTATTTTCTTTGAAACGATCGATGAAAAATCTAAAATTATCCTTTTTTTATTGAATAGTGATATTCATATCTTCATAAATCAGTCAGTTTAAGTGATTTGAAATTAACTCTTAAAAGTCAGTGATTTAGTTGATTGGAAATTAACTCTATGACCACCATAAAATCTGTGCTTTCTCTTGTGGTGTATGCATTCTCCTTAATATCCGATCGAATAAAACATCAGATACAAAAGTACTACATAGAACAAACACATCAAAAGTAAACATAACATTTCAATAGTTGCCAAAAACAAAAGAGAGAAAAATGCAATTAATAAGCAGACGATATTTAGAAAAGTACAGATATTTAGACTGGAAAATGAAATTATCTGAAATTAAAAACACGCGCAGACGATATTTACAAAAGTAAAAATATTCAAACCTGAAAAGGAAAATATATGAGTTATTCCATCAATAAATGCCATAAGTTTGTTTACATCTTCATTATTTTATGAGTCATTAAATATCAAAATTGACCGGGGACTGAATAAGCACCCTGTATAGAGAGTGTAAAAGATCATAAAATAATTTTTCTTGAATTTATTTTTTAGAAAAATTAATATTTCATATTTGTTTCATTTCTTACAGACACTTGCCGAAAATTATGATTTTGCAGATTTCATTTCCAAAAAGATTTAATTTATTTTCAGTTAGAGCTTAAATCAATGTGATGGCAACACTTTGAAAAAAGCTATTTTTTTCTCATGAATGCGAAACGTGCTTAATCCTCATTTTTATTTTTGACGAAAAAAATTATTGAAAAACATAGTTAAAATATTTATTTAAAAATTCATTAAAAATAGAAATTTAATTTTAAGATTAAAACAGTAGTATCATTTAAAAGATAAATTTTTGATCTTTAACTTCATGTAAAAATCTTTTTTGTGCGGTAATATTTTCGGCAGTTATAGCAGAAACACGTCAAAATTTCGCTTAATTTTTAAATAAATAAAATTCTAGTTAAAAATTCGAAAAAATAACCCCCAGGTGCACATTCCCGGCCTCCAAGGTATACACGTGCCAAATTTGGTAGCTGTAGGTTGAATGGTCTGGTCTGTAGAGCGCCAACACACACACACACACACACACACACACATACACACACATTGAGCTTTATTATAAGTATAGATGATGTTTGAATAGGGATTTCCATGGCATGCCAATCAAAAAGCATGGGAAACACAGGGATCTTTTAGAAGAATTCATAGTCAGCGGTATTTTGTCCCTTCACGCAGAGCTTGTGAAAGTGTCGGCGTTTAGCCGATTCAGCAATTTTATAAAGCTTCCCTTGAATTAATTAAGTAGAAAAAGTGGAATTAGATCAGGATATAAGAGAATGAAATTACTATGAGCTAAATTAAGATTAAGCTTTGGAAATTAATTGGGATTAAATTAAGAATTTAAAACATCATTACACACACACACATATATAGTATTACATACGGCAATTATAATGAATCCAAACAAAACTTTACTGTTTCCTTCTGTATTTTATTTTTTTTATGTTGCCGATACTTTTATCCATCCTAAAATATCCTAAATATGCATCCAAATTATAGTTTGCGGCATCTTCCCTTCCGCTTTCATCCATTCTAAAATAACACGGAAGACTATTTTAGAATGGAATATAGAATTGTAATTTAGAATTGTGCTCAAATGACGAAGATGTTGTTTGAGCCAGCGCCCATTATCTAAGCTTCCACACTACTTCGGCCGAAAAGCATTCGTCTCCAACAAATTCGGAGTGCACCAGGCTAACTTACACTGTGGTTCTTTTGTAGAATCAGGTTTCAAACTTGGAACCCGCCGGCAACACAGCCGAGACTTCACGCTAGGTAACCGCGATCCCGTAAGATAAACAGATATCCATAAAGAGAAAGGGGGAAAAAAATTGAGTTTTATTATTTATATAAATAAATACATATGTAGTTTACGGTCTGAATTATATGGGAAAAAGTACTATCAATGTTTTGTGTTCAAATTGTTTTTACCTATCATCGTTTATAAAGAAGTTAAAACTGTCAGTAATTAGTGCATTTGTTTTGAATCACTTCTACGTTAATTCTCATCTTCCAATTAAAAAAGAAAGAAAAATATGCCTCACATAAATAAGAAAGGAACAGAGAAATATGAAAAATACTTTCAGGAAAACGCAGTGACACTTGAATTAATCGATAACACTATATATCGAAGTAATGCTAATAAGATATCGTTCGCAATGTCTTTCGCGTGGAATAGAATAGAAAATGAAATAACCCTATAATTTACTTTTGAAGTCTGATCTTTCATGAGCTTTATCACATTATAAAAGATAAAACTACCAAATAAAAAGGGACGAATGTATCTGATTAGCATGAAAAAATTAAAGTGAGCTTCCACTCATTTTATGAAGAGAAATTGGAAAGGTTCGCTTTTCAGATTTGATTGTATGAATCAGTTTAATGAGTCATTTTTTAACTCGTTTTTCGAGTACTTTGAAGAGTATTAAAGCGTATATGGATTCATTAATTTAGAAAAAAAAAATCAAACTTGCGGGTTATAACATGAAGAGAATCAATTTCTTGCAGTTGCAGAAAGATTTTAATTTTTTTCAAGTATCTTTTCATTTTCAGCAAGGAGGGAAAAAATTAGGAGTTATATGTGAATGCTGGATAATTAATAATATTTTATTCAATTTCAAAACCCAGGGCGCCTTATTGAGATTATATTTAAAAAAAATCTTTTAAAACACCTGTGATGTAGTGTTTACTGACAGAAGGAAGGAAATAAGAAAAAATGTTTAGGTTATAAGCAATGCAGTAACTTTGAACATAACATTTTGCACGAATATTTTTAAGATTCGAAAATTTTCTCCAGTTGATGCCATGGTTTCTTAACCCCTTAACCCTTAATGCATGAATTATTATTTTTAATAAATAAAATTTGAAATCTACTGGGAAATAGGTGTTATTAATAGGAAAAATACAAAAAAAAAACCCACATAAGAATTTCTTTTTAATTAAAAAAAACCATATTAGTGTATTTCTACATCATCATAAACAATCACTCCTTGAATTCTACCGAAATAATATAATATTTCATATATAAATAACACCTCTCATTGCTTTACAAAACATGAAAATTCATGAAATAATTACTTTTACCATTTACGTAGGTCACAGTGGTCACATAGCATTTGCTATATGACCACTGTGTGGTACCCTCACATAGTGGAATTTTACACCTCAATCTGTTTGAAAATATAGGCCAGTAACCAACACCGTCTTTTCGTGCATCCAGAGACGGCAAAGGATGAGACGACCCTCTAAGTTTAGTGAACTTATGTAGAACCGATTTTGAATATTGATATATTTTTACATCACGAAAAAAGGCACATTTTTCTTGCATAAATTTATGAGCATATGTAAAAATATAAATATTATTCGTTACTCATACCTTGTTTCTATCCGAAAACAATTTTTCTCGTACGTTTTTATTACATTTTATGTCAATAATCACAATTCGTAACACCCGCCAAAATGAAATTGTACTCAAATAGCCTTCCAACAATGAAAATTGTCACAGATATAGATATAAACTGTCAAAGATTCTAGTTGCGTTCGGGAACGATAAAATAATTTGGGTACAACTAAATTTTAAAAAAATGCCACTATGCAAAGAATGCTACAGAAAGAGATATGAAGTTTTGAAAATACTATGCAGATCTACATCGCTATGCATTTAAGGGTCAATGTATATAAATCAGGTGTTGCCAGGGAAGTCTGAAGATGTTTCAATAGAATTTAGAAGAGTTTTTTGCTACATTTGGTAATAGTGGATAAAATTTAAATCCATCTTTCAGTTATTTTTATTAATTGGCGTTTTGATAAAAAAAAAAGATCAAATGGCATTATAGTGAAATTTGAACAAATAAGTTTTATTCCCCCCCCCCAAATAATCTGAAAGAATATAAAGCTTTAATATGAATGAAGTCGAGAATAATGATATTAAATTTAAAATTAAGAGCTATGCTTTGATAGGTATTTTAAATAAAATAATTTTATCAACTTTCAATTGTCGTCAAATAAAAATACCTATGTTATATTTAAAGGGAAAGAAACTCAGAATTCCTAATTGATGACAGATTGGAAAAGACATTTATGTTAGAATATTTAGCTATAATGGTTAAAGCAAATGAATTTAACATTTCAGAAATTTATAAATGCTCTCCGATTAGGGGCCCTCCATGAAAAAAACTTTGAAATTTATGCAAATCAAGGAGTAAATGTTTGCTTTGTCGCAACTTTTTTATACTCCAAAAAGCAATTAGTAATGTCTAAAATATTATTAGCTAAAAATTACTCCTGGCTAAAAATTTATATCATAAATTTGCTTAGTAAGGAAAAATATGGTTCTTTCTTCATTAACCATAATTAATTTTTTTACGAAATATGAATAAAAATTATCACCCAACACAGATATTCTGGAATAATAATTTTGAAAGTCTATAAGACTTAGGAGCAAACACGTATTGAAAAAAAAATGTAACTAACTCTTTTTCTGAGCAAAGAATTTAATATTAAAGATATCTTTAACGAGCATCTAGAGGTAAAACATAAAGGAAAAGGAATAACGAATAATGATAAAAATTGTGTTTTTTTTGGGGGGGGGACAAAACAAGATCAGTGATCAATTTGCTTAGTACGACCAAATATAGTTCTTGCTTCATTAAGCCTAATTAATCTGTTTAAGAAATATGAATAAAAATTATCGCTCTACACAGATATTCAGAAATAATAATTCTGAAAGTCTATAAGAATTACTAGGAAAAACGTGTTGTAAAAAAAAAAAAAAAAAACTTTTTTCCTGGGTAAAGAATTTTATATTAAAAGAGATTTTTAAAGAACATCTACAGGTAAAATAGAAAAGAAAAAAATAACAAAAAATAATAAATTTGAGTTTTTGAAAAAACAAAACACAAACAATATCAGTGGTTTTTTTCATAACATAATCCAATGCATTTAGCGTTCCAAATGTAAGATATAAATTATTATTGCATTTCTTGATTACACAATAATTTATTTGATAGTGAAGATTGTGGTCTGGGTGAAATGACTTGAAGACACATGTTGTCTTTTATATAGTTTATTGGTAACATCAACAATAAAAGGCACATGATTACGCCAAAGTGTAATAGATCTAGAGAACTACGCATACTCTCTCTCTCTCTCTCTCGGGAGAGAGAGAGAGAGAGCCGAGATCACACACCCCCTAGTACCGGAGTCAAGTTCGCTTTTACTGGGAAAAAAATATACTAACATCAACAGGGAGACCACGTGATATTTACATGATTGGCATCTAGCTCCGCCCAGGAAGACCACGTGGTTAACTGAATTCTTAACATCCTGCCACCGGATGAACCAGAGAGTTCATCAAAATTTCCAAGAGTAAATAATTATACTTATATTTCATGAACTGTAAATTTAACTTCAAGAAAGTTACCTGGTAATTACTAAAAAAATATTAAATAACAAATAAATTCAAGAGTACGTATGTAAAAAGAACATACAGCAAGAGAAAATATGATAAAAGCATACAGCAAGAGAAAATATGATAAAAACATACTGTAAGAAAATATGATAAAAACATACTGCGAGAAAATATGATAAAACATACTGCAAGGAAACATGATAAAGACATACCGCAAGAAATTATGATAAAAAACATACTGCAAGAAAGTATGATAAAAAACATACTGCAAGAAAGTATGATAAAAAACATAATGTAAGGAAAAAAATATGAAAAAAGAAACATTTCAAATAACAAATTACAAATAAACAAATATACATTTCAAATATCAGATAGGCATTTCAAATAATAAAATATATACATTAAACAATATTCAATAATGTTACTAGCTAAATAATTAATATTCTAGAAATTAAGTGCATAATACATATAATAAAATTATTATTACAATTTTAATTCTTAGTCCTGGATTTCTAAATTATACAACAATTGTACAGGAAGTTTAATAGTTGATGACTCAGAATGTGGTCAAAGAACTCGATCACATTGCGAGACAGATCGGGGTTTTTCAATTTTGGGAGATTCTCGAGAACATTGGAGTCAATTTTAACTATCTGGTTGTAAGACAGATTCGAAGTTATGAGCTCTCTCATGGCCATGGGGAAGAAATCAATTCCGAATATACTTAATTTTCCGTAATTGAAATGAAACTTCTTCAAGTTGCTCATGCATCCAGTCTAAGGACTCTTGTTGCCTCCTCCAGCATCACACAAAGAGCATATCCGCTCCGAAGATACACTGTTCGTTATTTTGAAACATATGGTTACAGCATTCTTGCAATTTATTTTCCAGTCGCACTCAAAACAAGACGACAAGGTAGAATCAATAATTCCTTTTACTTTGATTTTGAGTAGCGTTATCTGATCAGCAGGCAGAACTTTCTGCAATTCTCCTGCAGAATCAAGCAAGTGAGCTTTCCAAAAAGAATCATACAAATAAAAGAGGTCAATTTCTACGGACCTTAAAGCTGGAAAAATGGAATTCAAGGCTTTCGTATCACCCATCTGGTAGCAGTTTAAAATGGTAATGATGTTTCTCCTATGAATGTGTATATTAGCACAACTGCAAGGGTCGATTTCTTTTCTTGAAGGGCATATTGATCCTCCCAATGCTGATATGGCGAAGAAAACCGTAAAAAGGATAAGGCGAAACATCTTAAAAGGGCCATTTTTTTCTAGCCATATAATGTTAAAATAATTTTAGGCTTGAAATTAGAATAAGAAAAGGGATTCATTTAGCTTATTAGATAAATTTAATTTGATTAATTAATTAATTTGGTTAATTAATAATTAAATAACTAATCAAGACACATTATTTTGTCTGAGATAAAGAACTGAAGCATCTAAGTTTCTGACTTACTAAAAAAAATTGTTAGAACTTATGCCAACCTACGGAATTTCATACAAAGATTGATAAATTTGGTGGGAAGCATACTTCCCACGGCCCTAGAAAGGGTTAAAAGATCTGAAAAGATCTTTATCTTGCTTACTCCTGGCATCATAAATTATTCTAGATTTTGTATTGGAAGAAGTTTTCCGTTACAACGGTGGTTCACATCGTTCGTTCTTGATTTTAAGTTCTTTCCCGAAATTATATAAATTATTCCTGGATTTATTTTCCGTAATCTTATCGAGTAGGAAAGAATCTACCTCTCATAAATGTTTTAGATCAATTTCCACTACAGCACAATAATATACAAAAAAAAAAAAAAAAAAAAAATGCTAACATTAACAGGGAGACCACGTGATATTTACATGACTGGCAGCTAGCTCCGCCCAGGAAGTTCACGTGGTTAACTGAATTCTTAGCATAAGATTTTAAGACTTTCATCAAAGTTCGATTAAAGCGATCAGATGATTAAAACCTTGTTTCAGTTACATGACTTAGATGAACTGAATAGAAACTTGCCACACATTTTACGATTCCTGGTAAATATAACTAAAAGATATATAAAAGTTGGAAGCATTCGTTTATTAATTTTTATACCTATATATTCATTTAAAAAGAAATATATCTCGTCTTTCGGAAGATTCTAAATGTTTGTAATTCTTCGAAAGCCAAAGCCTTCTTGAAAACACGCGATATATTTTCTGAACAACTAATAAATGCCATGCATGTAAGAAACCATAATAAATTAATTCTGATTCTAATTGTGGTACCAAATTAAGAGCAGAGAAAAAAACGATGAATAATATTTAAAATTTTTAAAAATAATTCCTTACTTTACATCAAAGAAATCTGTGAAATTAACTTCTACGCGTAGCAAGCTGGGTACCTTGACCAGGATGCCATATCTCGACTGAACCGTCATTGGCTCGCGGTTGCGTGATTGTCTGGTTTCTGCTAATGGTTTGCCGCAGATGTGGGATTACGCTACGCCTACTCTGGTCCTAGAGTGTTAAGTGGTCAGTTACAGATGGCTGTGACAGGAATATTTTTAAGCTGTAATTTCTCAGCGAATTAAAACCGTACAATAATATTTTTAATTTTTAAAAATAATTCCGTATTTTACAGCGAAAAAATTCCGCATTTACAGCGAATTAAGAACATAGTAATATTTATCATTTTTAAAAATAATTCCATATTTTACAGCAAAGAAATGTGTGCAATTAATTTCTACGCGTAGCAAACTGGGTACCTTGACCAAGATGCCATGTCTCGACTGAGCCGTCATTGGCTCGCCGGTGCGTGATTGTCTGGTTTCTGCTAATGGTTTGCAGCAGATGTGGAGCTATGTTACGCCCACTCCAGCCCTAGAGTGTTAAGTGGTCAGTTACAGATGGCTATGAATGGAATATTTTTAAGCTGCGATTTTTCCGAGAACTAAGACCGTACACAAAATTACGATGATTTGTAGTTATAACCACACACATTCACACAAAATCAAATTTTAAGTGAATCGCTGTATTTCTGTTTATGATGCATAAAACAGCGTATATATTATGTATTTTCACTTTTTTTTCACAATAATTATACACGCATAGGTTGAATTGTTGTGTTTTATGTACATTTACCCTTTTGAATGAAAATGATTCTGAAAATTATAAATCTGACAGTTAGAAGTTGACTGATCAGTTGAACCTGATCGCATGTCTATAAAATTTGCATGTTTTTTGTTTTGTTTTTTTTGTTTTTTTTAATATTGGCGAGTAGTAAATGGAAGCAAAAATGTCTGACCTAAAATTTAAAGTGGGTGATTTGTTTTTGAGTAAATGTCTCATAAATGGTTACAAGAACAACCAAGAGTGCTATTTAGCAGACATTTCTTATTAGTTTTCATTTTGACAGATTAATGATTGGATTCAGGGAGAGGAAAGTAAAACAAAATTTTAAATGATGCTATAGAATTGCTGAACATTTAAATTTTAGAAATAAAAACTGAAAATTATATTCATGATTTACATTTGCAAAATCTAAAGTATATGTTGGTTAAAAATAAAATTTTGACGCTAATAAAATAAGTGCAAAGGAAAAATCATCCTAAAGTTATAAATGTAAGATGCAGTATTAAATAAAAAAATATGTGAAAAAATTAATGACTTGAACACAGAACTTTTCCATATGCAGGCGAAAAGGAACATAGCAATATCAATTTATATTGTGTAATTTCAAATACAAAATTAAGAGACTAGGGGCATACTGAAAAATGTGGTTAAATATGTTAGTTAAAAGACATATCAGCTAATGAAATCAACTTGTGTGTAAGTCAAATAATCAAACTTTAAGTAATAATATGAAAATAAATAAATAAATAAAGTAATAAAACAGAAAATTAAGATTTTAATAATTTGGGAAAATAGTCATGAAACGCAAGTTATGAGAACTGTTTAATTCTTAGAGTATCAATCTACATCAAATTAATTTTTTATTTTCTTCGTAATTTAAAAATTGTAATCTTTTATAAGCAAGTGCAATTATATCAACAAATCATGCAGATGCAAATTCAAAATTTTATGAGACTAGACAGGTATTAAAAAAGTTGTAAACAATGTGGCTCAAAATACATGTAAACTAATTATACCAACTTGTGTGTAAACTGAATAAGTAGGCCTTTAACATTAATATTAAGGTCATTATTACTTCACAACATTTTTTTTTAATTTTAAGACATACAAAAAAAAAGTTTCATAGTAATGTACACTAACACTGAAATAAAAAAACAACCTGAAAAAAAACCATTTTAATCTGCCCGCTTTGATAAAATTTCAATT
Source organism: Argiope aurantia (assembly GCA_026543865.1). Taxonomy (NCBI): domain Eukaryota; kingdom Metazoa; phylum Arthropoda; class Arachnida; order Araneae; family Araneidae; genus Argiope; species Argiope aurantia. The sequence continues at coordinate 899,915 of JAPMOR010060953.1, read as the reverse complement.
TTAAAAAATTTGCTACTACTTTTTCAAACATGAGTAGTTTTTCTTCAAACTTTTTTATAGATTCTCTGAAATATATTACACAAAATTGTGGATTACAATTGCATGGATTACAAAATATATTTTGTACTTATTTTAATATAAAATTTTACTATTATATGTGGTGAAAAATTGGGAAATTTAGTAGCACCTCATTTTAACTCTAGCATCAAATAATAATAATAATAATAACAAGCAAGTGAATGTTTATTGCATGCACAATTTTATTAAATACATAATGATGTACACAAAATCTGAGAACTCTATCTTGTCCAGGAGAAAAGCCTAAGCATTTTAAAAACATGAAGATGTAAAATAGAACATGGAGAAAAAGACTTAAAAGTTTTGATTTGTAAATAAAAATCTATTAACTCTTTTCTCAAGCAAATATTTTGCATAGTCATAAAAAATATATAATTTAAAATATATATACAAAATTAAAAACACCTATCTTCAATACAAATTTTTTTTTATAAAGATTTAAATATTCATTATTGCAGTAAAAAGGAAACCTGATCAAGAAAAAAAGTTTTATGAAACCTACAAAATATCTAGACTTTTTAAATAAATTGACATACCTGGTAATTAAGATTTATTTAACAAATGATTCAAAAGTAACCAGGTTTATATGTTAGTTCTTCTTTTTTTAAATTATAGTATTATCTGCGTTTATAAGCAAGTTTAATTTTTTTTTTCTCAACTGACTCATACACAGTAAATTTCTTATGTCTTCTCTGATACACAAGCCTATAATTCCTCCACACGGCCAAATGTCTAGATTGTTTGTTCAGAAGAATGTTATCTTCAGCTTGAACACTTTCTAATGATTTAGATGTCCCTACATTGAACTGAGAAATTGTATCTGCAACTGCAACTTAGACTCGACAGAATGAAAAAGAAGTTTCTTTTGAGCACTTACACTATGAAGACTAATTTGAATTCTGTGTCAAACATCTTGCACAAATTGATGAAGCTCATTTGATGCCAGTTGTTGATAAATTGGCATAAATTTGGGGACAAATTTCTCATTTATTTGCGTTTTTTGTGAACCTGGTATTTTACCATTGGCCAAAGCTTCCTGATAAAAGCACCAAGAATCCTTTCCAGAAGGACATAATTCTCCACTCAAAAGAGTAAAATAATTCAATATTTCTTTGGGCTGTGACACTAATTCGGAATCTCCGAGTCTTTAAATGCCAGCCTTTTTTAAAAGTTCAGGTCCTTTTAAATCCTTGTCACTGCGAATAAAAACCTTAATAACTTTCAAAATAATTCATATACAGCTTTAATATTTTAGTGCGACGTGAAGAAGGGTCTAAGCAAACAAATGAGCCAATAAAAAAATTCGATAATTTGATCATTTTTAGGTACCGCGTCTTTTTAATTAAAACCAAAAAGATATAAAGCAGTAACTTTAGTTTTAGATAATATTTAGAAAAAGACCATAAAATGAAAGCAATGTGAAAAGTTTATTTCTTATATCATCAATCCACTGCAATAAATAAATAAAATAAAAATAATAAAAAAATCATTCACACTGTATTTGACAAATAAAGGAGAATATCTCTCACCCTCATATTTGGCTTTAAAAATATCAGCCCTTCAGAAAACTAATCTTCTTAAAAATGTTGAAATACCAGCTGTTTGGGCAGCTTTCCGCAAATAATAAAATACGCATTTCATGGATTTTCAAAAATTTAATAACAAAATAAAAAAAACACGAAATGAAAGGGAATGCAACATTTATGTCCTATTTCGTAAGAGTACTTCAAAGCGCTCTGTAAAGTCTAAGAGTTTGAAGTAGTTGTTTTGTTTATTTTAACATTACACGAAAACTTGCGTTAAATCGGAAATAGAAACATTTTTTTTTATTTTCTTATTGTCTCCATAAACGATTCTCACCAGTTTCACAGCAAGTTATTTTTAAATTAGTTTATTAGCAAGAGATAACCCTGTTCTTGAAAAAAAAAAAAGAACTGAAATTGCGTAAAACTATGCAGACTTGTGCCGCAACATTGATTTAATTAAATTAAAATTTTTACTATGGATTTAGTGAGTACTGAAATGTTGTGAATCAGAGCTAAAACATCAAGCTATAAAAATTTAAAGAAAAAGTTATATTGCCTTCTATGCCTCATTCATCCAAGACTAGTACATAGGGCGATCAGAAACTGCTAACCCATAGCTATGTGACTAGTCTTTTTTATGGATACATTACAACGCTATAATCTACTTTTAATCATATAAAAAATTAACATTTTATATGTAAG
>JAPMOR010060953.1:775300-897599 GCA_026543865.1 Argiope aurantia | reverse complement strand
TTTATATTACATAATTACTTACTTACATATAAATTAACATTTTATATGTAAGTTTGAACTTCCTCAATTTTTAAATAATTCAATACATTCTTATCTATTTGCAAGCCATATACATTGATGGTCATACAAAAAATTAAAACGATTTATTTATTTCAGTGTACACAGATTTTCAATCAGACTTTCAAAAAATAAAATTGATGTTTAGAAAGAAGATTACGTAAGAATCAAATTTACTTAATAGGCTTATTTATGCATCAAATATTAGTAATCTCAGTTCATAGATTCTCAATCAGACTTCCAAAAAATAAAATTGATGTTTAGAAAGAAGATTGTGTAAGAGTCAAATTTACTTAATAGGTTTATTTATGCATCAAAAGTTAGTAATCTCAGTGCATAGTGAGTTTCAATCTGACTTCCAAAAAATAAATTTGATGTTTGGAAAGAAGATTGTGTAAGAGTCAAATTTACTTAATAAGTTTATTTATGCATCAAAAATTAGCATATTAGTAGCAATAAAAGCTCATTTAGGATGTTATCAAGCAAACATGAAATAGATCAGTTAGATTAACAGTCAAAAAACATGCATGTAAAAGTATAATTCAATTAAATTTTTGACCTTACTTACATTGTGATTTTCTTAGCCTTGATAAATATCAAAATATCAACTAAAGCCTTTTAAAGCAGAACTTTTTAATTAGTGATTTGGCATCTTATAATATCTTAAAAACTTTTGATTGTAATTTCTTTGGTAAATTTTTCAAAGATAATGATTCAAAATACCAAAGAATTATCAGTCTTCATGTAAAATGATTCAAAATATTTTACACAAAGAAATAATATTCCTTTAAAATGTTTAAATTAACCAACAAAATAACTGCATTCAGTTAAATTTATTTTTATTTATTTTTAATTCACATTATTTATATATAATATAGTTCCTTAACTTGTAGATTGCTGTTTGAGAAATTTTTTTGATATGGAGATATAAAAATTTAAAAAGCCCTGCTTTGTGGGATGGCTATAAAATACAGTAATCAATAAAACAATTAAATTACAAAAAAAAAGAAATTGAAATACTTACTTGATTCATATTGCTCCTTGTGAATGTGCCAGAAGTAAACAGAATAAAAAAATAACTAATTTTTATGAATAGTGAAGAAAACTAACAACTAATTGAGAAAAGACTGTTCTTAATTTAACCCATTAATGAAGAGAAAACTAACATGGCCAATTACAATTTTTTTATATGAATTTATCGGTAATTCGATTTTTTTTCTGATACTTTAAATTTCCTTTTAACATAGGTTAAAATATCGACATTAATTAAAATTTAGCTAGACTGATTCGAAGACAAAATTAGAAATAGTTCTTATCTCTGAATTTTTTTTATTAGATGCATCAGTATGTTGTGTCCTCAGTGATTTTTCGTGTATAATTTTTTAAAGTCCTTAATTCACTCGAAAACTGCACAATGTATTAAAAACATCTATAAAATTTTTCTCTCGGTTTTAAAAAATACTTTATGCAGTTCTATGGGAATTGTGGTTTTCCTCTTTCATGTACTATCTTCCTTTACTGTATAGTTGTGGTATTCAAATTAAAGTTTACACTTTCTTTATTAGAATTATTTACTTATTTAGTAAGAATATTATTTATAAATTTATTGAAAATTTCATTATTATAAATATTGTGTCATTTGCTAAAATTATTTACTTACTTATTTAAATATTTTTTATAAAAAATATACTCACAGTTTATTAATTATTCATTATTAAGATTGTTAAGATTAAAAATACATCATTAATGCCATTTTTTTATGCTCCTTTTTACATTAAAATTTTCTGAATTCTGCTTCTTTTTCTATATAGCAGACTCACAAAATCTTCTTTCAGAAACCCTGATGTTATTTTAGTTAATAACAACAAATATGAATAGAATTCAATTTTAACTGCATTCCAGATAAACCATTTTGTAAATTTTACTTAAAATTAACAAAATTAAAAAAAAAATTAAATTAGATTAAAAATTGATTAGAGAAAAATTGTGGTTTGGGTTCAAGATTGAATTACATTGAAAGTCTGTGGGAACATGGTAAATTGAACATGAATTCTCAAAAATCATAAGAAAACCATCACATTTCATGCAATTCTTTAATATTTACATCATTTCTAATTATGAAATGAGTAGGTTATTAATTTTTCATTGTTGGATAATACATCATTTGTTAACATTTTTCTATTTCTCTTCACATTCAGAGCCATGCCAAAAATTCTGTGGATGGCATATGAGCCTCAAACATCTTTGGTTGAAAAGGGGCTTATGTACTGAAAGGGTAAAAAAACCCCTCTGAATATCATTTGAAAATCAATTCATCATTAGACACCAGTTTCTATTTTATCCAAAGAAAGCATCTTTTTTGTTTAGTAAAAAAGTATAAATTTGTACAGTAAAAACTTTTTGCAAATTTGGTGAGCTTGATTTTATGAAAGGTCTGCTCCCATATTTAACTTCATCTATCACAACAGCTCATAGAAAAAAGTAAGCTTATTTAGGGTAATATTTTTGAATTTTCTCTGCAATTTTTATGATCTTTTAATTATTCAAAATTTTATCTACAATGGAAATTATTGAAAATTCCACATTTTAAATTCAAATTACTTTTTATTAAGTAACCTACTTTATTTTATATTTTATAAAAGAATAATGTTAAATTGAAGGCTTATAAATGTGAAACAGTTTCTTGTAAATTTTTGAATTTTAATAATGAAAAATATTAAAAACAGAGGAAATACCATGCATTGTTGAGTTCAGAAGCATAATTTTAAAGACTTTAGATTGAAAGCATTTTCCATATTTTTTAATCATTTCCCAGCCATTATTTTCTATAATTAAAAATATTAAAAAAGGAAATTTAGATACTTAAATTTTTATTAAGATTTACATTTTTAAATCTTTATTCTTTTAAAAACCAATTTGTAAATAGTAGGAAAAATATGAAGAGAAATAAAAATTTATTTTAAGCGATTTTTTTTCGATCTAGTTTAAAGCTCGTCAAAAAAAGAAAAGAAAAGAAAAGAAAAAAACAAAAAACCCCGCAAAATCTTAATAAAATCTGTTAAACAGAAAAGCTTAAAAAACAGCCTTCAGGCAATTACTTTCTTTCGAATTTCATCAACACAGAGTAAGTGTTTTATACTTTTTTTTACATGCCTCATTAAAATGTAAAGAAAAGGATGAAATTTATGAATCGTATCAACATTGTATGAATGTAAACAACATTTCCCCCAGTACAGCACTTAAAATTAAGAGAGGAAATAGTTTAAAAAAATCACTTACTATCATGAATGGCAAGATGGCTAGTGTACAGGCTCTCGGTGAAAAATTCTTTTAGACATTCTAAACATCTAAATTTCCCATCTTCAGCTGATTTGTTCATTGCTTGGTCTAGACGTCGCATGGTTTCATCCCATGTAAACCTAGGCTCTTGAATTGGCACCATAAATCGACTATTTAAAACCCAACGGTTGCTAAGCTCAGACTTTAGTTGCTTATCAGTTGGCGAACCTTTAAAAGTTGTAGTTGGTCCAAAATTTGGCCGAGACATTTGGAAATGATAGATATTTTAGACAAAAAGCAGAAAGCGATAGAGCTTTATTAAGAGCCAGAAGCAATAATATTGTTTCTAGAATGTACTCGAGAGCGTTAGAATTTAGCACAAGCGTAGCGCAACAGAGTCGCGAACCTTACGTCATCATCAGCATTCAAATCAAGATGGTTCAATACGTCATAAGGATTGTAGAACAGTACTGTTGCTACAACTATCGAAACGCTGGTATATAATCCTCACACATTTCCTTATAAGGCCTCTTCATATACCCGATTTATTTCGATTGGTTTATGATATAACCACTTGTTGTTTTTCTACAATTCATCCTTGAGAAAATAAAGATATAGATTAAAAAAAAAACCCTGTTGAATTGTTTATAATAAAGAGTAACCGGCAGTTTTGTATGGGGTGATTTAATGCCTCGGAATAGTTTCGGAAAGCAGTTTCTTTCTAAATTACAGCGCATTTGAAAGATGAGTTCCAAACTTCGTCTGGGAAGTTTTTCACACCTCTTTACAATACTGCAGAGATCTTTTATACCATAAAAAAGGGGGAGAATACTGTTTTTCTCGGGAGAAATGGATAGTGGGGCATACCGATGATAGGTGCTTTTCATAACTTATGAAACTTGAAGGGTGATGGGTGCTTTCACAATTGCGCCTGGATGTTTATGATCAAGGAATGGTGGATGAATTCTTCAGCTTTCGCATATACTATTCGTGAACCTTTTTTTTTCACCTTGAATATTTGTATTTATTAATAAGGAACGCAATCTTGCACAGATTGACTTGTAGGTTCATTCGAGTGTCGTTTTGGAAGAAGATATAAGTATACCTTCACCCAATAATTTGAGATCAATTAAGATATATAAATTTTACCAATATATTGCTAACTTTCTTGACTAATATATTCAATGCCATTTAAAATTAATTAACAAATTAAATTATTTGATTGCCTAATATGCAGATTATTATTTGTTATTAGCATGTACTTATTTGCAACGGTAATGTTTTCATAAATATTTTGTGCACTGTTGACAGATTATATTATTAATCTGTATTAAATAATTGAAAAAATATTTTTTTAGAATTTTTGAAGGGTGAAATCCTAAATTCATCTGTATAAAAAATTTATGCCATAGAAACAAAAACCACCTTCTCTAATTATGTTGAGCATTTATTGAAAAAACCTCGCAAAATGTTTTTTTTTTTTCCTTTGCTTTGCCAAAACTTTTTTCAAGGACAGAATAACTGTAACTTTGTAACTGTAATAATTGTAAACTATTCTTTAACAGTAACTTTGTAACTGTAATAACTGTAAACTGTTCTTTAACTGTAACTTTGTAACTGTAATAAATGTAAACTGTTCTTTAACTGTAACTTTGTCCCAGGTATAAAAGCTTTACAGCAATTCCAGTTTTCGTACAGTTTTTAATATTTATAAAGTCAAGAAAACTGTTTTGACTTGCTCATTTATTATTTCAATTTGTTTTTAATTGAATTCATTTTCGTTAATCTTTGATAAATTTTTCACTTTCTTAAATACAATAAATAATTTTATATATGGAACCACAAAATTCTTTTCTCTAATAAAAGAAATAAAATATTAACACTTTTCAAAATGGGATTTCTTTTGTTTTAGGCTCATGAACAAAGAAAAACCAGCACCAGCTGTTTTTAACCTCCGGATTACCAACAAAAGTCCGTAAAAAAAAATTTTTTTTTTAATATTTTTATTCGTTCGCTCAATATGAAATTTTTTTATTGATGATATGAAAAACTATATTTCTTTCTATATATAGTTTATGCATACATATATACATATATGTATGTACGTACGTATATTAAGTATATTAAAAAATTTTAAGGTATTTGATTACACAAGCAGCAAAAGATAGCCGGCCAATCATTGGTCAAACAGAACGCGCCCACAGATGATCGCCGCGGCTTGTTCCACACGCGTATTTATCATGGGTGACTTTATGCCAATCATTTCGCGATGTGTTTTATCAATAGGCGACCCAATACCAATAATTTCCCCTTGCATTTTATAAATGGACGACCAAATATTAATCATTAGGTGATTTATTTCTGAACACTTACCGGCGTCATTTTGAAATATTACTTTAGTGGTTATTCAGTTTTCTCAAATTCTATAAATTAGTGTCATAATATTTCAAACTATCGTACTTTCAAAATTCTTTCAAACGACTGAAAATATGAAATATTTTGCATAGTTTACTTTTCTTTTTTACTTATAAATAGCTTTGTTTGTAATTTTTTTTGATGCATTTAAAATTCCATAAAACACTTGCTTTTACTAAATTGAAACTTTCCACGATTTTCATTTTAACTGTTCTACAATTTTTTAAACTATTATTATAGCATATATTTTGTACTATAAAATTTTTAAATGACAAAATAATTTTTTTTTACTGTTCTTTAAGAATAATAAACAAATGTTAAAATAATCTGAAATAATTTTAAATTTGATCACCTGCACATCTATCTAAATATAAGATTTATTTCCTTCATTCATATTTCCAATTTATTTTCATTTTTTAATGCATGTAAAAAATGTTGACATATTCATGTTAACATATAAAAATGTTAACACATTTATAATTAATCAGTATAATTTTGCTGATATATATATATACATCTACTTTTAAATTTCCAATATAGTTTACATCATCTGTTAATTTTAAAAGTCATTTCATTAAATTAAAAACAGAAAAATATATAATTCTTATTAAAAAATATTTTCTTTACTGTATACTTTTCAATTGCTTAATGTGAGGAATAAACAAATAATTAATAAAAATAATGAAAGAAATGAATAAAACACAAATTGCTATTTAAATATGTTTTGCACCCCCCCCTTTTAATGCATTGGTTAAAAATTGTGTAAAACACTCAATTATATAATTCCCATTATATGTTTCTTCAATTTACAACATTTTACTAGTACAAATTAATAATTTACTTCAAATTTCTAATATTTTCCTGATGTATGTTAGTTTGGTTTGGTTTTAGGGCACAAAAACCAAATTTGATCTATGATTAACTCTGAATATTTCACAAATGTGTTTCATAAAAAATGCAACACTCCTTTAAATTATATAAAATGTCTCATATTCTTGCTATCTACTATAAAGTTACTTCATGTTGTAGCAATTTTTTACCTCATTATAAATGTTAGTGTTAGCTAATGTAGACATTCAATAGACAACATTATACAAGCACAAATTAAAAATTTACTTCAAATTTCTAATATCTTCCTGATCTATGATTAGTTTGGTTTGGTTTTATGCACAAAAACCAAATTTGATCTATGATTAACTCTCAATCTCTCACAAATAAGTTTCATAAAAAATGCAAGATTTCTTAAGAATTATATGGAATTTCTCATATTCTTCCTATTTATTATTAATTTATAAAGTTACTTCATGTTGTGGAAATTTTATACTTCATTATAAATTTATAGCAAGAGTTGCTTTTCTGTTGCTCTTAGTTTGAGTAACAGACAAATATATTTTTTAAAAACTATCATTTTCTTCCCTTTATTTTTTCTAGATAGAAAAAAACAATTATGCAAAACAGTTTATTTATGAAGACCTTCATTAAATAATATTTTACAAATACAAAGTTGTAATAGCATTCTATTTCAAATTTTTGACCTTATTTTCTGTAATGATTTATACACCCAAGCAGTGAGATTGAGCTTTCACTTCTTTTATGATATGATTGAGCTTTCACTTCTTTTATGATATGATTGAGCTTTCACTTCTTTTAAAAGTACTAATAAATTATTTGTTGACAGTTGGAGATGTGTAATTAATGAGTAAAAATCTTTTGGAACTTCATAAGCATGATAATGTTTTCGATCTAATAATGGACTGTGTAGGCAAATTTTATAACATTTAGGATAATAGAGAAAAATAAAAATAATCCAAACTAATGGGAGTAAAATTTATGTTACTATTGTAACCATTCCCCGTTTCCCTCACACGATAATTAGATTTCCGGCCAGATGTAACGTTCCACATCGTCAAGTGTCTCCGGACCGCCATATGGGGATCCTCTTCGCCAGTAGAGTCATTGTGTCTGGTCATTAGTTGTATCCAGATAAAGGAACACAGATGTGTTGCATCGTTTCAAAGAAATTCATCATATCTTCAAGGGAGAAAACATCCAGATATTAAGCTCTTTTTTTTTTTTTTTTTTTTTTTTTTGCATTATGAATGGATTTCTCATATCTTTGAGGAACAAACAATCACCAGCAATCGTTGTCATTAAGTTCCGAAGTCAGGTGGACTTTATCCGGTGTTAGCTGTGAATTGAATATAATTAACGTGTGTTCAGGAAAGGTCAAAGCAAAGAGAAATCCTTAACAGACATTCCCACGATCGACAGGAGACCATTGGGAAAGCATTGCTGAGCAGCTATTGGGTAATAAGGAACTCGTGCACCAATGAGAAAAACAGAGGCGGAGATCTGGCGAAAATAAAACGCGGTATTTTTTGAAGTGAAGGGGAGAAGAGCAATGACAGCCGTTTAAGGAGGAATCGGAGAGACGTGAGTGTTCGAAGGTGTTCCTGATTTTGTGAGAAGCTCCGTGTGATTAGGGTTTTTGTGTAAGATTCACCCGATAAAGACCAAGGGATTTTTGGCTCTACCCCTGGAATAGCCGTTTGAGCCAATAGCCTGTTAGCCTTTTTTTTTGTGGTGTTTATTCTTCGAATTGATCGAGGAACTATTTCGCAATACTTTCAACTGTTGTGTAAATTTTGTAAATAATATTAACCTAGATGAGAACAAGTTGTTTTTGTGTGTATATATAAGTCTGTAAATAAAGGAATTGTTTGTGATGCAACTCTCTTATTTGATCGGTCAGGATCAAGCCTTTACTAGTTGCAGAGGATAAGTTAATTGGTGTATTAAACTTCTGGGAGAAAAACAATCATGAATGCCGTAGAGTACAACTGTCGGAGGGAGTGCTTTTCAGAGCTGGTTGTTAACAATTTTAAGTTAATATTTTGAATTGAAGCAACTTCATCACTAAATTAAATTTCAAATACATTTTGTTAAGAAGGCCTTCAAAAAAGAAAAGAAAAGAAAATAGAATGCAGTAAATATTTAAACAATTGTAACTCTTACCTTAAGATTGCAGCTAATAACTTTAGTATATATATTAATTGTTACATATTTGAGATGACACATTTGATGTAATTTTCTAAAAAAAATAAATACTATAAGAAGATTGATAATGATTTAAATAATTATATAATTGTACAAAAAGCGGGAGAGCATGTGTTTCAAATGTTATAAAAGCCTTCTTTTAAAATACCGATATTATTTTTTAATGTGTTTGTATCGTATTAAAATAATTTTTTTCTGTTTATTAAAATACTCTGAGCTTTGAAGGGATACTGAATGACATTTAAGAATTTTTGCTGTCTGATATGTAAATAGCATGCAGTGAAATCAAGAGCGTGACACATTATAAATTTCTCAGATCGAATTACTTAATGTCTCTAAAAATAGTTATTTAAAGTTTTTTCGAATTTTATAAAGCATAATATTTTATCTATATTCATTTATTGGGCATTCAATAGTAAAAAACATTTTAAAAATAAAACAATGCCTTAAAATATTACCTCCTTCAAAATTCGTTACTAATTTATGCCTTCAAATATTCCCTTTCGTCATTTATTCACTGCGATGATTCCATTATGATATAAATGATTTGATTATGAATATTATCCAATTTTCATCAATGATTAGCTTATGATGTAATTTGACGAGGAGCTTATGATGTAATTTGAACACGTGCTAATTTGAGAAGGTTAAATTTATAATGACACAAGAGACGAATTTTAAAATAATGGCTAAAGATAATTAATAAAGCATGTTGTTGTCAGTTTTGAACTGAAGGGTATAAGCCGCATATATGTGATACATAATTTAATCTTTGGAATATAATAAATAATTAAAATTCTTTGAATTAAGGAAAAATTACGCGTATTATTAAAGAATCTATAGTGCAGATTGAATTTTGTATTAAAATGATCAAATTTCTCCGAACTTCTCTTAAATACGAAAAGGCAACTTGGGATGCTAACTTAGGTTTGGAAGGTAGAGACCGTGTATCACATAAAATCCAAAGAATAAATAAATAAAACAAATAATATATATTTTTAATTATAAAATATTAGAAAGAATTTTAAAGCAAGAAATAGACGAAGCATTATATATTTTACTATCAGTTTAATTGTCTTTAATTCTGGCTCATCAATCCACGTTAGTTATATTTGGATGACCATATTTTATGTATAATAAAAGTTGGAAAAGAGTAGAATATTTCAGAAACTAATTTTAAAATATTTAATTCCTGTCAATATTTTTAGTATGTATTGCTTATCTATAAGTAAAAAACTGAACAATTCAGAGTTTGCAATTCAAATTTGAAATATATCCGAGATATTTTTCCAAACAGAGACAAGCACTTAAGGATCTGAATCAATTGGCTAGTATGGGATGCCTGTAGACCAGGGTTGGGTTAATCTCAGTTTGGCTGTATTAGAGTCAGGTTGATACTTATACTCGATTTACCTGCTACTTTTATTACTTGATACAGTAGGTAACCGATTATTTTCTCATTGCAACAAAATTGGGTAACCATCTGCTGATGGCCTTGATTTTGACTGTGATTGGCGGATGGTAGAGAAGGGGAAAGGCTTTGTTTATATAGTTGGCGTAGGAGAAGGCGAAAATTCTCGCATGTAGTATGTGCACTGTAACAAGAAGTAAAAGTCAGTAATGGCTAGAGCTGAAATACGTGTAGTGAAAAAACTCATCACGCATGCTCATAGCATAGCCAAGACAGGGAAGCGAACTAGGCTATATCGCTTTAACACTTTGCATCAAATTGATGCACAGTAATCCGATCGAAAACGAATAAGGTCGAGGAGATTATTAGTTGAGTGTCAAAACAGATATTGAGTATCCGATACTTTTACCCTGTATCATTTCTGTGTATCTTATACTTTCTTACGCATCTGATATAAAGCATCAGGTAGATACAGCATCTCCCAAACCTCTACATAACTTAAAATACCATTAAGTGAGCAATACGGTTTTCAGAACATTTCAAAGCAATATAAGAACCATGGTGCTGTATGGATTATTTGTTAGAATTGTTTTGTGAAGCTTACAGTTATGAATTTTTCCAAGAAATCTATTGTCACATTTTAAAGAAAAATATGTACTATTATTGTTACGTGAAAAAGTCCTTTCAAACTAAAAGGAAAGATTTAGTTTAGTTATATTAACTTCCAGTTTTAAAGAAATACTGGAGCTATTTTGGGACGAACCTCGCAATTTTGAAACGAAATTAGATAACGAGGACGTCACCTGAGCTGGCTCCTCCTCTCCAAATTTCCGCACCACGTCATCGGGAAGACGTTTAGGCCCCGACGGATTTAGCGTGCACCAGATCCTTTTTCACGATTCTTCGGTGGAGTCAGAACTCGAAACTGAAACCCTATGGTTCAGAAGCCGAGTCCTTATCCCCAGACCACCGTAGCCCTATTAAAAGACAAGAAACGAGGTGTTAAGGAGAGTTATAAAAATAATGCTAGACACTGAATTTATTTGTATCTTCAAAATTATTCAATCTAAGAATAATTTATCTCGAAATGTTGTCGAATGATATATTTTAGTGATGCAACAAAAATTCGGTCAGATATTCTGAATGATTAATTCTGGAAATGTTACTTAAACTTCTCTCTCTCTCAAAAAAAAAATGTATCAAAAATAGTTTGTTGTTGTTGTTGTTGTTATGAAAACAATATAAAGTAACATGAAACATGCTTGAATGAAAAAAAAATTTAAAAACTGGAGCCGTCGTCTTCGCTTTTATAATAAATTTTATTGAAATTTGAAGCATTTTGAAGGTTCAAACCCTTAACACTATTTTTTTTCACACACACAAAAAAAATAAATAAATAAATAAATAAAAAAATAAAAAAATCCTAGGACAATTTTTTTTTTTTGGGGGGGGGGGTAGAGATAAATACTTTCTAATTTTAAGACGAGAATGAGAGCTTGGTGTTTGTAAACAGACTGCCTCGATTCATTAATGATGCATTACTTTTTCTCTAATGTAAATTTCACAGCCCAGAAAAAATTTCCATTTATTTATAAATTCCTATTGTTAATAAATTTCAATTTCCATAAAATTCGTTTATAAATAAAAGATAAAATAAAAATTTTGCTCAATGTTAGACATAACGTAAAAACTATATTACTTATGTCGTAATATACATAGCATAAAGTATGTTTCTTTAATAGAATTACAAAACATTTTATTAGTATAATAAAGGCATTGATATTTGCATTTATAATCTCTTTCAAAATTTTAACACAATTATTTTAAGAAAATATTTAAAGTACTAATTAAATCTGTTCAAAAGTGTCTGTTCAAGATCACGATAAGTCTTGATCTAGGTAATGCATAAATGTAGAGTATGTTCAAGCTATACACGTTCGATCATAGTTTGACACCACTAATTGCTAAGTCCTTCCTGTCATACTAAGACTTGAGAACATCTGTCAATACCAGAACTCGACTGACAGCCATTTATGAATCTAGAGGGTAAATATCTACTATTTCACTGATAAAGGTAAAATTATATGAGAAGAAGAATAATAGGAGGTTTGGGATAGATTTGTATAAGATATATTAAAAGTAAAAGCGTTTCTGAATTAAATTGCTATTTTATTTTTTTATTATAGCACTGTTTAAATGATAGTAACAATAGTTAGATGTTTAACATTAATATTTAAATGGTAATATTTTAAGTAAGTTTTTAACTTACATATTTAACTTTCCGAAATATGTTATTATTTTTAAATGGCACCGGTTTATATTTGAAACTGAAAAAGAAAAAATCTTTCTGTATAAAGAACATTTAAACAGTTATATTTTTATATTGTACAGTTATTTTTTGGTATTGTACAGTTTTTTTTTCTCAAAGTGTAAAACAATCATCAATAAAAGTATTTTTTGATATAAGTCTGGGATTTCTCGGTTCTCAAGTTTCTCTTCAACAGCTCAACAATTTATTGACTTTGAAGATGTTAATGAAAAGGCAGGTTTGATGGCGTTTGGATTGCTTAACTTTTAACATACTGAACACTGACTTACATTAAAGCAAAGTATATTTTTAAGTATTAATGACGAAAAATGATAAAATATTTGGAATTTTTTTTCAATAAACAAGGATTAAAATATCAAATGTGTTTATGGATGAAACTAATTATAGTTCGCATTCTCATATTTTAAAACCTTGTCAGACTTTCAAAAGATCTAGAGAAATAAGCTAGTGAAACGATATTTTAGTAACAATAAGCTAGTTTGATTATTGTCTTCTCTTCTTTTATAAAAAAAGATATACAGTGAAAATTTTTTAATAACTTTGGTGAGCTGCTCCTGTTTACCTTGAAAAGAAATAAGGATAAACAGGACATTTAGTATAATGCTATTTACTCAGTAAAATCCAAAATAATATAAATTAATTAATAACTGTGTTAAGTGACTACAAAAATTAATTTTTGTAGTCACTGAACACATATGCTCAAACGAACTCGAATGGAACATAATTCCAGAATACGCATGAACCATCAGCAGAAATCTTTCATAAATAATAATATTTTCTTAAAATGGCCACCCGAATGACATATGTTATCGAGAAAAGTCTTATTAAAAGCATTGGTCAGGAAGAGAGCTTTTCCCTTCTATGAATCGTGACCCTAAACGACATACAAATAGAAATAAAACTCAGAGATATAAAGCATTATTAATAATGCTTTATATCTCTGAGACATGACACTCAAACATAAATTTAATAAATGCGTTCATCAGTGAAACGTTTTAAACCAAGATTGATTTCTGAGCTTTTATTTTTGTTTATTTATATTGAAGATATTTACAGTGACACAAACTATCAATACTTTTAGTACCTCAGAATTCAACGCACGAAATCCCGTTTGAGAGCAGAGCACGTGGCTGAAAATATCTTATCACGGAAGGGTTTTTTAAGCATTTATCATTATTTCTTAAAAATGTCAAGAACAAACCCGATTTTTTCGAAAAACTTGCATTTAAGCGACGTTTTCGATTAAACGTCTGGAATAAAAACTCAACTTTTTACTATCTAAAACAACTGATTACTTTCAGGTGTTTTAAACGCATGGTATTGCGTGATTCTACCACATGTGCGTGATATTATGGCGAACAGATTGATTTTGCGTGTCATTTAATCAATATCAATTGGTTCCAATAACGGAATAACGAACATGCCTTGTCTTATACCTGTTTACACAGGTCAATTACGGGGGATGTGGATATGAAATCTCTGTTTGTTTACACACAGATGCACATGCGTCGATGATTTGTTTGTCTAGCTTCAGATTGCACACCTTTGATGAACAGAAGTCTTTTTAAGGAGCATGCATTGGAAAATGAGTATACCAAAACAATCTCATTGGTCCGTATCTATAGCATGACATATTGTTTTCTTTCTGTTACCGATTCAGCGGCGCTAAATACACATAATTTGATTAAATTTTGTTTTGGGTCAGATGTTGTGAGAAAGTTGTCCGTGATTGAGAAAGATATTTGTTTTCAGACATAACAGACATTTTTTTTTTTTTTTTTCAGATTCATTCCTGGTTCAAAATTGGGTAAGTCCCGTTACAAAATTGAGTATTGCCAACTTTACTAATTTAAGAAAGGTTAGGTTGCAAGTTACATTTATTGTATTTTTATTTATTAATTAATATATGATGTATAAGACTGGCTAATTGTTATCATCAGTTAAAATTTTATTTTTTTCAGTGTATAATTTAATATGAGATTATTTTAGGAGTTTATTTCAGTTAATTAAAAAAACTATCATCTTGAACACAAGAAATGATAAACTATTTTTGGTGGGTTTAAAAAAGCAAAAAATTTCCAACGATCATAATATAGACAAAAATAGAAAAATATTTTCAAAAATAAAGATAACTCGCTTGAAAACATAGTAACATTTAATTACAAATGTCTAGAAACTTTTTAAGTGAAAAATATTAGTCTTTTCTGTATAATCTGTATTGCAATATCTTAGGACCTTTTTTCAATTCATCCATACCTATTCTTTAGTTATATCATGAGGTTTATTTACACAGAGAAAAAGTAGCAAAATTGTTTATTTTCATTCGGACACTTTTTATCTGAAGAAAAAAATATCGTTTTTTCACTTTGCTTGTCTAACTTTTGCACTTGGCGATATATAATTCGCTTTGGAACTACGGCATCTTCTATATCTCCACTAGGTACGGTCATTAACACAGTTGTATTCTAGTCCCCCCGGGGAGGCACCTCGTAATTGAAGACGAGAAACTACCGGCATGGTGGTTGGTTCTCGCCTTCCTGGTTGGTACATGAGAAGGTGGGGGTTTGGCTCCTCCTATCAATAACGGGGCGTACTTCTTTAGAGAAGGTTTGTACCGTAGCCGGTAATGGCCCTTAGGACTCAATGACAGTTCCGGCCAGTGTTGCTGTAGCAGCGATCCGATCATTCAGTTTTTTATCCGTGCACCTTCGAGGCGGGTCGGAGAGTCAGTGATGTGACTTACAGTTCTATTCTAAATGTTACATCTTTTATAAACCATTGAATCTTAACTTGAACCATTTGAATCTGATATGATATTCAAAGGTTTATATCCTAAAGAGGACGTAAGCTTCTAAATTTTATACTAGATTCAAATAGCTTGATGTAAATTAATCGGATTATTATAATCGCGCTGTTTACATTTTTAATATAAAATGCCGAGGAGCACAATACACAATGAAAATAAATTAAGCTTTCATTCGAAATGGATAAAAATCATATGCTTCAGCTTGTAAAAATGCATAAGTAAATTTTACTGTAAAGACATTTCTAAAAGTTTCGTAATTATTAAAAAACTTCCACTAGAAGAAATCCAGGCTTCTAGTGAAAATATAGACGAAAAAGAATCAACATATTTAATAAAATGATTCTACTGCATGACTTTGCTAGTTTTATGTTTGTTACAGTTTGGAATAATCAATTTATTGTTAATTTAGAACGAATGTCAACTATCTCAACTTATTCGACATTTTTATATTAACAGTAAGATACCGATTAAATGTTCTAATAAGGCAGAGGAGACTATATAAAAAATTAGATTTCATTATTTTTTCTATATCCATTTATTGACAAAATTAACATAAAATATAATATTTTGTGTCATTTCAATCATTTTTGCAATTGAAATTATATGCTTATATCAAACGGTTTCGAAATTAGTTATTAGTCATGATAAGAGTGGTCACCTGGAATATGATAATCAAGTTTTATTGGACAGAAAAAAATAATTTTAATGCTACCATGCGATTTCTCAGTATGGTCATTTTAAAAAGGATATATATATATAATTTCTTATAGAATGTTTTTCTGTTTTCAAGTTTCTGTAAAGTTTTGCATAATTACTTTTCAAGTAAGTAATAATTTTTATAAAATTATTGCATTTCTATCTCGGATTATCATTCTTTGTATTGTAAATATTTGTTAATGTGAGTTACGTGTTGTAATTTGAAATTTATCTATCGAATAGAGGGCTAGATATTGATATTCAATCTATTGTTGGTTATGATTTTTTTGCTGAGAAAATGTAATTTCTGCGACAATATTCAAACAACTTTTTATTTTAATGAAATCAAAATTCATTTATGAGAAAATCATAAGAATAATAAAAGATATTTTATATGCGACTATAATATTACAAATTGCTTGAAATCATATGCTCATGGAAAATGTGGAATTGTGTATAAATGAAAGTGTGAAACATTCTTAAAAAATACATTTCGAACTTCGAAATGTATTGAAGGATATAATATTAGAAATTATTATAATACAAACAGAGCAAAATGCATAAACGTAGAAGTAATAAATAGCACGTACAAAAGAAATTTCGAAGTGTACTTAAAAGTTCTAATTATTTCTCTTATTTGTATTAGAATACTTGTTTAATAATGAATGAAATGGAATCTTTATTACCAAATAATGTACTTTGGACAGTAAAATCATTAACAACTGCGCTGGGGAATAATTCCACATTAATTGAATGAAAAAAATAAGCATTTTTAAACAAAGAAATTATTTTTTTCTCTAAAGCAGTTTGCATTTCGGGTTTCTTTATTGTCTTGTTAGATGATATTTTCTGTTTTAGGAACATGCTGGCTTATTGTTTCAGTTAAGAGTGTTTGAGATTATTTTTGAATAAATCATAACTTATGCATAGAATGACTTTGTCTGAAAATGACTTAAATTTAAATAATATATTTAAAAATGCGATTGGATTGTGTCATGCACGAACAATATTTGGCAAATCAATTAAATGATTAATCAGTACATTCTATTATGAATATACAGGGTGGTTGTAATTAAACTTTCCACTTTGAAATGGTCATAAAAGGAAAACTACTGGAACCAAATGTTATCAAACTTGGTAATAGTTTAAAGGAAGTCATGGGAATTTCTTTTATGCCTCCCACCAAAAAAGTTCAAAAACGCACCACCAGAAGGGGAAATGGCGTTGTATGCAATATTGTTAAACAAAATAGGACATGAAGACAATGTTCTAAAATGTGTTTCATCGCTTCTGAAATGTGTTATAAAACATGTTCAATGTGGCATTTATCATTTTCTGAAAGCAAGTTAAATCGCATTACTGCATTCGCATTAAGAGCTCTCCTTCGGCTTGTTCCAATTACTGATTGCTATCTTTGCGAAGCACGCCAATCAATGCTATCGCATTCATAGTAACATTTAACGAGAAAAGCACGGTTAGAGACATTGTCGATTCGTAACAATGAGAACTCTGGCAAACAGGTTCACTTTTATCTGGAAAACCAAATGACGTGTAAAGCACATTCTGCATAAATCATTTACTTCTTCCTGCCTTAAGCCATTGCAGTTTTGATTAACCCTACGAACAGTTCCATTTCAGAAACAATTACACACATTTTAAACCGATGTCTTCATGTCTTATGTTTAACAATATTGCATACAGCACCATTTCTGTTCCTGGTGATGAGTTTTTGAAATTTTTTTTGGTGGAAAAAATTCCCATGATCTTCTTTAAACTATTACCAAGTTTGATAATATTTGGTCCAGTAGTTTTCCTTTTATGGCCATTTCAAAGTGTATCTTTAATTGTAACCACCATGTACATAGTAGAATGTACCTAAGAGAAAAAAACTGAAGTATTACCCCACTTTTACAGATTCTAAAGGACCACAACAATGGAGGTGTAAACCGAAAGTAAATGTAAATTGCGAGTAAACATTTAGATTAATTATTAATTAATCTGTGGGAACCAATGAAAAATGTAAATGACGTTTACAGGCAGGACTATAAAAGTGAAGTTGTTATATTATATGTATTACTCTTGAGTTTTGCCGATGTTTCCAAGTTTATACATCGGGCCAAAAATTAATAAGAAATATTTTAAACCACAAAATTGCAAAAAAATCGCATAGCTGTAGAAAAGAAGAAAAAAATAATCATTTTTTTGGGGAAAATGAAGCACCAATGATAAATGCTTTAAAAGACGGGAAAACGTTAAAGGCACGAATGTAAAAGCGGGGTAAAATTGTTTTATTATTTGTGGTATGTATGAGTTTTATTGGAGTTCGCACATTTATCCGTCGTGCCAAAGATTCATATGCTAATTTTAGAATTTTGTGAAAATGCGAAGAAAAATTTTACATCGTAAACTCTGAAAATTTCAGTAACTCTTTTTCGGCGGCAGTTATTCCTCTAAAAGGCTTCTTAAGAAAGGCTTAGCAATCACAAAACTGCAAAGAATAATGGATAACGTATGGAAAAATTGAAGTAACAATAAAAGACGTAAGAGAAGAGAAAACGTTTATGCGAATGTAAAAACGAGGTAAAATTGTTATTTTATTACACGAGGTGCGCATGAGTTTTATTAATTTCCAAGCTTATACGCTGGACCAAGGATTCATATGCTGATTTCAGACTTTTATGATATTGCGAAGAAAATTTTTATATTATAAGCACAGAACAATTCAGTTGCTTTTTTCTAGCAATAAAACGTTATTTCTCTAAAAGACATAAAATAGATGAGAAACACGAGACTTCAAAGAAAAAAGGATAACATATAGAGGAAAAAAAATTGAAGTACTTGTGAAAAATGCTGTAAACGGCGGGAAAACGTTTAAGATGAAAACGTAGAAGCTGGATAATAACGTTGTTTCTTTCCAGTATGCGGAGCACAAAGAAAGTACTACAATCGTCATAAAATTCAAACTGAAGATTTTGATGAACCCCTCCCTGAGTTTGAAAAATAGATTTTTGGAAAATATCTGTCTATTTGTCTTTGAGAAAGATAACTCAAAAACGTCATGATCTAGATAGATGAAATTTCATATACAGTCATTACACCACATTTGTAGATTTCTGTCAAATTTTGAGCAAATTCCATTCACCGAAGTCTGCCTGTCTGTCTGTCCGAATGTAAGTTAACACGATAACTATAAAACAAAGAGAGCTAACGAATAAAATTCAGCACATATATTCATCATCTATAGGGTATGCACCTATCAAATATTGAGCTAAATCCATCAAGGCGGCGACCGTCTGTTGGACCGTCTTTCAGAAGCCTATAAACACGATAATTCAAAACCGCTACTTAATTATACCAAATTTGGTATGTGACTTTGCTACTGCAATTGTAGCCCTGTGTCAGATTTTAGTTCCAATTGGTTGGGAAAAACGTGTTTAAAAGATAAATTCAAGTTTCGGATACTATTAACCACCTGCCAGTAATTAATCGTCAAAACTCGCCAAGTATCATATGAGAGATTCGATAAATATCTAAATTCGCGCCAAAAATTAATATTTCGCAACTATTATACGCGAATGACACTCAAGATGTTCTGTGGGATAACACCTTTATTAGAGAATATGCGAGAAAGTTTTGGGAAGAACGTCCCCGCTGTTTTTGTCATATGAGGCTCGCATGAGTTTTATCGGAGTTCCCAAGTTAATGCATATGGTATAAAATTGTGAAGAAAATTGCTACATTATAAACACTGAATATTTCTATAATTTCGTAGTAGCAGTGAAATGTTGTTCCTCTAAAAGGCATTAAAAAGAGAGAAAAAAACTCCACTTCAGTGTTGAGAAGAACGGATAATGTATAGAAAAAAATGGAGCATTCTTGAAATGACAGACTATTACTTTTGAAATTCTATTTAGCATTCATAAGCAAGCGAATACTCTAATGTCTGAAATAAAATCATAATTATCAGCTAATGAATTTCGAAAGTTGTAGCAGTTACGCTTATAGTGTGATTTGCAGTAGTAAATCAACGAGAATAAGTCAACTTACAGGTAAAGGAATTCAGTTTTTCATTAATTACGCTGCCAAAAATATGCATGCCCATAAAAAAAAAAACTATCCGAGGTAAAATAACAGCAGATTAAGTTATCAAAAAAAAGAAGATAAAAACAACAATAATTCGCACGATAATATAACACGAACCTCGAATACTGATTGGGTCACTGACCAAAGTTGACGAAGAAGCACACTAATTGAGCACTTCAAGCAACGTATCGTTTTATCGATGCTAATATGACAACAAACAACTTCCTGCGGCAATAACGAATAGTTGTAGAAGAATAGAAAAGCTGAAGTGATTTGATATATTATCCGAAAAGAATTCACGAACCTCGCATATTCCGAAATGTGTGTTGTTTTTTTCTAAACTAGACACAAATTTACAGATAAGCTTATTACAATTTTACAGGTTTTGAAGGATTAGATGTTTATTTATAAATCAATTATGGGGATAGAAATATGTTTTATTATTTGAGATTTCACCGTTTTGTTATTTTTTAAAAAATTGATGCTAAAATGACTTAACAATAACAAACCTTCATTCACATGTTATTCCTTCAATAATAACAAATTTATAGAAGAATGGAAAAGTCAAAGGTATCTGTTTGTTATCCCAAAGGAGTTTCTGAGACTTGGGGATTACGATAAAAATGAGTTTTATAAACAAAAATCGAGTTTGCAGGAATACTTATTACATTTTAATAAGTTTTGTGGGAGCAGTTGTTTACTTATATATCTATTCTTATGATGAAAACATGTTTCATATTTTGGCGGGAAAGAAAATCTCTTTTATTGTGTTATTTTGAAGTTTTTTGAACGATTCCTTGTCACATTAAGCCAGTATGTCCTTTGAATGAGACTGTAATGCTAAGACAGTATATTTTTTAGGATATATGACACTAAATTTATTTTTATAAGATGTTGATCTAGATATTTTCTAAGAGAATTGCAAGTGTTAAGACAAAACATTACGTTACGATAAGTCTTTTAATTGTGGTCTTTGTATTGTGTTTAAAATTGAAATAGATTTGATAAAGCGTTTTTGATAAAAGATTCAGACAATTTTAATCCGTTATATTGAAATGGTGAGTTCACAGCTGCGCGTACCACCCTTGAATGTCAAATTGTAGAAAGAGGTCTAATCCATGGCAGAATCTTTCATAATTTCGAAACGGAGATCATTTTTAACTTGGAAAGATGCAAATAAAATAGCTCGTTCGGCATTTTGAAGAGACTCGCAAAGCTCCCTAAAACCAGATGACATAGACGATAAAAATTGTTTATCTTTGTTTAACTTTGAAAAGCCCTATTGAAAATTATTTCTAAATATTTTTATGTATTATTATATATTATGTATATTATTGGAATTTTTAAAAATTAAAATAGATATAAAATTATTTAGTAAATAAATAGCACATTTTCTCTATTAACTATATGCTCACTGTCGTACGCTAAGCTGTGACATAACGTCCTCTTTCTCTTGCAAGACATGCGGTAGATTTCAAAATAAAACTGATGGGGCACTACTGAGATGGAAATAAATTGAATCCTCCAATATTTAATTTATTATTGATTTGGTTTATTGAACAATTCAAATGTATAGGATGCATTATTTGATTCGCATTAATATCTAATATATATAATTTACCATCCATTACGCGATCAGCTTTCATCATTATTAGGAATATATAATACATTGTCTTCTGAAACGGACAATTTAATAATATATAGAGCTATAAATTTCATGGCAAGTGAATACATATGGATAGATTTCAAATACATATTGATCTATCCAATTCTCAAATTGATTCGCTTACTAATTATAATGCTTACCCTCAATGATCTATTGCGTATTCTCTGAATGAGAGGCATTTGTCTAACGAATCGATTCTTCCTAAGTTATATGTTAAGTTTAAATTTAATCAGCTTTCAAATTTTACTGCATCTATTTGCTGAATTATCGCCTCACATTGAAATGGCGTCATGGTCGGCATGATTTTAGAGGACTAAAGTTATTAAGAATTGGAAATTTAGTAAGAAAATAGAGCTTCAGGTATGAACTCAGTGACTTTGAGATCTTTGCTGCTATGATAAACTGACGTGTTGAATATCCTTTAGAATTTCATTAAAAGCGGGAAAATATTTATTGATTCATAAAAATTAGATTTTAAAACATTAATATCTATGAAATAAGTACCTTGAATTTTTAAAATGGACAAAATTATACCAGGAAAAAATCACTTTTGCTATTTCGTGTTTGCGCCACGGACTCAAAAATAAAACTGACACCATACATTTGTTGGGGATTTTGGAGTGATTAGAATGGCAGTAAAATTAGGTAAGTTTCCCTCCACCCCCTTTTTTTGGAATCTTTCCAAAATAAAATATGTGGCCCTCTTGGACCGTATGTAGGATTATCTGTTCATTTTTCCTTACTTAGCACTAAACCTACACGTCATAGATGAGATTATACAATACAACGGGACAATAAGAATGTCTTTAGAATGATTAGAGGAGAAATGTGTTAGTTTCTCGGAGTGTGAGCGAGAGAATGTGAAAATATAAATATCCAAAACGGTACGATATCTGTACCCCTTGCTATGAAATAGTTCCAGGAACAAATTAATTCTTATAATTAATTTTTGGTTAACTAGAAGGAGGCAGGCATGGCAAGTGTCAAAGGCACCATTACCAGAGGGTAAAAATTACTGAATAAATTTACTGAATTTAAGAGGAACTAACTGAATTTTAATCTTGAAATTTATTTTCCTCTTGTTTTTTACTATATTTCAACAATTTGATAATTTTGAGGTTAGCTTCGTCGAATAATATTTAGAATAGAGCATGCATATTTGATCTAATCTCATTGACAACTGGCTACAAAAGATGATTCATATAATTTGATTCCCACAATTGGGCTGTTAGGACTACATATTAATTTCAATTTATCTAGTTCGGTAAATCGACTCGGGCAGATAATGCCAGATTATCTATTCTTCGACAAATGCGAATCACTTTTATAAGTGAAATTATATAATTCTAAGCCAAATTTCATTCCCTTAGTTAATTTGTTTTGATTCACATGCTGACGGACCAAGCGAATAGATCAAATGAAAACTTCTTTGGCGTATTTCGTCCGCATTTTTCTCTAAATCTACGGTGTTAAAGCGTAATGAATTTCAATTATTTAGGTTTATTTGAATTATAGATTCTCACTGGCAGATATATAGATTTCAATTTTTTTTGCGGGGTGGGGGGTGCTTAAAGATGTCAAAATCTCCCAAATCTTTTGATGGTTATAATGCTTTCTTTTTGCACTCTTCATATAAAAGAAAATTTAAAAACATCTTTTTTCAGTTCACTGCTTGCTAGTAAAAACTATTCATTAGATTCTTAGTCGCTTTTATGAGTTTTAATCAAATCATTTAATGACGAAGTACCCTTAATGAAATGTATAATTATAACACCGATAAAAGCAAATGATTTTTAACCCTTTTATGTTTGCAGGATTGGTACCTCTCTTTTACATTTTTCAGATCAAAAGGAATAGTCATATAAACCATGTGAAAGAGTAAATCATGGGGAACCATTTACACTGAAATTATTACATTAAGTTTATAAAAAACTCAATCAATAACTTGAAATTAAAAATATACACAGTTTTATAAGCTTTCATATTTTCGATTTAAATTTAATCTAAGGGAACAACAAAATGTGCTTTAGTCGACTGGAAAATGTAGAAGCCAAGAACGTGAATACGAAGCAAGTTTTGTTTAAATTTGATTTTAATATTCTTACATTTAATTAATTCATTGAGCTTCGAATGCTATTTAACCTCAATGACAAAAAAAATAAATATTTGTTTTCTTAAACGAATGAACAAAATCATTCTTTTAAATAGTTATTCCACACAAGCGAACTACTCTTTGAGATCAGAAAAAAATATATATATCATTTCACCATACGTCGAAATATTACACTACTCTATACTTCGCTTGATAATAATACTTCAGGTTTCCCTGAATTTAAAATCAATAAAAATCTCTCTTTCTATTCTTACAGCAATCTCTTTTTCGGGATACAGTATCCATCGAGCTGTCAGCTTTCATTTGCCATAGCCTTTAGGAGGGCGGATTATAGTTTCAACGCCGTCTATCAACTTGACACGCGATTCCGGCCATAGCGCGTGACAAGTGACCGCATAATTCTCGCATCTGTCAACTTCAGACTTTCTCTCTTCCCTCGAGTATTGGTGATTCACAGGTAAGGGCACGCATTAGGGTCCTTCCAGCAAGGATCGAATGACCGACTCGATTCCTGTCATTCTCATTATACGGAGACGAAACGAGCTGACAAAGAAAAAGTGATTCTTGATGCCACCGTGATTAGATGCGAACAACTGATAAAGAAGTGGTATTTTTTGAGAATTATGATTAGAGCTTTGTCTATATAGTAAATTTTATTGTAAAAAAATTATATTATTTGCTTGGTACGATGTTAAAGATTATTATTTACATGTTTCGTATAAATAAATGAGAATTATGAATTATGTTTTATGATTATTTTTGATACGAAAGCGATAAGGTGCACACATAAAATATTTTTAGGGCTTTCATTAGATTTCTATTGTGGATATATTAGTAATTTTCTTTGTTTAAAATATGTACCATTAGATGCACTTCGTGTAAAAAATAAATGCCATCAAAATGAAAATGATATTTCACGACAGTTTTTAAATTTGAAATAATTGAGCGTATGCAAGTATCAAAAGTGCTATATTTTTCTATTTTTTTATGACCAGAGTATCCTTAAGGACAAAACAGTAGATTTTTTTAGAAAAAAAATCTACTGTTGGGTTATTTTTTTTATTATGTTAGGTTATATGTTAGGTTATATTATGTTAGGTTATTTTTTTATTATGATGTTTTTTATTATGATGATTATAATGTTATTAAATTTCATTTAAAACCAGCTGGAATAGTCTTCCTAAAACTTTCTCGCTTACTCTCTAATAATGGTATTATCCTCTTCCCTCCGAATACAATTATGGACCTTGGATAAGGTCACGAATGCTTTGCATGGCAATGATAAACAAAAGTTAAGAGAGAATTTAACATTATTATGACGAGAATTTAGCATTTTTACTGAATCTGTCGTGTGATGTTTGGCGATGTTTTGATGATTAATTCCTTGTGAGTGGTTAATACTACTGAAAAATCGAATTTGTGTTTCAGACATATTGTTTCCAACAGAATTCAAAATTTGACACAAAGCTAAAATTGAAGTCACAAATCACAATCCATATATTTAAGTTATTAAGTTTTTGAGTTATAGCGTCTACACGATTGTGAAAGTAAAGACCGACAGATGGCCAACCTCTTGACGGATTTGGTTCCAAATTTGATAAGTATTTACGCTAAATGTTAAATATGTGTATTATCCATTTCTCTTCATTTTGTAGCAATCATGTTAACTTATATTCTGACTGTCGTACAGGCATACTTCTATTCAATGGATTTCAATCAAAGTTTGATAGAAATATAGAAATTTATTGTAAAAACCTTATACCAAATTTCATCCGTCTTGGGCAAAGCGCTTTTGAGTTATCATGTTCGGAGACAGACATAACTCCAAAAATGTGTTTTTCGAATTCAAAGAGGTCTAAAATTTGAATACTCGTCAAAATTTCCAATTCGATTTTTTTTTCGGTGATTACAATATTTTATACTTCGATTCTTGATGGGAGAGCGATTTGGTGCGTGTAACTGATAAAACTGCGGTACTTTTATAGCTTTATGGAAATATTAGTACATTTTTTAAATACTGTATTTAGTTTCTAAAATGCATAATATTAATACATTATGCTTCACATAAAAAAAATGAGAATGATGTTTTACGATGATTTTTAATGTCAGAGAGATTAGGCATGATAACTGATTAGATTACTGATAAAGATACGATATTTTTAATATTACTATTTCCAGAGTTCTATTGAGGGTATAAGAGTAAATTTTTTAGGAAAAGATTTGTACTATTTTCTTATTAAGGTTTAATCTAGTTAAATTTCATTTAAAAATGATAGTGATAAAGCCGGTGATCATCGATGGGTAAATAATTTTGCAAAATGTGGTATTTTTATAGTTTTATGATCAGAATTCAATTATGAATGTTCCGACATTGATTACATGCATGACATTGACAAGGTTTATTTTTATTCTTTTTAATGTTGGGGTACTTTTATTAAATATATCAGATAGGAATACTATTATGAATATATCGCCGGTTGAGAATCATAAGAGTGGAAAATCCAAACAGTTGATTTTTTTTGTTTTGTTTAGACGATCTAATAGCAACGTGATAAATGAATCCTTTTCATGTGCGAAAGAATCGTCAGGATATCGCAATTCCTTGCCTCCAGAGGGCGCAACGGAACGGCTTGCTCCATTGGAAAATTTAAACGGTATTTTAACGGTATTATAGGAACTTTTAAAGAGATATTTTCTCCAAATGACGAATTTGGACTAAAATCATTGTGATTCGCAATAAATGATATAGAAAAGACCATTTTAATAAATATTTAAAATATTTCCTTAATAAGTTGTTAAATTAAATATTGTTGTGGCCTCTTTAAGTTTCATCAAGAAAGTTATTATGCTTTAACATTACAATATTTTTCAGTGATATACTCAGCGATTGCTTATAAGCTTAGAAGGCAAAAAATAATAATTCCCTTTTACTAGTTAAATTGGGCGATGTGCTTAATGTACTATTTTAATTTGTGCAAGCTTTGAATCTTTCATTAGTTCAATATGGTTAATAAGTGAAAAAAAATTATTTTTGCTTTGAAACCGTAATTTCGTCTTATCTTAAATTATCATCTTTGAAGGAAGAATGATAATTCAGTAAAAAGCAATAACATATTTTATTTCATTAGAAATTGTTGCGAAAAAGAACTTGGTTTATTTCTTAACAAAATATTTTAAAGAAAATTTAAGAAAATCCAAGGAAATATCCCTGTTCATTAATTTTTTTTATATAATAGGTTCCCAATTCTTGTCTGCATAATGAAAAAAAAAATGCAATTTATGTATCTTTTACAATTTTTCACGCAATTTGAACAAAAGAGAAATTTCAAACAGTGATTGTTTTTTAGAAACGTATGAATTCTTTAAACTAACATACAGTCTTTTTATTACCATTAGAATGTAAATTCATGCTTTAAAAAACGACAGGAGTTAAACAATTCTTGTATTTACGGAATGTTTCAAAAATTTATATAGATTTTCATTACCCAACCTATTAATTACATGTATAAAGTTTCATATCTAAAAGCAAAATAACCAGATCTTCAGATTCTCTACTTTTTTAAAACTGTAAGCATTTTTAACTTAACATTTTTAATATGTTGCGATGGCAGCTGTTTCATATTTTTGGCCAACAATTTTTCCCAACTTTTGAACGATTTTTGAAACATATATTTCTTCAAAAATGGTAATCTTAAAATTTGAAAGAAATTTGACAAAAGTCATGTAGCAGAACATAATTGAATGGTATACTTTAAATATTTCTAAAGTTAATTTTAGATGAAATATTCCAAAGGAGCAACTTCAACAAAAGTCGTATAAAATGATACGATTTGTAAAACGTTATGGATGTCACGGATCTAAATGTCATAAAATATCGCTTATTCTTTTTAAAATATATCTAAAGTGAAGAAAATATGATAAGCAGTTGATAAACTTACCTTATGGATATGATAATACAGCGAAAAATAAAATATCTTATATATATTGTAGTATATGGCAAAATACGCAAGCCTAAACGCTGTATGGATGCAATTCCATAGTCGAAAATATTCTCTGAAATCATTTCAAACACATCTTTTATAGATTAATATATGTAATTTTAAGCACAAAAGCTAACTTCAAAAAGTGCTTAAAAGTAGGAGTAAGCAATTTTTTTTCCTTAAGAGTTTTATTGTGCCCTTTTATGACAGTTTGAGTTATCTTTAAAATAACTGGACGAGTCGGTGCTGTACGGTTGTGATGATTGATGATAAGATCTTACTCCCCCCATATTTTTTACAGTAGAATTAACTCAGAAAGACCATTGAAATCCATGGTGACATATCAGATTTTTTTGAAAGATTTTCTTCTATTCTTTTGCAGTGAACAAACTCAATAAACGTACACAAAAGTTCCAAACTAAGCGGAAGTAAAAGAACTATTTTGACGTTCTTGAAACGTGAGAAAACTTTCAAAAGATGCGTAAATTTCTTTTATGCCTCCAAATCCATGAATTTTCTTTGTCCTGTAGAATTATCTATTGGATTTATTTCTAGAAAGAGCAAAGACAGTTTGAGATTGTCCACTGAGTTGAAATGACCATTTATTGCAAGGATTGGTGCCATTGTTTAAATTGAGTGAATAATTAGGACGGATTGCAAATCTTTTTTAATTTCGTTCCTTATGTAATTAAAAATGACGTCAGAGCAAATTAAGCAAGATTTCCTTTTTATTTCCTGTTGTTAGAAGGTGTCAATTTAAAACACGTTTTAAGGAAAATTGCTTTTTTTGAAAATTGGAATTACTTTCAAAATTTCGTTTTATTGCTTCATTTAAATGATTAGAATTCTATAATTGCTTAGAATTCTAAAATTGCTTCAATTTAGCTCCTTTTGTTATTGAAAATGGAGCAACAGGTAATTAAACATGATTTCCCATTTAGTTAAAGATATGGAAAGGGTTAACTTAACGCCAAGCTAAAAAGCTGGTTTTTAAAATTGTGTTATCTTTAAAAACTGCATAATTATTTATTTTGAATGAATGAATAATTGGTTAAAATTATATAATTATTTTAATTTAGTTGTTTTTGAAAGTAGAAGTGTAATTAAATCAAATTAAATATGACTTTTATTATATTGCAAGATATTAGATGTGCCAAATTTATGAATAGAAGATTTTTTGTTTTTGTTTAATGCTATATTCAAAATTTTGTAGCATGGAAAATGGTTTTATTGGTTTCTTTGAATGGATGTTTGCTTAGAAATCTGTAACTGTTATAGCCTACGATCACCCTCACCACTCGGCTCAGGGTGACCATAGGCAAATGAATTAAAAAGATGTTATTAGCCTTGTTTCCAAAGGAATAAATTTGCAAAAAATGCTTATTCTAATAATTATAAAATATTAGGATTACAGTGTGTTTACTTTGAATGATTAAATAAATTAAAGGACAATCCATTTTTATTTATTATATATTGGAATAATAATTATTAATTTAAATTGTCATAATGCATTTCGTTGACAGGTCCTGTAAAATAGGAATTCTCAGTGTTATGGTTTGTTTGAAGTTTCTTATTTTTTGATAATCTAAGTAGCTATTAATAATTGAATATTTCTAAAGGAATCATTAATTAAATTGTGGTTAATTTTTCAAGAATTTTAATATTGTAGAGAACTTTTTCATGATATATATATTAATAAATAAATAAATATAAAGATATACATTTTCTCAAAGGTTATTTGAAACACCCTTTAATAAGCTAATTATATGTGTTCAAATATAAAACTAAATTCACCAGCTGTTGAATGAAATGCATCATAATATATACTGCCTGGGAATGCCAATTGCTTAATTCCAAACCTCCTTATAGTAATAATCCATTAAAATATCAATAGGCAAAATATAAAAGCGTATAAGAAACACCTACACGAGAGCCGGGAGGGAGGAAAACACAGATATTATTTCAAATTTTGCATGTTAGTAACGAATAACTATGCATATTGTGTAAGTTCTGATTCATTCTTTGTATTAGAAAAATCCATAGTTGCAAAGTATAGTTGCTATATTAGACGCAATGTAATTATAGAATGCTTTTAGTCAAAACATTTTATGCATAGTAAAAGAAAACATTGTAGCCTCTAAAATCACATTTTTTAATATAAATTTTTAATATTTAATATTTTTAAATAAAATTTTATAGTAGTATTTTTCTAGTGTGCTTTTGAAAGTCTAAACATTCTTCACATATAAGTATGCTTTGAAATTTAAAAACGCGATTATTAACATGTATGCATATTATTGATTCATTTTTTTGTATTAGAAAGTTTTATAAAACCCATTTATACCAAAGTAATTTGTTATATTCAAGAAACAATGAAAGAAAATTTTCAAATCGAAATGCTTCATGTATAAGAAAAAGCTTTAAATAATTATTCAGAATTTTTGTTGGAGCGAATTTCCTAAAATATTTTCGAAAATTCGCAAGAGCCGGGAAAATGATTTACAAAACGTATTTTTGGAACTTCAGAAATAAAATGCTTTTCGAGGCTTTCTGCAGAGGTTTTAGTTGATTCCGAGCTTCACATTCTTTCGAAAGATTGTGCGAAGTTCCGGAAAATTACGATTTTCAATCAGCGACAAAGAGAACGGAAATAACCTACTTCACTTCCCGTACAATTTACCTCAACTAATGGAAAAAAGAGAGGAGTGGCTTGTTCCACCGTTTTCTATTCTCTTTCGCCTAGAAAATTAATTTAACCACTGCCAGCTATCGCAATTGTCACAAGAAGTAAGTTTGTTATATGAGAAGGTGAAGTTAATTACAGATTCAGATATTTCGTTCCACATTGGAATGTTATTGTAATATTTGATCGATTTCGGTTTTGTAGCTGCGAAGTGATTTAAACATGTTACCATGTATTTAAAATCCATATATATGAAGACACAATGAATTTATATATTATAAAATAAGCTTCAGCTATGTGCAAGGATCACTTTTTAAAATAATAACAGCATAAGAAATATGTTTGTCATATGAAAAGGTAAAGTTAACTACAGATTCAGATATTTCGTTTCACATTCGAACGCTGTTGTGATATTTGATCGATTTCTGGTTTGTAGCTGCAAATTGATTTAAATATATTTCCATGCTTATAAAATCCATATGTATGAAGACACAAGGAATTTATGTATTATAAAATAAGCTTCAGCTATATGCACTGATCTCTTTTTAAAGTAATAAAGGCATAAAAATTATGTTTGTCTTGTGAGAAAGTAAAAATAATTACAAATTCATACAACTTTCTTCATACTTAATTGCCGTAACATTTAAACGATTTTATTTTTGCTTCTTCGTTGTAATTCCATATGATTTAATGCATATGAAATGTATATATGTAGAGATGCGATGAATTTTTAAATCGGAGCCTTAATATTTTAAGTTAATTATCCAGAAAATGTTATTATGATTTTATAATGAATAAAATATACTTAAATGTACTTTCTTTCTTTCGCCACAGAATATCCCCGAACTTGGAATCTCTAGGATTCCCTGCCAACTTAAATACACTGAGAAGTTTTCAATGTTATAATAACTTTAAAAACATATTTCCTGAACGAGATCAGTTTTTCATAACATTCAGTAAATGTGTGTCACACTTTGAGTAAAGTCTCAGAGATTTCAGTTTTATTCCTAAGTTGTTATTTATCTATATTTTAAAGATATTATTCATATAATTAAAGTCATAATACATTTTTTAAGCAAACGCTTCCTAATTTTAAACTATTATTGTAAAAATATCATTGGTATTCTATTAAAACACTTTTTTACAATAAAATATTCTGCTAAATACTTTGATAACTTTAAGTTTTATTTGAAAGAAATGTCTAAAGTATTATTTAAAGCTTCAATTCAAACATATAATTTACTTATTTTTTTGAATTTTAATTCTTATTTTTGTAGCATATTTTGCTTGTTTGATATGATTGAAATTATAATATTTAATTTAAAAGTCTCGCTGAGAAATTATAAAAGTAATTATGAGTGTTAGATACAAAGGTCCGAGCATAAAATATATTAGATAATAGCATTTTATTTAAACAAAATGTTGAATGTTCACATGCAACATTTTGCAAGGACTGCATTCGTATAATATAAGAATCTTATTCCTTTATCAGTCCCATCGATTATATAATAAGTCTATATAAAATCACAACGAAAATTAATAGCAGTAGATGCTGAAAATATTAGGAAACATATACATGGGCCCGCATGCGAGAGAGAACATGCGAGTCCTTTAGCTTTTATTGTTAAGTTTTTATCATTACAATACAGTTGGCGTTCTCTTGGCTCTAATCGCCACAAATGCAAGTAATGGTGCAATTCCATACACGAGTCAGACAAGTCTAGTTTCTGAGAAAGGATTGACAATGAACACGGACAAGATCAGCGCCGGCCCACCACATCCAGAAGGGTGCAATGTATGAACAGGCAGATTGGATACTGTAATTGGCCAAAATAATTATTATCGTAAAAAGATATTAAATATTATTTTAAAATACGCTCTAATGATTTCAACGAGTGGTATACATAACCATAATTTCAGTTGAATATTGGCCATTAAATGCTTTGCTTCAAAACGGTAATCTTTTGAATGCTAGGATGGTTTTAAATAGGCTTCATGTACCGTTTTTATTATACAAAGCGTTCATTTTTATTATTCAAAGGGCTGTTAAACAGAGCTCAACAGTTCATTTGAAAATACATAACTAAACGCTTTATTGAAAAACGAACAGTACAATTTTATAGCTGTTTGCAAACATTTTTAAAAATGAAATGAACCATTATTTCATACTACTCGATAATAGCATGATTTGCTGCAAATTTGTAGAAAATAAACACACAAGGCCGCAAAAATCGCGGAATGTAGCAAAAAATAGACTGACTTCCAACTCGTGGAAAACGCGGGATAAGCAGACGGAGGGTTAATATGAAAGAAATGAAATGTTCGATAATCTATTTCTAGCATTTTAAAGAGCAAATTAACTTGCAGTTGTTTTTCGTTGAATCGGATAACACAATAACGTAAATATTAGTATATGAACAAATATTCTTTATTTTGTTTACTAGGGAATAAACATCCTTGCCATTTAATAATCCTAGAATAATGACTGAAAGATATGAGTTTTCCTCGAAGAAAAATTATTTTTCCCCCGATCGCAGAATGTGGTGGAAATGGAATCAATATAGAGCATACCGTGAAGTCAAATAACCCCCTAACTAGTAAGTCGAATGTTATTTGAAAGGCATCTTCGATCATTTAAAAAGCTGGTATAAACTAAGCATTCCAAATTTCACGACCTTACATCTAATTTTAAGAATAGAAAATTCGTGGGTGGTTAAGCAAATATGACTTGCTTAAAATAGTTTGACAAAAGTTTTAATTTTTTCAGAGAATTTTATATTAATTTTAATCAACGTCCATTTATTTAGTTACTTCTTTATCATTTAGTTACTTCTTATAGTTATTCACAACTTCATTCTATTTTTACTCATTTTTATTTCAGTTAATTACTTTCTAAAGCTGTAATTTTGTAATCCACTTTTCATTCTATGTACCAGAGCATTGAAATTTTTTGCAGTTGAGAGTTCCCTATGGCAATATAATTCTTTAAATTGTATTTATATACATTATTATTAATAACTATTACTTATATTTTAATTCCATATATGATGTACAATTTGAAAAAAAAATTGACTAAAAGATTTCATAATAAATATAATACAGAACAATTAAATATATTGAAACATAAAAAAAAGAAAATAATTATTAAAAAATGAAAAAATTAACACGTTAATATTACGTTAAAAATTAGAAAATAATTATTTTATACAAATCATCCTGGTTTAAATATGGGGCACCGAAAACAATGCACGTCATTAGAAAGAAAATTTTTCAGAATTCATCAAAAATTGAAATATAATATAAAGTTTACTCAAATTTCTATTCACTTAGAATATTTTACATAAGGTTGTACGTTTTTATGATTTTTGTTTTCCCCTTCTTACTTTTGGTGAATAAAATTTTATGATACACTGCTATTTTTCAGATTTTTAAAAATTTGTTTTTGTTATTTTTGTTTTACTTTTGTATTTAAATGTCTATGAATGTTATTGTTGAATTTCTCTTAGTTTCTTACTAAAATGTCAGTTGTCTGTGCAGTTCTCAAAACATGCATTTAAATTTCTATTTAATTTTTATATTATGGAATAAGAAATTGGATTATTTTTGTACTTTCCAGGCAATAAAGAGGCTGTTATATTAGAATTTTCTACTCCCTATACTGGCAGATGCTGTATCATTAAGCCTTTATATTTCCTCTCCATCCTCCTGCCGAAATGTCTGTTTTCTAATCTCTTTGCTGTCCCACTGCATCATTCCACGTGTG
The DNA here is from genome assembly GCA_026543865.1 of Argiope aurantia. Lineage (NCBI taxonomy): Eukaryota > Metazoa > Arthropoda > Arachnida > Araneae > Araneidae > Argiope > Argiope aurantia. The sequence goes on along the minus strand of JAPMOR010060953.1, from coordinate 863,261 downwards.
ATGAGTAGATTTATTTCTAATTAGAGAGGAAATAACACTAATCGTCTCACGTATTATGGGTAGATTTGCTACTAATTAGACAGGAAATAATGCTAATCGTCTCACGTAATATGGATAGATTTATTTCTAATGAGAGAGGAAATAACACGGATTGTCTCTCGTATTATGAGTAGATTTATTACTAATTAGAGAACAAATTATTAGTCGCTCTACGGACTGTAGAGCGACTGTAAAAAACGCATATATCAGTGACTTAATTGAAGACTTAAAGAACGACAGAAAAAATGAAATTAAAACTGATTTCTTGAATAATAAATTATTTTGATTTCTTGACTAATGGCAAGTAGATGAGCCTTGGGCGATACTGAGTATACAGGATTTTTTGCACTCCACTATTAGGCAGAATATGACCACACGTTTGTGGTGCTGTATATGTGAATTTTAAGTGTATGTGATGGCTTCTTATAATTTGCTGCTTAAAAGAACTGTAATAAGTAGGCCGAACATGATTTCTACATGAAGAAAATCGTGCTCGGAATTTGTATATAACATTTTTTTTTTTTTTTTGAAAAATGTAAAGTACTACTTATACTACTTTATTATCGCCTACAATAATGGAAAAGCAAGGACTGAAACATATAATAACTGAACTAAGAAATAATTTGTATTTCTATATACCTTTAAATATTGGGGTTCGACTGATTAATTTTTCATTCAAGCCCATATATATATTTTTTAATTTTCGTAAATTAAAAATTTTTTTTTCATGTTCTGAAGTGTTAAATCAACTGAAAAAATTGTTTTAAAACTAGCAGATAGCTTCTTCTGTAGTTCAGGAACTATAGAACAAATTGAGAAATTATTATATCAAATTTGAACCAAAAATATACTTAGGAGTTTTAAGTTATGAGCTTTTTCATATATTTTTTTTTCCAAACTTGAGATTTGAAGAAAATAATCTTTAAAGATATAAACACAGTATTAGAACGTACAATATGCAAAAATAGAAATCAGTATAACTCTTAAAAAACGCAGAAACAAAACTGAAGCAATTTTATAAACAGACTATTCGAGATATATAACAGAACTATTAAAATATCAATATATAGAAAAATTTTGGAATTTTTTCCAAAAATCGATTTTTAACATAGTCTTCTAATTTAAATGCCAGTAAATTGAAATCAAACAATCTACTTTGAATGCACAGGCAACAGTTATCATTATTCCTTGGAATAAATTTGAGATGACTGAGGTTTTTAAAGAATGAGCTAATTGTTTTCTGTTGCATAATCAATGTGAAATTAGATGTTTTAATTAAATTTGATGTTGAAAATTTATTTCAAATAGAATATGACGAACATTTATTGAGAAAGGTGTTATTTTTTTCATGGTAAATGCCTTGCTCGAATTTTTTTTAAATTTTTTTTTATTTTTCTCATAGGATGCACAGCATTGCTAAATCGTGCTTTTGCACCATTAAATTTAACCAACTAATCAATCCTTTAGAATTTTTATCTACGCTTTTAAAGATAAAAATTAATATCGCCATATTTACAGAATTAACGTGAAAGGAATATTTAAGGAGAGAAAAAAAAAAGAAAATAACATTACTTAATTTCATTTTCCGAGCAAATACAGTTCTCGAACGCACCATATTTACCGTGAATCTCGAAATAAAAAAACATCTCCTTCATGAATTTCTTAAGAATAAAATCAAAGCTATTTTTATTATCAAAAAATTTATCTAATTTTTTAAATGATGAGAAGAGAAAAGGGTGCAAAAATAGTGAAGCTGTTTTTTTACAAATTGATGACTAATACAGTTTGAATTAAATCTTAACCAACTTTAGGAAAACATTAAAACATTTAAGGCAAAAACTTGAGGGAGTTAAAATTTGGTAATTTTGTTTATTTTTAATTATCTGCCATTGATTTTCAATATTTTTAGCTTCTGATGGCCTTTCAAATGGTAAATATATTTTAAAAGGCTATCTGTCTTCCGCTCTATGGAAATTGATTATGGTTTTATAGCAGTATTTTGTTTTTATTGACGAGTAAAGTCTACTGAATAGTTGACATGGAGTGCTTTTTTTTCTAAACTCTTAAATTTGTTTGAAATTTTATTATAGCATATGCAGGATCATATGGAAGTTCGGTAGAATTTTAGGAATTCAAATTTCACAAACGAATAAAAACAAAAATATGTCATTTGCTCAGAATGAATGGAAATGAAATCGATTTTTTTAAATCACAGAACAGGATTTTTATAGTATTAAAATTAAACTTTAAGTCAGCAGATTATTCTGAAATCGGTACATCAATGCGTCAAATAAAATAAGACAAATAGTTAAAGAGAAAATGTTCATTGCGTCTGTCGTCTGAACCATTTAAGTCACTCATGTTTTTTTTCAATCGGAAATTGTGCTTAATGCTTTGAAAAATGTTGCTCCTAAACTAAAAGTTAAATGAAAAACGACACAATGAACATCTTCAAGCATGTTATTCCATTCATTTTTTTATGTAATGGATTGCTATAATCATTGTAGAACCATCTGATGATTTCGACTGCAAACTATACTACCAACAAAATCTTGTTTCCTGATTTAAAAAAGAAATACAGTTTTATTTCTCCTCTTTTTGTGCAAAAAATAATTTTCTATTCTTTTTATCTAAACATTTATTAATTTTTAAAACTGCTTCATGTTATGCAATATTTCTAATTGTTGTTGTCTTACAAAATGCAAACGCTCTCTAAAATCTAATGATAAAATTAAACTTTTTAGTCATGTATAATATTTTTCCAAATTAAAATATTCATGAAGATTTCGCAAGTCCCTCATGCTTTTAATAAAAATCATGTTCTCATAAAACATTTTTAAAGCATATACTGAATCCTGCTTCGTGACGTGAATCCTGTTTCATAAACAAAATCCTGTTTCGTGACGACAAAAATTCAGTTTCATTACACTCCTATCTGTGCAAATAGTATCATTCAATTCTCATTAGTTAGCTATTGATCGCTGATTTTAAAACGGCTCCAAGGTAATGATTTCTAATTGTTGTTGTTTTGCAAATCGCGTTGCTCGCACAAAACCACCAATGGTTACGAATTTTTAGTTTACTTATAATATTTAATCATATTAAATGCTCATCAAATTTGCCACACTTTTATCAGAAATCCCTTTCTGACGAAGAAAAACTCATTCTTTAAACGTATGCCGCTCATTACTCGAACTCTAATTCCATATTATCTTCATAGAGCACTAGAGATCCATTTTAAATGTTCATCAAGATTTTGTAAATTCATCATACTTTTATCAGAAATCCCTTTCTTGTGAAGAAAAACTCATTCTTTAAACGTATGCCGCTTATTACTCGAACTACAATTCCATATTAAGTACATAGAGCACTAGAGCTCCATTTTAAATGCTCATCAAGCTTTATAAAATTCATCACACTTTTATCAGAAATCCCTTTCTTATGATGAAAACCTCATCTTTAAACGTATGCAGCTCATTACTTGGACTAAATTTCGCAACATAACAAAACCCAAAATAATAATTAAGGAGATAATAATATTCCGCTTTCATTCTAATCTAGCCAAGATTTTCATTAAAACTGACTCTTTTCATAGATCCCTCAGCCTGTACAGTATTAACAATACCAGATGATTAATGGAGGTTCAAGAATAAAGCAACTACTTCCGGCAAAGCCAAGTGTTTGAAAGGCTTCTACCTGATTTTATTGGGGATTGTCATTAAGTCGGGCTTTTCCATTTACATAGAAGATGGTTCCTTTCGCTTAATTAAAATTAGATGACACGGAGAAAGCCTGGTTTGCCTAAGTCTAGCTGCTCTTTCGTTAATTATTGCTTTCCTAAGTCGTATGGTCAGTTCATCGATTTAACAAGACTTAGTGAATAGTTCGAGAAAGCTATTCTCAGTTTTAAGGAGGAAATTGCACCATTTGGCTTTGGCTCTTTTGCATTTAAGTGAAATTCTTCAGTTTTCGTAAGCTTGAATCTTGTGTACTCAAGAATGAGGTTCATTAATTTGTATTTTCTAGTATACAAATTGCGCAAAGAGAAAGTGTTGTAACCGTCATAAACTCGAACTCGAAATTTTGATGAATCTCCGTCTTTCCAATTTCTCTGATTCCGAAAGATACATTTTTAGAATTATGGCCGTCAATCTTTCTGTCTGTTTGTGAACGCAATAATTCAAAAACTAATTGAGCAAGAAGGATGAAATTTGGTATAAGGTCTTTACACAAAATGTTTAAATATATATCAAATTTTGAAGAAAGTTCGCTCAGAAGCGGTCTGTCTAGCTGTCCGTATATAAGAACAAAATACTTCAAAACGAAGAGAGCTAAACAGATACAATTCGGTACACAGATTTAATATCTAAAGTGCAAATATATATCAAATTTTGAACCAGATCCATCAAAAGGCGTTGACTGTCTGTCGGCCTGTGCTTTCATCAGCATACAAATGCGATAACTTAAAAACACAATAACTTAAATAATAGAATTTGGTGTGTTATTTTGTGATTATAATAGTAATTTTTGTGTCAGATGCTAGTTTCAATCGATTGGGAAAAGGGTTTCGAAAATACATATTCGGCTTTTTAGTACTTGTGTATTAACCGCTTCCTAGTGAATAAAAAAATCTCCAAAGATCGCACTTTAATAGTTTCTTCCGTAAGTATTGCTTGCCATTGGTATGTAGTTAATAATATGCAAGTGTATTTATTAGAGGGCTTACGATAATAGTTGTGGGAGACCAGTAAAAGGGTGTTTTGAAAAGCAGTTTCAGTTCACTTTATTCTTAGTAATAAATAATTCATATTAAAAAGTCATCAAAAGTTAGCTTCTAAAGAATAATTTTTTCAATCTTCACTATTCATAGTACAGGGTATCCCAAACCAACTATGCAACTTGGTGAATGAACTACTTGAAGGAAATATAAAAAACTTATTACTTATATTTCCATATTTCTTCTTGCATTTTTGAGTTCTTAAAAATATCTATACATTCATTGTCAACAATTATTTTTATTTTATTTATTTATTTAATATTCTTTTGGTGCTCTTTCTGTACTTCATAAAAATGAGTATCCTTCTGTGTTCTGAAGTGTTCTGGACAAAGGCTTAAAAAATCTGTTTACAAGAGATTAGGAAAATCTTATTTAGAATAAAAATATTTTTGTTATCATTTAATTTGATAATTTGAATTTCTGCGTACAAACCTCATGCATGGTTCTTACAGAATTTAAAACAGCTCACAAAAAATATTTTTCAAAAAGAAAATCGCTCTCACAAATGTTTTTCAAGGAAGCATACTTTTAAGAATGATTTCTAAATCTTTTTACCAGAAGAAATGCTCGTCATTTGTATAACGGGAACGGAACGACAATGAAATTTCAGTAGGTTCAGCTTGACTCACAAAAAACACCGGTTAGAGGAAGTAATTGTAAATCTCAAGGTGAATTCCAAGAATCGAGTCAACCTAAAAAAAGCTGAAACAAAAATAGGATGGAAGTTAAGAAGAAAATTTAATTTACGGTCTGAGCAATTCTTCACTGACAAACAAGATTCGTAAAATAAGAATTTCATCGTTTAGTTAACATGAAAACTCCTGAAAAAGTTAAGTTGTTTGCAAATAACTTTCTTAGTTATATACTGTTCCTGGAATTCTCTTTTAGCTTTAATCACTTTAGTATTATTATTTTTGTTTACATGTGAATGCTCTTGAGTTTTTTTTTCTAAAAAATTAGAAAAGAGAAAATGTTACGCTTCTTTTTTAGGATTGATAATATACGTGGATAAGAAACAGGAAGGAAATTAATATGAATTCACAAGAAGATCATTAATTAACGAATAATTGGAATTTCTTCTTCTTTTTTTATTTTGAAAGAAAAGAATGTATAATGAATTGCAATTTAAGAGTGCAATACTTTTTTCGACGATTGGCGATTACAGTATGTTTTGCAAGTGCCATATACAAACAAAGATTTTTTTTTGTCAGAGAAAAAAAATTAATAAGAATAAAAAAGAATAATATTTTTATTTTATTTTATATCCGGAGCAGATAAGGATTTCACGTACAAATTTCTGCTAATAATAAAGATGAATGTGTGTGTGCGTTTGCATGTTGAAGTTCTACAAGTCAGATCATTTAACTTGGAGCTATAAAACTTTGCATATATATGCAGTATAGGAATGTACACCTCCGAGTAACTTTTTTGAAATTTTAATCAGATTTTTGATTAATTAAAAATTAAGCAAAACTTTGATGTTTTCCATCTTAACATTGGAAAATATTAAAGCACATAAATGATTTTTACATCTCAAAATTTATAACACTTATCTTTTCAATGAATGCAATTTCTTGCCACGCTATTTTTTTTTTCTGTTTTCAATTAATTAAAAAAATATTTTAAGAATATTTTACACCAATACATTTCATTGTTGAAGTGAAATTCAAACCTTTTTTCTCGTTGTTATTAATATTTCATTGTAGCATTTTTTTATTGCTGATGATCAAACTATGAAAATTTGGCCCTATTTTTTGTGGTTTTTTTTTTTTTTTTGACATTCGAAAAGATTTAAGATTTGGCATTCGAATAGGTTTAAGTATTAAGCATGCTTTTAATAAAATTTTTGCAATTTTATTTTACTTGTAATTAAGATTTATGTTCAGAATCAATTAATAGTAAAAAAAAATGAAGTGTGTCCTTTTTTAAACAATTCTACTCTTTCCAGAGATATAATAGTATGTATATATAAAAAAAATAAGGAAATTATTTAATTATGTTGCGTAAAGAACCAAATGGTGCAAGGTACTAAAATATATTTATAAAAATTCGAAATTTATAAATATTTTATTGAGGAAACCATTAAGGCCAAGTTGCACAAAAGTTATAATTGAAATTTTTAGCAACCATTGGTCTCGATAAACCAAATGGTCACCAAAAGTGGCTCGTTATCTGGAATTTTTTAGTATCACCATGATGATACTGTTTTATATATGAAATCTGCTTATTAATGAAATAAATTATTATAAACTTATTTAGATTTTCATTATGCATTATCAAATCATCATGAATATGAAAAGTAGCTTTTCACTATGAAAAAAAAAATGTTAATGCAAAATTTTGGACTAGGAAGGCCTTACTTACGAAAAAAAAACTTACATTAATTAAATACAAAACTTAATAGTTTCTTGTAGGCAACAAAACTTTATTGCTCCGTGGAGCTTTATTACCGTTCATGACTGATGGTTTTAACAATCTCCAACATAAATTATTTTTTGTTAGTGTTTCAAATATAAATATGAAAGAAAAATTATTCGGAAATTCTTCATGCTTAAAATTAGACATATCATCTCCTTTAATAAATTAAAATTTTCCATTCATTATTCATTTTTATCCTTATCATATTAATATTTAGGAATATGTAACAGACATTGGGAATGCGAATGATGATAATTGTGGTCGGAATGGATTGTTTGCATTTTCTGTACCCTTAACATCGTCAAAGCAGTTTCATAGACATTTTTCTATTCACTTTATGGTTAACAGATTACATATTCATATAGAACAAGTTTCAAAAACGCCAGAGAGCAAGCTGCAACTTTCATTAGAGGAACATATAATCTCAAGTAACATTATATGGAGCGAAATGATAGTAATATTGAGAAAAAATGGAAGAATATTTGTATACAATATGCACAAATATTCTTCCATTTGCACATATCCTTTACAAATATTCATCTTTATTGCATTTCTTGTAAATGATTCTGGAAGATCATATGGCAAAAAATGTGATGAAGTTTGTAGTCTTTATACGACTTACTGTTAAGTGATATTAAATTAAATTTTCATTATTAATTTAACTTTTATTGTATCAAAGTGACGACTAAAAGATATCCAGAAATTATCTAATAAATATTGTTTTATCTGTTCGTTTGGACTGCCGACTTGATTCTAATAAATGAATTCTATATGTAGGATCAACTAATTCAATGTATCCCAAACTTTTGACATATGTGTATCCTTTCCATAATTTTCGTAACGCTGAGTACGAAATATTTATTTTTTTATATTTATATTTTTCTTTTTTTGTGGCATACACAAAATAATAAGAAAAGAGAAATAAAATTATTCATAATAAAATATAAATAAAAGTTATATTGTAAGTAACATTTATTTGAATCTATGAGAAGAATAAAATTGTTTGTGCTGAGATGACAGATCGTCATAATTTGGTTCCCTGTTTTTTAATTTTAATCTCAGATGCGGTTCCACGTCCAATAGTCTGTTCGTATTTTTCGAATTAATCTCTACAAATGCTAATAAAGCAACTTCACATAAATATGAAGTTGGAAAAGGCAAGATGTATTTCAGAACTTTTTCTATTAAGACCGGATACACATGGTGCATTTGTAACCAGAATGATGTTAAGGTACTCTCCCTATATTTAATTTTCAATAATCCGTCTGAAGCCAATTCCAACAATTGCTCTTCTTCTGCATGCGTCAAATCTTCTGACATGGATGTTGTGTCAATGTTAAACGGATCCCTTATCCATTCCACATTTTTGTTTAAATCAGAGAAATAGTTTTTCAAGTCCGCTTGCAAACTCTCCAAATGCTGCGTTCTGCATTTCAGAGTATCAGCATCAATTTTAGTAGTCGAGCTTGTTGTAAACTCACGAAGAGAGGGAAACGAGTCTATTTCTCCACTACCAACTCGCTTTTGTCATAAATTTAGTTTTGCGATGGCAGCGTTCACTTTATCTTGAACTGTAACAATGAAATTTCTTTGCCTTGTAACGATAAGTTGAGGCAATTCCATTCAAGCCCTGTTGCAAGCAAGTGAGCCAAAGCGACGGGGGGGGGGGTATTTAACCCCGTCCGCGGTAAAAATCAAAGATTTCTCCGATTTCGGTCACGTGGGGAGGGACAGTGGACCACAAATGATTGGGCCTTCTTTCATTTTGGACAGAGTCACGTGATTTTCCGGATGTTGACTTACGCCTCACTTGCACCCCCATCAAACTCTTATTGTATCCTTGGGGTACGCGTAGCACACTTTGGGAAACACTGAACTAATTAAAACTTAATCCAAGAACAATAAAATGGATGAAAAATGCTTAATATTTATAAAAATGCGAAAAGAAAAAGCGTTTTTGTTAACCATTGAAATTTTGACATCACGACATTCTTTACCCGAAGGATACTGTTAATAGACAAATTCGCTCGCATTGAAATTGGAATGAATTCTCTTCAATCTTTTTTCGAAGATCAACTACCGTTTGCGGGTTATTCGCCAATGAAGTAATAAGGCACTTTTCAGCGAGTTCATCTTATTTATTTCTTGGTATGATTTTTCTCGGAATAAAGCTACCAGAATTAAAATTCCGTACAGAAGAGTAAAAACCATGGTTTTTATTCTCTCCCCCACTGAAAAACGGATTATTGTTCTTGCATGTTTCCCGGAATGTGGAGCATCTAATAGATAGACTGACCATTCCGTGTGTTGAGTTACAGGTGCGCTAGGTTGAGTTGTTACTGCTGCACGCAGCATCATATCTATCATTTTGCTCTGAGTTTTTGTTTGATACACATTGGTTCTGACGCAGAGGGAAAAAAATCTCATACTGATGTGGAATGAAAGTTCGGAAACTGGGATATTGTTTCAAGTGCCGTCGTCGTTCACTGATCACAACTGCAAATTAGAGAGCTTTTTTCAAAATAAAGTTGATGCAGCTTCAAGAAGCTAAACATTTATCAACTAAAATTAAGTGAATCTGAGTTATGCATTCGGGTAAGATCTCGGTTTCGGAACTGAGACCTTCGGTTCGAGACCCGATTACACCGAAGAACCGTCGTGTAAGCGGGTTTCGTTCACACTGAATCCATCGGGGCCGAATATCCTCTAGCTGGTGTGGTGCGGAAATTGGGAGATGGGGGTGCCTGCTCAGGTATCATCTTCATTATCTGACCGCGGTTCAAAATTACGAGGTTCATTTCAAAATAGCCTTAGCGTTGCTTTGAAACGGGACGTTAAGATGACTAATTTGGGTTATGCAATTATGATTGATGGATTAGCCATAATACTTTTTGAAAACAATCTATTTTATTCATTAAAAATGAATTATTTTATCAATAAAAAATCTTTGAAAACGCTTTGTTCCAAAAACTGCTGATAAGCGTAAAGCAAACATTAAAATTTATTATAGAATTTTTATCCCGATATTTACAACATTAATGCTTATTATGTATATGGTCTTAACATTGCTCAAATAACCAGTGTTAACGACCGGTAAAATGAGTTACAAATTCAACATCTCCAGGAAGCCGGTAGGTTTAGTGTTAAATTATATCAAGTATAGATTCCTTCTATAAAAAAAGGACATAAAATAATTTTGTTGCAAGTTCTTAATGAACACTGGGTGTGTTTATTATAATATAACTATATGTTACTCAAACAGTCAAAGACATTAGACGGTTTATTTTTGTTATAAGAGAAATGCACATCTTTCGCCATATATACATCTAATTATTAATTATCTACCTCATTAACCGACCATCCATTTTGTTTTTAATTTACTTGCCATAAATACAACCATCAGATGAAATCCATTAATACCCAATCTATCATTATGTATATCTTTTATCCATCTGCAATGCTTAAGGTTGGATATGTTAAGAATATTTCATTCTAAAGACACTCATTATTTGCTGGAAGAGCAGCATTCTCGGACTATCCCAAAGCTACAGCAATGTCATTTAGCTAAAGAGTCTGACGGCATAATGGTTTTTTGGTTTATTATTTTCTTAGAGGAAGAAGAACCTTACATTCTTTGGTTTATTATTATTTGTCCCAGAACCTTATCTCATGATTAAGGTTCTATGTGTGAGAAGGCTTAGAAGTGCGAAAGAATTCTGCTTCCTTAGTACCTTTGACGGCAGTGAATAACAAAACTACAGTTATTCTCTCACTTTTTGAATGATGTTGACATAGTATAAACTATTATTTTTATATAAATCTCTTACAATTTAAATGTTCTAATTGATTTGTTCTTAGCTATCATTCCACTTCCTAATATCTACGAACATGATGCTATTTTTAAAATTAGCACATTAATTTTCTACTATTTTTTCACGGTACATTAATAATGCTAAATGTGCAATTTTCATTAATCTTATAATTTCAAATGTGATATATCTGATGATTTAGCAAACGTGAGTTAAACGTTAGAATTAAAGTTATTAAATTAATACTGGTTTCTTTGTAGTCATTTCCCTCCATGAGTTTAGAAGTGGATTTAGATAAAAAAAAATTGCATGCTTTTTCATAACATGCGGCAAAAATTGGTTGTAGAACTGCATGCTTTTTCTTAATATGCAGGAAAAAATAGTTATACAATTGCATACGTTTTCTTAAATAGGGGGTGCCCATTCTTCTGTTCTAATTCTTTCTGTTTGGTGGCATTTGCAGCTAAAATTAATGAATTGAATGGAACCAAATTTCATATTTATTCAGACTATAAAGATTTGGAATTATGAACGTCACCAAAAATCACAGATGTAGTAACTTGCACACGGGGAAGGTAAGCACGTTGAAAATGTTACGCACGGATCAGAGGCCTCAAATGCTAATTAATAAAAAAAAAAACTATTTTCTATGAGTTTCACATTGTGATGTATCTGCTGATTTCCAAATGTGAGTTAAACCTTAGAAATGAAGTTATTAAATTGATACTGGTTTGTTGAAGTCATTCCTCCACCCCATTAGTTTAGTAGGGGATTTAGATGAAAAGTTTCATGCTTTTATGCAGGAAAAATTTCTAATGCAACTGCATGTTTTTCTTAAAGCAGAGGTTGACTATAAAATAATTCTTTCTGTTTGGAGGCATTTGAAGCTAAAACTAAGGATTGGAATGAAACCAAATTTCTAATTCATTCAGATTGTAGAATATTTGGAATGATAAACCTCGCAAAAAAAATGTACCAAATATCATAGATGAACTAACTTGCCCACTGAGAAGGAAAGCACATTGAAAATGTTATACATGGAACAGATGCCTTTAATGCCAATTAATAAAAAAATTATTTTCTGTGAGTTTCATGCTTATGCCATTCATTTCTGAATGGCCCTTTTTTTTACTACTCAAATCTTAATAGAATATTGCGAAACTCGTTTTTCATGCATTCATTTTAATTATTGACCAGTTTTAGGCTCTGACATTTTGTTATTAATTTTTTTGATGAATTCGTCTTCCCGTGCCTTTCACATTATGTATAGAAATTATGATTTCATTCCGTTTATTAGCTTGAGCTGCAAATGTCACTTAGCTGGAAAAGTTACTTCATGTTTATCCTATCGATTGATGTGTAAGGAGAGAATAGCATTTCTTTTTTAAATAATCGCTATAAAACATTTTTGATAACGTTGAGGAATTGTTTGCCAGATATCTTTATCTCTTCCAAATTTCAATTTTTATCTTAAAAGAAATACTGGCAACGGTCATAAATCAATGCTCAAAATTTTCTTTTTCTTTTTAAATTCTATCAACAAGGAATATAAATATTTAAATATATATTTATTAAAAATCTGCTTTTTTATAGTAAAAGGATCTTTTAAATAGCGCATACTCTCAGATATATCCCAGTTTCATCGAATATTGCAAGGTTTTCCATTTTTTAGCGACTAAACTAAATGTTCTGTTTACATCCAGCTTTAGATTCTTCTATGTATCCGTGAGAAAAACAATGAGCATTATTTTTCATGAATTAAATCTCTATTTATTACTTTATTTATAGTTGAAACCAGGTATCTTAATGAATTTTCAAGAACTCTTTTAGTTGATAGATTTTATGTAGAAATTTAAGACCTTACTTTAAAAATATTCCTAAAAATTCGCTTCTTTTTTTATATATTTTCAGTAGTTTGTTAATTCCCACCCTTCTTTCTTTAATAACATTCATAATAATAACACTCATTCTGACTTTAAAAATATTGTGATATTTTTTTAAAATATAATAATTTTATGAATTTTTGTAAAATGCAAAATTGTTTGGCAGGAAAAAAAATCTCTTCAGAAGAAAGAAAACGAAAATAGACCCTTATATCCATTGTTTTTAAGTAAACAATATTTCATAATTAATAAAAACTGTGTAATTCTTCATTGTATTTTAAAATTCTAGGAAATAACTGCGGGAAAATAAAACTGTCATAAAAAATGACAGCTTACTCATCTTACAAATTAAAACGAGCAATATTTGTATATATAAAAATTTATTCGTGTATCTCGGAAACGGCTCTAACGATTTGGATCAAGTTTTATATTTAGATAAGGTTTTGCTTTTTTTCTGTATAGGTGACTTTTCTGGAAAAAAAAAGCGATTTTACATCAGATCCAGCAAATTTTATTTTGCATCAGATCCAGCAAATCTTTTAATATTCGATCAAGATGAAAGTATAAAAAAATTAATTAAAGTTCATGATTAAACAATTGAAAAATAGAAAAAAATAAGAGAGTCTTTAAAAACACACTTTTATTAGCATACTATAAAAAATATGAATAAGAAACCTAAATCGTAAAGAATAAAGTCCTAATAACAAATTAAATGACGATTAATATCCTACTTTTTAAAAATTCTTTCAAAATTATAATTACACATATGATAAAATAAATATAATAAAAAAGTAAACTACAAATGTATGAATCGGTATTATAAATGCAACTAAAAATCCAATCTTCTAAGAGCATTTCGACCAGCTCCTCGAGCTTCTATGATTTGACCTCCATATTTTTGATAGAAATATTTTTTCTTCTTTAAAGTACACCAATGAAAGCGTGTTTTAAAGCACTTTTTTATTTTTTGAGAATAATTCTGGCAATAGCAAAAGTTCGTCAAAGAAAAGAGAAAAAAAATCATTTTTTGATTGAGCGAAAGTTTTTTTCTGGAACGGAAATGAATAAAATAAGGTTCATGTCGTATCTTACACTGGTCAAACTATAATGAAGAAAACTTAATGTTTTTCCTCGACTTTTCCTTTTCAAACAGAGTCGTTCCCCTGCTAAGAAATTAAATTAGATCTTGTGAGAAGGAACTAAACTTAGTTAAGGCTATAATAGTTTTTCCACGGAAGTCAGCCTGAAAATCAATACTTTGACAATCCTTTGGCCTTAACGATTCACTTTCTGAGAAGAATTCTTTGCTATGGCTTTCATTTCTTAAAAGAGATTTTCGAAAAGTGTGGAAGAATTTATCAAACAGGCTAAAGCGTATCCTGTTAAGATTGTTGATTTAGCTGAAGTAATTTAAATTAAACGGTCTAGCGCATAATGTTTTGGAGTCGACAAAGTCGTAAATGAGGTGTCAAAGTAATTAATGACTCTAAAACTCTTTCGAGTTAGGTCAAGAATTAATTTTCCGGAGAAAACTGCGTTTCGTTAACAGTCGGCCATTTTTTGATAGTTTAAATCATTTTGCCAAGACTTGGAGCATTAAATTTCTTAACAGGTCAAATGAAATAGACCTTCAGGGAAATTAAAGCTCACGTGTATCAGGATATAAATATCGCAAAATTGCATTTTTGGATGAAAATTCCATTATCTATTCTCCTTTTATTTATGTTATGTTCTACTCTGTGGTGACTGCAGAATGGTCTGTGATACGCTGGGTTGGCAATGGTTCTTGGGTCATTAACTCCTATTACCAACAATGGCAGATTTTGATAATATGAGGTCATGAGTTCAAGAAATCTCTGAGCCCCTCCCCCCCTTCCTACTCCAGGCGAAGATATAAATTCTCCATCCATTTATTACTGCGATGAGCATGGAATTGATTTTGAGATACTTATGTGATGTTAATGACGTGGCAAGCACCTCTTGAACCTGTGCCAAAAACTTCCACTGGCTACCAACATTCAGTTTTAAGACAAATGATAATGAAAAAATGGTTCATTTTCTAATTTATGGTGACTATATTACAATGAAAATGAATGGGGGGGGATGACTACGTTTCGACAGCCTTTTAAATTTAATTAAAAAATTCAAATGAACTATTTAATCTTGCTTCAAGGAAAGGAAAATTATTTGCAAAAAATCGTTTTAGATATTGAAGCAGCTCTACCTATTGCCAAAAATTAAAATTAATTTTTTTCAGTTTTTACTGAGTGCAGAACTTGTTCTACATGATACTGATTTTTGTTTTTTTAGAAAGATAGAATGAGCTCTAGAACTTTCTGGAATGAGTGAACTTTAACTATAATAGTTCTGTAGTTTAAAGTAATTTAACGCTATATATGAAAGTAAGAGGCACGCACGCTAGCCCTCTAAAATCACATATGCGCAGTTGGATGGTTAAAGAAAGATCTGAATTAAATACACGATTTAATGAAGGTTTAAACTTATCCATTCTGATCTGGCTTGATATAGGACAGGATATTCACATGTTTGCAAAATATTTCCATTTCTAATTTTTTCACTAATTGTCATTCAGCACACATTAGTAATTATTAAAATGATGTCTTGCTTTAATGTTTCTTATCTTGGTGATTGAACTCATAAGACTTGTTCCAAAAATTTTAAAGAACATTTTTTGGAAACCAGAATAATTTTTTTAGAGAAATAAATTATAAAAAGTATCTCTAATTTATAAAAGGAGAAAAGAGGTAAAAAAAAAAAGGAATAAATAAAACTGAAGACAAACAGAGAAGGTAAGATTAGCAAAAATAACAGTTTCAAGCATTACATAAAATAAATATTTAAAAAACGCATTTAAAGCGTAACAACTAATCAGAGATTGGACCAGGATGAGTAGAGTAAGAGGAAAGAAAAAAAATATATACTCCAGAAATAAAGAAAAAGGAATTAGAAGAATTCCCCACTTTTCTTTTGGTTTCGTTTTTTTTCTTCTCCTCTTAAGTACATTTTTTCATATGAATAACTGATGATAATCCTTGATTTCCCACTTAAGAATAGCAGATTTAAGACTCTTAAAATTTAAAGGATTAAGTCTTCATTTTCAAGCTTAGGACTTTTCACAATTGATTTTAAAAATCAAGGTTTTAGCTAATATTTAAACGGAAAATAATAAAAGATGAATATCTTTGTATTATCGAAATCAATAGATAAACTTTGAACATGGGGATAAAATTGTAAGAGGCTTATAGTTTTATTATTTTAGAATTATGTAAAAAAATATAAATTTTTGTAACAGAATAAAGAAGAAGATGCACGGTTATTTCTGTGATAAATATTGAAAAGAATGGAGTCAGTCATCCTCCTAATCGGTTTATTTTTCTGCTGTCTAACTAGATGATCTTTTGTGTTTTGGGATATTTAATTGTTTTGATTTAAATGCTGATCCATAGAATACCAGAGATAATTACACGAGAATTTTTGTATTGAATTATAATATTTATGAAAGACTTAATTTCTGTTTAAAAGTATAAAAATGCGATAAATCGATGCATGTTTGGCGTATGGGCAAACCAGTTAAAATGTTAATGATTACCTGAAATACAGGGTTAGTATTAATAAATGATCGGATTTCAAAAATTTATATTTTCAAAACTATTACACATAATATAAATAGTACTACATGTAAATAAAAAAAACATTCCAAATTTTGTTTTTGGCATCACTCAACAGGAGATAATTGTCCAACCATGTAGGAAATATAGTTATTTCTACAACTACTTGAGGTTAATATGAATTTTATATTTCGACAAGATAAGGCCCATCCCATTAGGACGTGCAGGTAACATTGATTTACCCTTCGCCTTCATTGATTTACCCTGGCCACCAAGACCTCGGGATCTAATCGAATGTGATTTCTTTTTATTGGGTTACATCAAAGAACATGCTTATAAGTCTCTATTATCAAAAACTTTCAATAAACATCAGGAACTTATGAATGTTGCATTAAGCACTGTGGACAGGATAAATCATCAAAATGCTTGGAACGAATTAGACCATAGTTTCGATGTTTATCGTGCTACAAAAAATTCGCTAATTGAACATTTGTAACTGATAAAAAATTAGAATGTTTTAATTTAATTTTCTTGTATCATTAATTATATAATAGTTTTGAATACATTAATGCTTAATGTCCAGTCATTCATTTAGGTTATCTCTGTTTTCTAAATGCGCCCCGTGAATTTAAATTTAGGATCTTTTCGCTTCTTGTTACAGAAAAAAAATGGTTATATTCATACGAAGCTCAACACAATGTCCAACTGGAAGTTAAATGACATTTGCATTTACACTTGTGATATTTGATGTCACTTTATTTGATTTGATTCAATAGTTTAATCAAGATATATCATAAAAATATTCCATTCTTTATTCCTCCCATAAGTATCGGTTTTATTCTTCGACAAATTTATTCGGTTGTTACAGCAGAAAATATTGTCTAAACTTTTAATTATGATGGCACAAAGATGGAGAAAGTTTTATTGCGCATTTGACTTGAGAGAGGTCGATTATGATGGAAGATATAAATCTCTAAATTTAAAAAAAAAACGTAATATACTGAACTCAAAATTCCGTTACTGCTTCGTGATCGACGCAGCATGTTATAATCTTTTTTAAAGAAGAAATATGCAGTAAAATTATACTACGAAATGAGAACTGACCATGAGTAACTACAGATTCACATTAATTTTTAATTCGTTACTGAGAACCAAGACTATCCCCCAACTTATCATTTTCATCGATTTTAAAAATTGAGACCCATTCTCCACAAAAAAGTACCACTTTTCCAATCTGGCAAATTAAAACAATATACCTTCAAATATTAATTTCCTTTTCTTTTTCAGAAAACATTTAAATATCTTAAAATTTACCGCTAAAATGAACAAACCCTTCTACTGTGTTCTAACATTGCCTTATATTTATACCCATAATGATTGTAATTAATGCCAAAACAAGAAATACTGCAACATTTGCCCAGTCTTTTACATTAAAAATAAAATTATGTGTAATTACTTAATGATTAATAGCAGAATTGAGTTTAAAAATATTGAATAAATAATATTTGGATAGAAACTGAATCTGTTTATGAACGCTTTTATTTCACTTGACTTATTTCATGCTTGTAAATACTGGATTTTGTAATCGATTTTTCGCTCATTTTCTAATGTGTTAGAGTTTTGGAATTTCGTTCACTTATGTGTTTTTGATGACAATTTGATGGAAGTAATAATAATGAGAGATGGAAGAAGTCACTTAACATCTTTTTTTTAGATAATTATGCGGAAGACATAGATTACGGAAAATACCATTTTCCGTAATCGTCAGCAGTGGTTACTTGCATGAAGTGCATAGTTTTTACTTGTAATAACAGTTTTGGACGTAATAGAAAAAAAAACCTATATTATAATGATTTTTTTTATATTATTAGGTTATTTTTTATTTTAACAATTAAACTAAACAAATATAAAAAGTGAAATTGTTATTTTTATTAAATACAATTAATTATAACTCTCATATATAAATATTATTTTATTAATGAATGTAAAGAACACAGGAAATTCAACTAATTAAAGCAGTTAATTTTAATCTTAATTTGTTTAAAAAAATTATTGATTTTAAAACGTTAATTGCTGAATAAGAATTCTTGAATAGCAGAAAACTTTTCAATTTCATTTCGAAAAGTAACAAATATATAAGCTTGTTTGTCAATTTTTATAGAATTGATAATTGATTAAAGAGAAGACAGTTAAGTTAAAAATACATATATGATCATTATGCATTATAAGAATGAAACAAATTGCATCAAATATGTAGATTCTTTTTTTAACCTCACCCCTACCCAGTTATCTGCTGAAGTGCATCAAATATGTAGATTCTTGTTTTAACTTCACCCCTACCCAGTTATCTGCTGAAGTAAACCGCGAAGCAATCGTTGCACGACAATTTATTCTTCTATGGAATTTTTATAAATCTATTTAAAAGGATGAAACAAATGCAGTAAAAATACCTTAAAATATAATTAAGACTTAATTTTTTAATGATTATTAATCAGCTAAGTAATTAATTGTTTAATAACAATTTTTTTAATTAAAGACTATACCTTCCTCGTTAAACGATGCAATAAATGCGTTACCTTATTAGTAAATTATAAAAGATTCAGAATTAATTCAGTCTCACTAGTGGCATAGTGGATTATGGCAAAACAAGTCGTGAATGAAGCATTTGAATCGGAGAAAAATGGTCATGCCACTATGAGCTTGTGTGGTTTATTCTTGAGGTAAGGCTTGTTCTTAACCACTATTATTCAAAAATTGGTGGACCGATGTGAGCTTTTATAAGGAAATTTTCTTTGCAATACAGCTGGCTGCTGGAGGTTCCCCTAGTTTACCTCCTACCGAAACACAAATCTTGACCAGTTTCTTCTTAAAGTCCACAAGGAAAATAACTTAACCCCATATGCTCAACAAATTACCTCAAATGACATCTTCTCGCTTTATGGTCGCTTTGAGCAACAGAATCTGTCAGACTTTCTATATAAATGAGTCTTTGGCTAATAGATTTGGCTAAATATAGAGAGTGTATACAAATTTTTAGAATGATGTTAGGACCATTAAATAATGTTTAAATTATGACATTTTTAAAAAAATGCTTGATCTGATAGCCATTTTTAGACTATAAATCTACATCGTGATTTCCATAATAAAAAGGCTTTTCGCAAAATTGCCATGGGTATTGATTTCCATTCTTTTCCTACTATTTTTCAAATCCCTCATTCGTTGCGGATTAGAGATTAGAAAAAGCTCTTTTTCAATAGTCCAAAGACATAGTAGTTCAGAAATGAAACGTCAAATTTTTTTGTAGGGACATATTGACAATGTGCATATATTCAATATATTATATTTATTATTCCTTATATTTTGTTAAGGACTGCAGTGATATTTTTCAAATTAAGACTTGTAGTTTTGTCTTAAAGAAGTTTCACTCATTGAAAGAGTTGGATTAACGAAATGATTTTTTTTTAAAGAAATGAAATTGAAAGTAAATATCGGTAGTACAATTTTCTCTTGATAGCATGGTCAGTTGATTTTAAAATTTTTTCCATTCTTAATTTCAGTTTCCTGTTGTAGAAGAGCCCTGAGACAATCATAAACCTAATCATTGCAAAACTTTCTTTTCAGAAACTTTCTTTCCTTTCTGACAGAACCATGTTGGTACAAGTTTTTCGTTTTTGATATTAAATAGACGAATTATTGTTGCAGTCATTTAGATAAACCCATAATTCATCATGAGTATCCTTTCTCGCATATCACCGAACGTTCACGAGCTTACCTTGTGTTTTTCTGATACCTTGGGCGATACTTAAAAGCATAATATAGTTTACAGAACATATTCTTATTAAATCTATTGATTTTTCAACTATTGATATTAAAAGTATACAGAACTGCGAGTTAATAGGGTTTGAACAGGGAAATTCAGCATTCTCCTCTTTTTCTCTGCATCTTCTTACTTCTATGACGCTTTGTCTGTCTGGCCACTGAGATTGACCTTTGACCTTCACATTCACTACAGAATTGACAGAAGAGCCCTTAGTAGTCATTAGAATTTTGCAAATATTCATGGATTTCACATCACATTCATCATATTCATCATATGGATTCGGTGTTAATAAGGTCTAATTCGACACTACAGATAAACAGATACCTAAAACAGATAGCTATCTAGAAGACCTTCAACTTTCGTGGGTCCCAAGCAGCGAAATATTTTATGCGATGCCTTAAGGATAGCTTATTTTAGAGCCCTCGTTTTACTTACCAGGACCATGTATTCGAACTTTATCACTAAAATATTGTTTAAATATTAGAACGATATTCTTAGAATTTTTTCTTCATTTTGTTTTTTCAAATTCGTTTTTAGATCAGTAAGGTTGAGTACTAATGTTACATTGCAAAGTTCTATACTTTGTTTTATCATTTTGTTTGAAATCAAATTAAATATTTATATTTTGACGGTTTTATGCCAGGGATAATATGCGTGCAATCTCGCAATTAAATGTTTTATTGATTCAGTTAGTCATAAAGCCTATTACTTAAAAATTATTTTTATAGAAATCAAATTAAAATGAATGAACAATATAAAGTTTGAGAAGTTGGCTAGTTTTAAAGAGGCATACCTAAAAGGCATAATCCGTGTTAACATCCCACCACACACCAAATTCTAAGCGACATCAAACCTTCAAATCTATGGAAATATCACTTTTATAAATCAAATCTATTTACCAAAAGTAGTGCAGAAGATTAAAAAATCCCTTATTACTCATTAAAACCTTTTAGAAACATATATAAACTGCAAAAAATTGAACACTTGTACTTTCTCATACCACCACTCCTTCTCATACCACCACTTCCCTGGCACGCTAATTTGCAAGATACATACATTAAAAATCCTCATTCAATGTGGCATAGTTAATGCTAATAGAATTTCTTTGAATTTCAAGTTGACCGCTGGGAGTCGGAAATTCAGGTCGTTGTAATTCAAATGAATCGGAAATGCGAGGCTGAGTAACACATCAGAAACTACTCTTCGACCACCTGTATCTTGTTATCGATCCCCATTTTAAATTGCCTGTAATTCCTGCTGGGTTAACCGTGACTTTTTCCACCAGAAAAGCTGCAAGAGGTCGACGCTTTACTTATAGCTGAATCTCAGGCGTTCGTCTCATGCTATCTTCTTACCAAATTGGCGAATAAAAGAAAGAAATTATATGAACGCTTTTCGTCTTATTTCTTAATGCGGAAAATATCGATTAAAGATTTATTTTTGGATGGTTAGTAATGAAAGAAAAATGAGAAAAAAGATTGAGATGGGAAAAGTGGATGAAAGAAATTTACTTCACAATTTTGTCATTTTTCATTGATAACTGATATATCTGCCTATATATCAAAAGCTACTGTCTATATATCAGAAGCTACTGTCTATATATCAGAAGCTAATCAAAACGATTCGTTTGGTTTGCAATTATATTTCAGGGCCTTCACTATAGAAATTAAAACGTTAAGAAAATTCTTAAATGGTGCATATCTTCTTTTTAGATATATAAAATTTGATGTCTGTTTTAACTTAATATAATTCCACAACCCTTGACAGAATTGAGCAAAATTTGGCACACATGTTCCACACACATGTTTGGCACACATGGATTAACTGCGTGATTAAAACATTTTCCAGTTCCCTAAAGGAGATGAGATGGAAGTCGAATGATTTTACGTTTTGAAATATATTATTGCACAAAAATTTAAAAAAATAGCTTTTCAGTAATATAAATACCATTTATATACAACTATTTTTCTAATTTTAATAATTTTTTTGAAATTTGTATGGAATGATATTATTCAAATTAAGTTCGAGAATTCTAAAACATTTGTTGTAAATATATAGTAGCATTAAAGGTAAACAATAAAGGCCAGGAATTCCATGATTTTAAAAACTTCAGGAACACTCATATCAAAACTAATGACTAAAAATAGATTGACAGAAATAATAATCTTCTAACTGAAAAAAAAAGAAATGTATTGGCAATTACAAAATAAAAAAATTCTGAAAGAAAATATTAGAAATAATTTCTAACTCTCATTTGAAAGCAGAATGTAATGAATCAGTACAATAAGAATTACATATCTCAGTTCATTTATCTTTGCCACAATCTACCACAAAAATGTAAATAAAGTGCTTGAATTTGTGATCATATAATTAATTTTAATTCGTGTTTATCTTTATTTGCACACATTATGAACACCTGCCCATCTGAGTTGCTAAACACCAAAACAAAAGTTGGGATTTCACATCACTGGAGATATTTTTAGACTTCTTCCATCATTACAAATGGCGCTAGGCAGTAATATATATTGAGAGAATAAATAAAATAATTTGAAGGATTCAGAATTATTCTTTTACCTTGAAAAAGTTTCGACAACAGTAGGAGTATACTCCTTTCGACTTTATCATATTTGTACGTAATATGGTAAGTTTTACGTTAAGCTTCATCATATGATGAGAACTGAATATATATTTCACACCTTTTCCCGGTTGTGTTCAAAATTTTGCGCTGTCTAAAATTTGGTTATAAAGATCACATACTAAAATTTATATGTCTAACACATTGCATCTAGTTATCGTGTTTACGTGCATGCAATAATTTCTAATTATCTTTCATATATTTTCTAATTATATTTTCAAAACATAATTTTCTAATCACCCGAGCATCGGCTTCACTTTAACTTCTGAGCAGCTCGATCTTTTATTTTCCCACAACGATATTTTAACACGTGTCGAGCAAAATTCCTTTCTGAATTTATATATGTCCAAAACGCTTTCTCAAATTCTCTTCTTCCTACTCTTTGCTTTTCTAGTAGGTATGTTAAAGAAGTCTTTGTAAAAGATAAAATTAGAGCTATTTCCTTAAAATCAAGAAAAATATATTTTTTAAAGAGTTCCACTGTTGTTTTATATATGCACGAATGCACATAGTGTCGCATAATCAACCAAATTTTGTCTAAAATATAATTTATATCTATAAATTTGCAGATAGAACATTTATCAAATTTCTTTCTTGTGGAATGTTTTTTTTAATAATCCTGTTCATATAGACAGACTGACAAGCTTCCAATTCATGGATATCGTTCAAAATCTTATGTGGATTTGTAATCTGAGGAGAAAGATCATAAATATTCATTTATCTAACTATTTTCTATTTTTGAAATGCCATCTTCACAGACATACACACATACATAATTTTCGCAATAATTTTTCTGAGACGTAGAAGTTCATAACGTGATTTATTAAATATTAGGATCGAAATTTGTGACGATTATAATAGTTTGTATTCTTGTCATTCAAGAAAATAAAAATCTAAAAAGCAAAAGCATTAAGAAATTTTAACTTATAAGATATACTACAGATTCAGCAGTTTAATATAAAAATGCATAACTTATTTACATGTCGGAAATTAAATTTGTATTTTCCTTGTACTTACTTTCAATGTACAAAAAGGATGTCTTTTTGCAAGTCCTTGAATTATTGAGACGTAAATAAATATCTCTCTTTGCAATCGATTAATATTCTTCCGTTGCATCCTGTTAAATTCAGCATTCTTTTTTCTCACTACAAAGAAAGCCAACTAAAAAAGGGAACGTTCTTTCTTTCTTTCTTTCAGCGGTTAATAAAAAGTGTCAACAACAAAATATTTCTATTCCATGCCGTTTATTTTTCTTTTAAAAAATTGTAAACGAAGGGAAATAATTTCCACACATTCTTTTGTTTTCCCGCTCCACACTAATAGCTTGCTTTTAGGTCCATTAGCTTTCAAAATACGTGTTTTATCAGTTTTATTCTTATTACAGAGCCTTGTTCTGGAACTTCAGTTCATGTGAATAACTTAGTTCTCTAATGTGTTTCGCTATTGTATTTTATATTTCTTTCCATTGGAACGAAAAAAATATTCAAGAGACACGAATGTATTATCAATCGATTTCTTCTATCCAATTTTACAATTATTCTTTCAGTGCCATTTCGCTTTTTAAAGCGAAACATTTTCCCTTAACAATGATGTTTGTTTTGGTAGATAGAAGAAATATGTTCCTAGTCTTCTTCAATTACAGATACGGTACTTACAGGGAAATAACCATGATTTTCTCAGTGTGTTATTTAAAAGTTTGTTTATCGAATTTTACAAATGTGGTTTTGCAATCAAGCAAAAAGTCGCGAAGATTTTTTTTTTTTTTTTTTTTTGCCGCAATCTAATTTTAAATATCAAAGAAATAATGAGGATTCGAGGAAAATTTATTTATGAATGTTTTCAAAAAGTAAAAAGAACTTCATAATTAGAAGATCTAAAAGTTGTTGTCTTTTTTTGATAAGCATATATTATTATCATAAAGGGTCTGATAACCTTTAGCTAAATTTCAGTTAGCTGTCTTCAAAAATTGCACGAACAATAGAAAATGATTAATAGTTAAAATTTTTGAGATAAATTATTTAAAGAAGAAGCCATGTTATTTAATTTGTGATAATAATTGTCTTTAAAAATCAAAATGTCATTCAATAATTAAATAATTTAAGAAAAATGTTATGCAGCTCTTCTTCTCTTAGAGAAAACCCTTAGATCCTTCGGAATTGAAAACTCATATATATATAAAGTATATTTTTAAGCTTCAATTCTAAGTTACCATTAACCATTAACTGACTACGCCGCCCAGATAAAACTGAATGATTGGACCGCCTAGACAGCAACACTGGTGGGAACTGTAGTTGAGTCCTAAGGGCTATCACCGGCCACGGCACAACACTTCCGTAGGGAAGTACGCCCCTTCATTGATGGGAAGTAGCCACCCCCACCTATTTCTGTACCCACCAGGGCGAGAACCAACCACCATACCGGAAACTTCTCATCCTCATTTTTGAAGTGCTCCGCAGTGAGAGTCAGTTCTAAGTTAATATAAATTACTTTTTAAGCTAAAGGATATGTTAGAATGATAATGGAATTCAGTTGTGTATACTTCCCTATCTCATGTATAGTTAGTAACTGCATGCACTTTTTACAGTGGAAAGAATAAGTAAATATATATTCCTTCTCCAAACGCCTCTTCTAGAGCAATGCATTCTATTATTTAAAATGGTATGATATATATATATATTTTAACGCAGCTGTTCCATTCGAGAATCTTGTATCGCTACACAAAATAGAACTGCTTAAAAAAGGAAAAAGTACCATTTTATTTATTTGTCATATTGTACAATAGTTTGAGAAGAGTATTTATCATTTTGCTCTTTGATTGCGTCATTTCCTGCTAGACATCACCGTAGATAATTTATTTGGATTTTAATTAAATGAATTAAAATGAATTTCAACATTGTTTTAAAGAATGGATAGTCTTATTAAAAGAAATGGGTGCATTTCTAGTTCTAGTCTTACTCCCCGCTAGCAACACCTATAATGAAATTGAATTAACTAAATAGTTTTAACTTTGAGATTTATGATAGGAAATTAATTAATAGTATTTCATTAACTTCATTGAAAGTGTGGCACTTTTATAAAATATTTTCTTCCTATAAGAGTAGAATTAAACAATTTCCACTGTGCTTCCACTTCGCTATTTTCTCTAAACCTGGTGTCCAATGCATATCTACCACCTCTCCTACATGTTACTGATAAGAGTGATGGAACTTGCGACATCTGTCTCCTGGAACTTTCATATATTGTCGGATGGATACTCTATTATTACAAATCCAATCAAATCAAGGAATAAGTCATTAAAATATTCCAATAAGCAGCTCTATCTAATCATTCATAGTTTTGGTCTAAAACGCTTCTTTAATCTAACCAAACAAATCAACTAGATATTTATGTAATCTTCAATGAAAATTAACACTCTAGCTAATCTGCAATGTAAGAAAATAGTATAGTTAATTTCCAATATAAATGGCTTGGTAAACTTTAATAATTACTGTATCCTGAATAAAAACCAGATCAGATATTCTCCTCCAAACTGCATTTTCAATACTTATTCTACGCGTATCCGTGCATTCGATCACTTATTTGCTTACAGTAACTGAACATAAAATAAGACGAATATTTTTTCAGCCTTTAATACCACATTTGGCTGCATCACCATGATACTCATTACTCAAAGGAAGTTACAATTCAAGCAGATCATATCAACGTGATTGTAGGTATTTAATTTCCCTATACCTCATGTAGAGAGGTGTTGCAATGATGCTTGATGTTGCGCATATCTGAATTGCACTAACGCATTTCGAGTGAAGCAAGTGTGATTCATTTTGGACATTGTTCAATGGAATTAGTATACTTTTCAAATACTTAGGAGACAAATGGTTCAAGTGAGTATGAAATTGTGAATCATCTTTCTTTAAAAACTGTCCCATTTTTTGCTTAATTTTTTATGCACGGAGGGATATATTTCAAACCTCCTCGAAAAATTGAAGTCACTCATCGTTATATTATTTAATATTTTATTTAAAGTTTTTCATTCTGTTGGTAATGCTAAACACGAACGCTAAACACGTAAATAAGTGAAAAATATTTATACAATTTAAAACACATCAGTAAGCTGTATGTGTGCTGCTGTGATTACGGTTAACGCATTGCGTGATGCAGTGAATTTTTGCCGGTTATAATAGTATGTATTGTTCGCATTAATAATTGATTTATTATGAGTGAATAAATTTTTTTATTATAAAAAAATATGTTATTTGATATTTTATACTAATTTTGAAGTTGTGAAAGTTTAGGATTATATATTCCCTACCCTGTAAAAAAGGAATGAAATATTGTTATATTTTCTTATTTTTGCAACGTTTTATGCTAGATAATCGAAACGAATGTTTTTATTTGTTATTATTAAAGAATTATGTGCAATTAGGATTTTTATTTTATTTAAAATCGTGTGGCTGAAAGAGTTAAGAGCTGTATTGCCTAAACGAAAAATGCTTTTCAAATTTTATACGGCATTTATGATGTTTCCATTTAACAAAGCACTCACTTTATTTTTAAAAGACAAAGTAAATAAGCTGATATTTGTTTCTCTTTGGCTATTCAGTCTAACATCAAAAATCAAATTCCTTTTAATGTGTTTTTTCATCAATATGCCCTACAGTCATTAAATTCTTTTAGCAGAATTAAATAGTTCGTAAAAAATGCTATCTTGATGTATTTATGAGGATAAAAACATCGACATTTTTCAAATAAATGAGCAGTTTCTCAAATTATCATTCTATTTCTTCAACTGAATGCCTTTATAAAGTAATTTGAATTCGATTTTGAAGATTTGTTTAATATCATATTATACAAATTTTGTCTTGTTTTTTGTAACTTTCATGATTTTTTTTATTTTTTTTTTTATTTCTATTTCTTGTAAAATTTTGATGAAATAATTTTTCATCAGTGGGTTAGTTTGTATAAAAAAATTGCATAATTGACAATCTTTATATCTTTTGTAAAATAAAATATTTTTTTTTTCATTCCAAGAAGTTCAAACAGCCAAAATGTTTTGCAGCACCGATAAAGAGAAAATCAAAATTAATTTGTATATTTTTCTTAAAAATTGGAGAATTCTTTAAATTAAAGGATTCGATTGAGTGTTAAAAATATGTTTCATCCGCAGCTAATTTTCATCGCTGAATACTGTAAGAGACTGTATTAAAATAATAAATAGTTTACTGAATTTTTTAATTTGCTGAAAATTTTAGTTGATATTTACTTATATTATTTATGTACTAAATCTGTTTATAAAAGAAGTAGAATTGTTTTATACTATTAGTTACGTAATATATTTTTAATTTGGGAAAAGAATTTCGTTCAGGTAAGCCATTTTAATTAAACAAATAACGACGATTTTAATTGAAAATTCGAATTTCAAATAATGTTAATCGAATTCCTTATGCTCATCCATATAAATATGAACAACTTTTATTAAAACATAAAAATAAAATCTTGCAGTGTAAAGTTAAACAAATAGACAAATTTCATCTTCTGAAAAAGAATAGTGTCATTCTTCAAAGTTATGCATTTGAAATTTATTTGCAATAATAATTACGAATTAAACTAATTATTTACTAAGGATTTGATTTACAAGCGAAAGAACAGAGAATAAAAAAAATCATGAATGATTTATTATAAGTAATGTTTATATCTGAATTATTATTGTGCCGTATCAATATATTAAAATTTTTTACCTCTCGCAAAATTAGCGGAACTGCAAAATTCAATCGAAGAAAGTAATGAAGACTAAAATAAAAATTTTATATAAAATATGTCCAACAAAAAAGTCACTTTTTGAGGATGAAAAGATAAGGCCACTTTTTTCTATCTCCAACTTCTCTTTTTTATTTGCGAAAACAATATATTAAATTTATACACGCTTCTAGTTTCAGCATATTCATTCAAGCAATCACGAAAAATCGTTTTATATAAATATTTTCTATGAAATAAGATCTATTTTATTTTAATTAAAATCTCTTTTCAAGGTTGGTGGCTACGTTAAAAAGTACATTTTTTTTGCGAAATTATGATTTTTTAATTTAATATTTTTAATGTTTGAACAGGTTTTTTTATGAAAGAATTAGAATTTTGTTTCTAAGTCTATTTTTACGAAGTTACGTAGCTTTCTATATTTGCGTTTATATACTTTATACTGCCAATTTCCATCTTTAAATGCTATTTTCTCAAATATCGAATATGATAGAATTTTCCGACGAAAAACATGATAAATTAAAATGTAATGCATAATTTTCATTCAAATTTAATATAATAATTTCTCAATATGTTCGGCAGTTTCTGAACTAGAGAATAAGTAATCTAATCATTTAGAAATATAATGTTTTTGTGCTTCACAATGTGAATAAAATAGAAAATTTCGTATTATTTATCAGTCAAACTTCAATATTTAAAGAATGAATGATAATAAAGCTTAATTTTTAGTTCAGGAATTATATTATATATTTCTTAAGCTATCTGCACAATTTTAAGCAAATCATTTGATAAACCTCTAGACTAGAAAATTTTTGCATTCCACCTTTTTTTAGTAAAAAATGCCCTTATATACAATTTTTTTAAAAAATTGTATACTAGGGCACACACACACACACGCACACACACACACACACACACACACACACACACACACACACACACACACACATATAACGCAGAGAGAAGAGAGGGAGAGAATTAGACGTTTACAAATTCTATTTTAGCAAAATTATGTTAGAATTTTATTTTCAAGTTGATTTCGAGGGATTTTTAAAGACGACCGAGCCTTTTTGAACTATGGGCATAGGACGAGAACGTATGAGGTGGCATTCACTTTCTTAACTTTCACGCCATTCTCACTGGAGGACATTTGACTCTCGACATCAGATTTAACACGCATACTGCGTCATATACTTGTTGAATCTTCAGTGGAATAGGAGTTCGGAACTGAAACCATCCTCTCTAGAAATCGAGACCGTAACTCTAGGTTATCGCTGCTGTCTGTAAATTATGAGAAACAGACAAAATAGAAATTTTAATTTATTAAAACAGATTTTGATGAAGACTAAATCCTTACAATTTCTACAAGTATCTAATGCATAAAATTACTAGAATTGTTTTTAAATAAAATCTTCATAAATAAAATTATACTAAAAAATAGATTATAATACCAGTCAGACAGAAAAGACTCACTAAAGAATACTGAATGAATTACGCTATGTCAGATTTGTATCCTGCTTTGAACTAACAGAAGGGTCATTTTGGGATACATTTAATAAATTCGAATCGCCCCCGACACATGCGACGGCACGGTGCTTTAAATACTTCTATACCATGCTAACAAGATAACATTTGAATAACAATATCAGATTCTACGTACCTGTTGCTTGAGGGAAGGAGCTCAAAAGAAGCAACACATCTGGTTTGAATGTGTACATTTTTTTAAGATCTAACATCGAAAAGTCTTCTAGGTGGCAATATGTAGTAGGAAAGGGCTTTAAGTGTTTTACTGTTTTACAGATTTTAAAAATATCGATAATAGCATATTATTTCGTTTATTTCAATATTTTTTATTTATGTACTTATTTTATTTATTAAACTTTTTTTCACTACTCTGTTTTTTCCGATTTTTTACTTGCGAGTTTGACTTGGAGTTATTTTCTGGGTTTTGTTGTTGTTGTCTTTGCCAGCCGGATGGTTTGTTGAAACGTTTTTAAATTATTTAAAATTTATATAAAAAAATTTTTTTCGCTCAAACTTTACCCGATTTTATATTATTTTCAACTTAAAATTTTTATGGTTTTTGATTGATAAATTTTTATAATAAGCTATTTTCACGCAGGCTTAAATTTAAGTCATTTTAACTATTATAAAATTTACTAAAGACAAATACTAATAGCGCAATTTAAAATTTAGTAAAGTTTCTGAAAACTTAATTTTGCATTAATAAAACTTCGAAAAAACGTATTTAAAATTTAGGCATAAAGAACAGAAACAATTTCTAAAAAATAGAACCATCCCGGCGTTGCCACAATTATCAATCAGGAGGTAGGGGGGTGGTATTAATGATTATAGAAATAAATTTAAATTCATTAAAGGTTAAAATTATAAAAAAAAAGTAAAACGTATATCTACACTCCAACCTTTCCTTGGGATCTCAGTTTTCGTTCACGTTTCTGAAAATAAAATAAAGCTGAAAAATTAATACAAGGTCTAAAAGTACTTTAAATCGTAAGCGAGTATCGAAAGAATGCGTTAGATGGAGTGAAAGCTGGTTTGATTTGCCTTCAGGTGCCCAGGTTCTTTTAGAAAATTTATTTGAAAGAAATCAGGAGGAGCATTGTAAGCTGCTCCTGCCCCGCAGGTCTGGTCCGGCAAGCTGGTGGATAGTTTTACCCTTTGACCTATCGCAGACTTTACACCTTTTAGTTAAGACTAGTCACCGTGGGTCTTTATATTCTTTAAATATAAAATTAAATAACATATAATATAATATAATATATAAATATAAAAATAATATATAAATATAAAAATAAAATTCTTTAAATATTAAATATATTTCTTGGGTCTTTATATTCTATAAAATATTGCGGCAGTATATAATCACCCAAAATTATCGGCACATAAGCCCAGACCAAGCCAACGATGCACCCGTCCTGTAGATTACCGCAACCCACATGCTAGACGCACTCGTAATAATCGTGCGCATTCGAAAAAGAGCAACGATAAAGGAAATAAATACCGAAATTCGAGAAGTAAAAATGAACCCATTAAAACTCCTATCAGGGCTGCTGAACGTCAATATCTTCAAGAACCAATAACCACCAGCGAGAGGAATGCTGATAAAGCACAGATGATTCGTTACAAAAAGATAGCGATAAAGGCCCATCAAGAAATTATTGATACCTACGCAACAAGGGATTGAAGAATACGGCAGCCTGTATTCGAAGAACTCAGATGACTGCAAGTTTCAAGAAAGAAATTGAAGAACATGAGGATGGAATGCTTAATATTGGGCTCCGCCCAAACGCAAGTTGTGAAACCCGTCATCCGGTAACCCCTGAAATCTTTGAAGCTGAACTACGAGAAATCACTCCTGAAATCGAAATGGAAATTGAAGAGGGTTTCATTCAAGTTGATAAGAAGCATGCTGCCAAAAAAAGACCCACTCCTGAGACTGAGACCCTGAAGATTAAAAATAAATATCAGATCCTGGAATACTTTGATAATATGCTCTGAGAGTCAGGATAATATCCCTGATCCATCATAAAAATCTGTGCGATCAATCTCAAGATTTCTGAAGACCGTAACTTAATTCTACCAGATATTCAGATTTTCTCCCTGAAAACGGTTAAATAATACAAAAATGGATTTTTCTCAATAACCTCTGACAACGAATATGACAGACTGAAAAAAATCCCTGAATTATTAGATGCAACAAATAAAGAATATATTCTTTCTGTAGCTTCTAAAACAGGTCCCTCAAAATCGTAATCAAAGAACCTAAACTTTCATCAGAATCTCCCAAATAAAAATCCTCAAGGATAATCATATCCATCCCATATTGTTCTTTAAAAGGAAGAGGAATGAAAATGACTCATCCATCTTCCACCTTGGAATATGAATTAAAACACATTGAAAAAATAGTAAATCCGCGATGTGCTTCAAATACGTTGGGTTCTTTAATAGCGTAAGAAACTGCAAATGTAAGCTGAAATGTATCAAGTGTTCTGGAGATCACTAAACTAATGACTGCCCTATTGAGGAGAAAATTGCTGAATGGAAATACATAAGTTATATTGGAATAGGACACCTCACCTTCTGCCACGCATCCAAAGCTTTTTCTATCACCAAATCAAATTTCCAAGTAAAAATTGTACGCCGAAACGACAAGAAAAAGGTTCCTAAGCCACCAGGCACTGAGTCTGATTGATAAGAAATCAACAAACTATCCAGCTCAAGAAAATAAAGGATGAATTATCATCCCTCCTCCCCTAAAACATCTGTTTGAAATCTTGAAAGAAATTCTGCAACTGCTGAATGAATTCCCTGGGCCCCTGAAAATCGATGCAAAAACTGGATCAACTGACAGAGAAGATGAGGGAGAAAAATCATTCTCATTAATGCAGTACTTGAGAGATGATTCAATCCTTTCTTTCTACTCAGTTCCCTCTAAATTCTAAGTAAAGACTTCCAGAACTTCAGTCTCCTCCTGATTAGTATAAAGTATCTCCTTCTGCTATCCTTCTTCTGATAGGCACAGAGATTCAGATCTACTGTACCTACAATCTCTACTGTACCTACAATCCGCACCAGTGTTCTCCTTTTTCATTCTATCTCAAATATTCGACTTTTCCTTTGTTTCAGCTTAACTCACCCACTAAAAGGACATAAAAATAAATGCATAAAAACTAATGGATAAAAACACATCTTGGTAATCAAGGTAACGAAACTGCTGGCAGTTTAGTTGGACAGGTGTATGACAGAACAGAAGGTATCCGAATCAACCATCCTGCCACCCGCAGTTAATTTAAAAGAGAACTATCTATCAATGAGTAGGAAAGGGAATAGGACTCAAACATAACAGGAAGAAAAATCCATCTCATCCGGAAAAAAGTTTGTTAACATTAAGAGTGGCAGAAATATGCGATCGTAATAGGACGTGGCCCCTTTCCAACTCTCTTCAAACAGTTTAACCTGAGCACTGAAGACAAGTGCGGATACAGTAGAACTGGGGATCCTCAGTATTATGCAGTTTTTAACTTGCTGTTTTACTACCTCCTTTCATCTGGAAAATCCTGTACCGGATGTAGAAACTATCTGATGGAAGAGAGTTCTTCGCTAACAGCCTCTCTATGATTCGATTACGCATGAAGTTTATTGGTGAATGTGATGTGTTTCTCCACAGAGATCTCAACATCTGATTCATTTATTCCAACTGGACTATCTCCTTCATAAAAAGAAGTGAATCCTAAAAGGCCACCTGATTACTTCCCTTGAGATTTAGTAACACTTTCAGGAATGGTCTTTTTTTACTGTAGATCGTTCTTTTTTAGGTATATATTTTCAATTTTAGATTTCTTTCAACCTTGTATTGGACTTTTTGCATCTGCAGATGAGCATTGCCTTGAAATTTTCGAATAATTTAACAAATTTACGAAAAGTTTTTTTTACACCTATTTCCCATTTATGCTGGTGCTTTGTCTCTGTTTATCATTCTGTTGTGCGTACTTGTTCTTTCTTTTGTCACTGATTTCTTTTCCATTATTTTTTGAATCTATTTTTCAAAAACTATTTTAGTTTCAATTTTCTACTTCTTTCTAGAACCAAAATTTGTCTTTTGGATCTGTGCTTCTTTCTTTGCAAAGCTCCAATGCTATTCATTATTAATTGTCTTCAAATGAAGATCTTATACTTTCTACTTTCTTGACAAGACCTGATTTCTACTTCTTTCTACTTCTTCTAGAACCAAAATTTTCTACTTCTTTCTAGAACCAAAATTTGGCTTTTGGCTCTGTGCTTCTTTCTTTGCAAAGCTCCAATGCTATTTATTATTAATTGTCTTTAACTGAAGATCTTATACTTTCTACTTTCTCGACAAGACTCGACTCCCCATTTTGGTGACTGATTTATGTCATATAAAAGGGACATATTGCCTTCTTGGAGAACTGAAGGACTTTCTTTTGTTTTAAGTTTCTCAACTATGACTTTCTCTAACCCACTAAATTCTGATGATCTAAAATTGTTTTGAGTTTTAAATACTGTTCAAGTACCGTAATATTTTTGTCTCATAGTT
Source organism: Argiope aurantia (assembly GCA_026543865.1). Classification (NCBI taxonomy): domain Eukaryota; kingdom Metazoa; phylum Arthropoda; class Arachnida; order Araneae; family Araneidae; genus Argiope; species Argiope aurantia. Next base: position 828,424 of record JAPMOR010060953.1, on the reverse strand, counting down.
TTTGTAAAAGAATTAAAATGAAAACTTAAGAAAACTGCCGTTCCATCATATACATTGTGCTTTTGTAGTTATTTTCATCGTCTAACACATATTTTCACAGACATAAGTAGGAATTCCTTTGGAGGCATTGTGGTCTCGTGGTCATGTTTCAGCTTCAGAACTGGAAGGTTGCAGGCTCAATATGTGATTCTCCGAAAGATTCGCCATATATGCAGGTATGGTGCATGTTAAATGTGTTTAACATTAAATATAGAAGTCCGAGGACTAAGCACTTGTTCAGGTATAGTGCTGGTCATCTGATAAGAGGTTTGCTCCCAAAGTGTGTGACTTCCAAATGGAAAGATAAATCAACTAAACTCCAGGAGTACGAAGCTGGTAGGTGCTCTAAGCTTATTTCAAAGTTTGTTATTACAATTTCCAATAGTGCCTAGGGTATAATAATAAAAAAATAAAGCTTAAATGCATGAAATATTGGATTGCAAACATAAAGATAAATTTTAAAAACAAAACAATTTTTTTCCTTATATTTCCTGAATTTCAGAAATGCTTGATGTTTCAAGAAATGTATTAATGGCGTCCATTCAGGGGACATCACAGTCATATCACAAATGTGACTGACTGCTTAAGTGCACATTGCCTTACTCTGAGTTGCATCATCACTATCTTTATCCTCCAGTGAAATGTACAAAAACTTCCAAAATTATTTTGGGTAGCACATTTTATATATATAATTTAAACATGAATTATCTCTATTGCTGTTGTATGTAAATCTCATGAAATGTATTGGATTATATTTATATATTGACTTTACTATGTTAGATGAATTATATTTATGCTTTAGAATTGTAAAATGAGGCTTTATTGTTAATCTTGTTATCTTCTGTGTAATACCAACTTGCACACTTTTCACCATGTATATAGCTACTTGAAGAGAGATTTTAATATAGTTTAACCAAGAAAGAATGCATTTCTTTATCCATATAACTTCCATCACAATTTTATAGGTTATCTGAAAGACAAAGTGCTCAGATTTTTAGATAGTAATCTAAAATGACATTTTTGCCACTTCATTAAATGGAAAATAAAAGTCATTATGTGGGAAAATTGAATTCAGACACAAGCTGAAGCACATTTTCATAGATAAAATGGAAATTTCTGTGTGAAGGTGATTCACATTCCTTTTGCTATCTTTATTTTTCCAACCTTGCTATTCAATTATACTTCATTGAATAGCAACATCATTACCATTTCTGGATACCAAATATCATTTCTTTACAAAATAAAAAATAAATGCTTGAAACCAGAATTGGAACACAAGAAGAGGCGTATTTAAAAATCAAATCGAATTTCTACTTGTGTGTGGTAGATATATTTTCTTTAGACCACAAGGGGTGAAAAAAATTCGGACGATTTTCAGTTTTTTCTGTACGTCATTAGGAACACTTGAGTTCTTTCTCTCTTTCTTCTTATCTGTTTCCCGAGGGAAAAGTTTCCTATCGTTTTGTTGTTTTTTCCTCCCTGTTATTAAATGTTCTTCGGTAAGCTGAACTTCAAATTGTTTTCGGTTAGAAGATGCAAAAGAACTCGCATTTGTTTCGTCTGCCTGTCATTAATGCTTATTGTTAGGAGTGTCGCTGCCTGAAATAAAGAAGAATGCTCTTTGCTTTGAAAAGAAAAGAGGAATTTTTCAGCTTGAGAGCTCACATTTTTTTGAATAAGAAATAAAGAGACTTTAGTTTCTTTTGCTTTATTTTACGTCTCGTTTGGGTAAAAAAAGTAGATAATTTTGCGAATGGAATATTTGTATCCTTTATTTACCGCCATTAGTGCAAACTTGTCAGAAGTGGAGAGTGAATACTAGAGTGACTAATTTCTTTTGGGTTTACATTGACTATCGAAAAAAATTATAATAATAATCTACTATGGATTTCTATATTCTTAAAATAAACAGATAAAGTGAAATTGGTACATTATGCGAAAATAATAAATTAAATATATGTAGATAATTATGTGGAAATAATAATTTATCATTTCCTAATCTTTATCAATGTAAACGTCTCTGAAGTGTACTATATCTACTTCTAATTAATTGAGCGTTCATAGTTTATCGCTTTTAAACTATAAAAATAGTAAAATTGCTATTTTCAGTAAATGCACTTTGTTAAATGCAAAGTAGATAATTTTACAGGATTAAATGACTTTATCGTTTATTAGCAACCACCAGGGGTAAAATTTTTACAGTTTACACATTAGTAACTCTTCACTAAATATATAAAATTATTTAGTAAAAAGAAACTATATTATAATGCCACACCATGTTTTTTTAAACCATTTTAATTAATTTGACTTGTTTCATGTTCTTAAAAATAGAATTTCATACTCGATTTTCCCAGTAAAGTATTAGTTTTAAAATTTAAAGTTTTATTAATTTTACTATTTTCAAAAATAATTATTAGTTAATTTATTCATTTTATTAAATATTGATTCCATATTAAAGGCGGATTTATGCGATTTGCGACCCTAGGCAGTACACATTATAACATCCCTATTTTGACAAGTTGCTTAAATTGATTTCATATTTCAAAACTTTATAAAATTAATTAACATATTAATGGTTTGTTTTAGGTTAATTTTTTGTTTTGGTATCCTTGCGAAATTGTCTTTATTTATTGTCTCTTGATTCAGCGTCATCTATATTTGTACACAAAATTAACAAAGCAGACGCTCGATATATATATAAATGTTATAATAACTCAGTGAACATAATGAATTAGTTAAGAACTGCTCTGTTACATCCGACAAAGTGTTAATGTTATCTTTATATTTCATAAAATTTGTTATAATAATTATTAATAATTATGATAATTTATAAAATTTGTATTTTTTGAAAATTAATTCATTTGGCAATGAAGCTAAAAATAATTTTTAGTTCATCAGCTGGATCTTTCCTTCCCCTTCAACCTTGGGCCCTAGGGTCTACTTAGAAATTCGCTACTGGGGCCAACTAATACTAAACCCGAGAAGAATCTTTTGCAGAAATCCATGTTAATTTAAAATCAAGAGTCATAAATTAAAAACTAACAAATATAAAATTATTAATTAAAATGAATAATTTTCTTTTTAGTAAGTTAATAAAAATGTATTATAAAAATTCCTTTCGTATAATTTATTTGTTTAATTTTAGAATGAACAAGGAAAACAATCGAGATATTTTTTTCTTTTTGATTTCACTGATTACACTCAGTAGCAACAAGTACGTAGGTAGTAAAAACATCTAAGTTATGATGCACCGTTTCGTATTTAGTTTCTAAATAAAGTGAAGAAATCAATTAAGCATTTTGGAAAAGTATATATTTCTGTTGGATCAAAGCTGCATAAAATTTGGTTCAAAATTTGATACACGTCTTCAATTTTATTGGAGAAATCATTTGTTGACTTTTCTCCGTCTGATTAATTGGATTTTTGAGTTTTCATTTTCACATACTCACAGGTAGACCGACAGAAAAAGATAGGCAATTTAAACTTTGTTGGATTCAGTTTAGAAGATGATGCCGATTCACAAATTTTATGTAAAGACAACCTGTCAAATTTTATCATGCTAGCGAATTTATTAATTTATTTTTCATTGAATTTTCATGTTTCCATACACATTTTCCCTTTAATATATATATATGGAACAAGACTTAATACAGATATACAACTTTTGTGAAAAGACCACATGTCAAATTTTATTTATCTAACTGTTTCAATTTTAGCATTTACTTATTACTATACACACAAACAAACAATTTAAAAAAACACCCACAGGAACGCCTAAATGCTACAAAATATTGAAATCATTTTTTTTAAAACTATATTTTCTCTATTATACGAGAAATCACAAAATTATTTGCGGTTGCAAGAAAAACCAATTAATTAAAGGGAAATGGCACCGAATATACTACAATATACTTAGCTTGAAATAGCCAAACGATTTTATTTTAAATCGGTTGAAATAATAGCTTGAATTGATGCTTGAAAATAATCAGGATTTCATGGAATTGAGATCGACAAAATGTATAGTTTTCCTTTTTTTTAAATTTCGTTTCTCTAATAATTTCTTAAATTTTATACATACATACATACATACATACATATATATATATATATATATATATATATATATATATATATATATATATTACTATTTTGGAGATTAAATTATTTTTGCCTCCTGGTATGATTAAAAATGATTATAAACAATAACAAGCGACTTATCTTGTATTAACAAATTGTAAAATCAATTGCAGTAATGATTTTTATATAAATCCGGAAATTTCAGGCTTTTGTTTTCACTTATTTATACGAAAAAAATTCTTCGTTTTTATTATGAGTTATCAGAGGTACTATAATATACGTTTTTATTATGAGTTATGAGAGATACTATAATAGGTATAATTCTATTATAAGAATTATGAGAGGTAAGGCAATATATTTTATCCAAAATGCCTCTGACAAAATAGTCATGAATTGTTTTCAGCTGTTGTTCTAATTTTGGTGACCAAGTTAAATTTTCAATTACCATTATTATGTATCGTCACTTCTATATATAAACACACAGTGTAATATATAAACAAAGCGAAATAATTTTTCAAAAGCTATTCTTAAATAATCAGCTACAGAATCTTAGATTTTTAAATTTTTATTGGAAGTAGTGGCTTACATCAAACTTATAGGCGCAATCTATATATTGACATATCAAAATCAATAAAAAGTTTGCTCTTATATTAATAAAAAAGCTATTTCATGTTTAGAAATCAAATCATGAATATTAGATGCTCAGATATTTTCCAGTTATTTGGAATACGAAGCATGCTGAATAATTTATGAATTGTACCTAATCCCTGCGAATTTTTCAAAGACAAAATGAATTTTGTCTCGCCATGGATTATAAATATATAATTCTATCCTCAAATATATCCAAGTTATTGCATTAAATTTCATTCTTAGCTACTTGATTTTTTAATTCTGCTTTAAACTCTTCCATTAAATTTTGAAATCAGTGCGAATGCCGAATATTTATGTTTTAGTTTTTTTTGCCACTCAAATAAAACTCCTGATTAAAGGAGAATGATTTCATTTCAATAAATTCTTTAAAATTATGCATTTTTTCTCTTTTTCTGGTGTTTACGAAAACTTTTTTAGTTTTTTTCGTAAACTTAGATGGGAGTTCTTAAAATTCAATTATCAGTATCAAGCAATAATCCTCCTAGCTTTCTATATTTGTAGAATAATTCTCTTATAGTGATAAATTATTAGTCTCTCATTCCCACTCACATACTTATTATGTTTTTTAAAAATTATAAATGATTTAGAGAAAATTTTAATGTATATATCTTGAGTGGGAAATTTTTATAATTTATATAATTTATAAAACGATCATTGCCAGTGATCATTAACGTTTATAGTACTTTGAAATCCTCAATGACAGACATAAAATATATTTCCAGATATTTTATTATAATAGTAACATTTTCAAGATGTCGAACAGTTTCTGTTTTTATCAGGCATTTTTTTAAACTTTGCCATTTTTCATGTCTGTAAATATAGAATTTTGTAAATTAATCGTCATTCAGTTCTTAGTATGATAAAGGTTTGAAATTATTTTCACATGTATATATTAGATGGTAATATATCACTTAAATATTTCCATAACTAAATTAAATATTAAATTCTGCTTTCATACTAGGAGCGCCACCCAGTAGTGAATTTGAGAAAACACTTGCTTTCTAGATAGAAAATAATAGATATAAATAGAAAATGATTAAAATAAAAATAAATATCTTTTGTTTAGTACATTGAAACAAGTGTAGTTTCAAAAGCCTGCTTTAAATGAATTTATAAATGTATTGCTTCTTTTTCTAGAAAACAGATTACTAGTGATTAAAGCAAAATTTTTATGAAATAATTCAAAGATTCATTATGTTTATTGTTGTAATGATTGTAATAAAAATTGTAATGATTATTGTTGTTTTATTCAATACATTTACATGTACAAAGTTTTTAAAATTTGGTAAAAGCTCTTCTAGACAGATGAAAATTTTGACAGAGGCATTATTATTATGTCCAGAATTTATATCGATTCGGAGTGTCAGTAAAGTTAAAAATCATCAAATTTCTTCACTTCATTTGAAATATGATTCTTGAATAAAAGAGTCTGTACTAATATTTAGTTATTTTGGTGATGCCTTTAATAACAAATTATAATTTTCTTTTTCGATTTTGATTACTAATCAAAGCATATTTGTTTGGGCTTCAATTTTCAAAAGAACAAAATGCAAGTAAACATCATCAAGTTATAAAAAAAATCTGCGGAATCAATCATTCATTTGCGTTTCAAGACATTCATAATGAGTGTTGAAGATTAATGAAGTAACATATTTTTCCAACCAAACATAATATTAATTCAAGATAGAATTATGATGTTCTGTATTTGTAATATTTTATTAATTTATCGTCTGGATTAATCATCTTTCAATGCAAAGGATTAATAAAGTTTGCCAGAAATATTAGATAAGATTAGAAAAATTAAAAAGACCAACATTCTTTTGTCTGAAAAAATGATCCATTTACGAAATTTACGCCAGTTCAAAAGCTCATGTTTATGCTCTTAATAACAAATCATTGTTATTTTTTTCGTCTTCTGTATTTGATTAGTTAACACCAAAGTGCATCTTTGTGATTTCCTTTTAAAGGAGTTTGATTGATTATCAAATAATGATTCATTATATTAAAACTTTCAGAGGAGTTTATTATTTTAATCGATACACTGCTGGAAGGTCACGATGACTGACAGTAGTTTACGAAATTATACCCTAAGCGGATGATTATTTACATTAAAATAAGATTACGATGTCCAGAATTAGGAGAGTTTATGCAAACCATCAGCCAGCTGATAACCTTTCAATATATACGAATAGTACAGCTTGTCAGAAATATTAAACTACCGGAAAAGGCATAAACGTCCTAATCTTTTGGAATATGAGAAGTGATTCATGAAATTTAAATCCATTCAACAACTCATAAATTTCAGCCACTGCCAAAAAGACAAAAATAGCATTCATTTCGAGAAGCGCCGAAATGTTCAACTTTGGTACTAGAGATAATTGGATTGATGATATTTCTTGTCAGATGTCTTCATTTCAAAATCAACATTCTAACCTTTCATCGCATCTACAGCATATCTTTACAAACCGGCTACCAGACTGTAATTATCATATCATTCTGACAAGCCTGTTTATGGTCTGGATATATTTCGCTTCGACACATTTGACGGAACTCGTTCCGTTACCGGAACTTACAGTGCTGTAGAAAAACAGCAACCATCTTCATAAACAAACAGTATGATTGTAAAAAAAAAGAATTATTAGGCAATCGATCAATGCCTTTTTTTCTACTCAACAAAATACAAAGAAATCCTTGTTATTTTTGCTTCTGGGGAAATCAAAAAGGACAAGGACCCTAAGATTAAGTTTGTGTATTTGTGACACGTTAGTATTTCATGTTTTTGGTTAAATAAATATCGTAAATCTCTCAACAGTAGAAAATGTGCACTCGATTCTTCTTGTTAGAACCATGTTTTATTTTGTGGTAAATCTTCTTCTTTTAATAATTTCATTTCGCAGGACGGGATTTTTGTACTTTTTATTTATTTTTAGGTTTATTATTTTTTATATTTTAAATTAGGATTAGATGAATTTTTTTCTACTTGAGAACACTTTTTGAGCTTTAAAAAAAAAAAAATCGGGGCTACATTTATGGCAGAGGAATTTTACCTCGATTTCAAAATTAGTTTTTAAAATTACAAAATGGAGCATTAATAAAACATAACCAAAAAGAGATTCAATGTAAATAATTATTTAAATGAAATATTTTAAGTAAAGACAATTTTTTTTATTGCTTGATGATAATGACTAAAATTTGATTTATTGATGATTAAAAAGATATTCGATTAAAATAAAATCAGTGCTTAGACAATCCGAAGGAAATTATTAAATTCTCAACAGTTTTTGTTACCAAAAATTAAAGAAAAAGGTAGACCATTGATAATTTTTCGATTTTTAATTTTTCTGCATGTTGTTAGTTTGGACAACAACCCTTAATTTAATAGAGTATACTCTAATAGGTAAAAGTAAATAATTTATTTTGCACTAAATACCTTTGAATGCTTACTTCCAAAAAAATGTTAAATTAACACAAAAATTTAAAATATTTCTTTTTTCACACTTTTCATATTTATTTAAGGGCAGCATTTTCCCCTTAATCTTTTTACAGTAACTGACAATTGAAAATTAATTTGTTTATGAAAATTCTGATATTCGAAGCAACAACAATACTCATTATAATCTCTGTCTTGTTAAAACTGTTTATAGGACCGGGCCTGCAACATATAAAGCTTTGGAATGAATTTTTTTTCTATTTTGTGCCTTGATATGTAACTGAATTATTAGTTCTTTGGTTATTTTGCATTGTTTTGAATTGAACAATGTTATCAGCTACTTGCTAAATATTTTGAATTGAAGAAAAAATGATACGTTAAAATTTTTAAAAATAAAATATATGAATTCTTTTAAAATCACTTTAATTCTAAGTAAAATTTAAGTTAAAAATTAAATTTTAAATATCCTTTTAATGTTTCTTCTATTTATTTCTATAGATTAAAAAAATTCTTTGATGAAAAATAAAAAAAAATCTTCAATGTAATATTAAATGAAATGTTGGAAAACATATACATGCAATTTAGATTTAACAAAAATACTTTACTTACATTTCATATCAGTAATTAAAATTAGTCCATTTTTCTGATAAAACCTTTTAAGGCGTTTTATACCAGAGTGGGTTAGCCTATTATTTTCGCTTAAATGAACTGGGAATCATACCTAGCTTGAAAGAAATGCTTATTTTTGAATACTTATAAAATATGATGCCGAGTTTAATTCATGAAAAGTTGTGAGTTGCTGACAATTATGGATCGTCGAATAAGCAAGGTAGGCAAAGGAATTTTTCCTCTCTCTATTTTCAAAGAATCTCATTTTGTGATTTCATTTGATTTAGAAGGATCATGCCATCAAATATATTCAAATTAAAGTATGTAAAGTAGTAAAGTATTTCAGATAATTTTTCTTATAGTATTTTTTAATGTTTTCCTATTCGCTTATAGATTAGTGTGTGGTCTAATTATATTCGCAGTTGTCTGTGTAATCCATAAGCGAACAATTCTGACAAACTTTGCATAAAAATATTTAGATTGTGTTAAAAAATTGCAACATTTTATTATTTTATTTAAAATTATTTTTCAGTCTAAAAACATTTATACGCGAGAAATTCACACCGGCTTGGTGATGACCTACAATTATATATATATAATGACTGTTTACATAGGAATTAAATAAAAGTCAATAAAAACTTTCTGACTTTCGACGTTGAGGAGATGAAAGGCCCCTCTCTCCCAAACTTACTCCCCCTAAGAGGCTCTGCTCAGTTTAATCCGGCTTGGTGCCATCTGGTTTTAAACATCTTACTGACTGTTATAAAATGAATAAGACTATTAAATTGGGCCATGAATTCATCATTTAATGATGATAAGGTAGATTTAATTGAAATATATGCTAATCTTTTATTAAAAATATTCTTACAAAATGAAATATACTTGTTAAAAAATTTAAACCTTTAACCAAACCTTTATTCCGAAATATCATAAGATGATAATGTTTAATACTTGATTAATCTATATTTATTTCATTTTAAAAATTTGCTTTGATTAAGTTACAGCCATAATGTTCACTCACACATAAAAAAAATTATTGAATATTGTAGCAACGAGCGTGAATATAAATATAAACAATGAAAAGTAACATTTTAATTTATTTATTTAAAAATATTCTTACAAAATAGTATATTAATACCACAGAAGAAAAAAAAATCATTGCACAGAAATATACCTGGTACCATTGGGAAGCTCGATTTTTGAATTTTATAATGGTTTATAAATGTTTTTTGTGAAAAAATGCACTCTGAAGTTATTAAGAAAAATCGTTAACATTTCGATTAATTTTTCAATTAAGCACCTAATTAAAATTTTGAACGATCCTTTCTTAATGCGCGCTTATTAACTAAGAAGTAACTACATGCCAAATTTGTTAGCCCTTGGATCAACAGTCTGCCTTGTAGAGTATTTAGAATCATTTTTTCATCACAATTGTTAATAATATATAATAATGCAATTACGCTATGTCGCATAACACATCATAGAGATATTATGTCAACTTATAGACATTATCATGTTAAGATATCTCTTTACTATTTACTTGGTAGTTCTGGATTCCAATTGTCTGTTTTAAAAACTCCATTCATTATGCTGTCACATCATGCATTGCATGACATAATTTACGAATATAGTATGCCAGTTTATAAATATTATCGTATTAAAATACTTTAGATGAACAATATCTTTTTATTACTTTTGGTTATTCAATGCATTGCCATTACATACCCACTTTCATATTTTTAATCTATTCATTTTAAAATGTATATTTCTTTAACAAATGGGAGAAGGTATGGACTCAGAAGAAAAAGTACCAAAGTTTTTGAGAAACTTCATTAACTGGAAGATCCGGTTTTTGAAAAGTATTTTAACTCAAAATATTAAATTGAATAATATTTTTTTCCCATTCTTTCTTTAAAATTAGATAATGATTACATTTCCTGCATTTTTTTGGTGAAAATACATAACAAAGACTCTTCAAAAGCTTTTCGAATGTAAATATTTTAAATTCAAATTCTATTCAGAAAACGATGACATCGCAATATCGCAGTTTTTACTCGCTGTAATTTTTATTTAATATAGAGATAAGAAAAGAATTTTTTTTAGGAAACACCAAGGTTATTTCAATGGCGTTGAAAATCTCCCGAGCGAAAATTTAATTACCCTCCGAAAATGAGGGTTCTCCAGTTACAGTATTCTCCATTTTCGCTTCTTGAAGATTTATTTTTCTTTTGTGGAAAATTTTTCCCCTCTCTCGTTTCTTTTCAAATCAGTTTAGGTAATAAGTGAGTACAATAATAATGGAAGTTGAAGAGCATTATTATTCATTATTTGAACAGCAGTATTCTGCTGTTGCGTGATAACTGCATAAAGAAAAAGATCTTACGTGCAGTTGTAGCAATTGAGAAATATTTCTATTTCTATCAAGATTTAACAGAAAATACCTGTAAGGATATTAGTTTTCAGGCACGGAGAGACTTGAATTTTGAATTACTTCTTTTATCTCCATTTTTTTAGTCTTTTCAATCAGGAGTGTTTTCATATTTTGAAATATCTCTACTAACAATAAAAGAAAAAATGTGGATTGGCACTCTACAGGACAAACAGTTACATCTGGAGTAATAAAATCTGGCATTTGCTTTGGAGGGTGGAAGTGTGTAGCTCGAATTTTTTTAGAAATCTCAATTAGAATTTAATTCATTAAAAATTAAGCTAAATATTGCTTAAATAAACTGCATACAGGAAAAGATCTTACGTGCAATTATAATAATTGAGAAATATTTCTACTTGTATCAAGATTTAACAGAAAATACGTGTAAGGATAATAGTTCTCAGGCAATGAGAGAACTGAATTTTAAATTTTATCTTTATTTTTCTAGTATTTTCAATCAGGAGTGTTTATATGTTTTAAAATATCTCTACTAAAAGAAAAAGAAAAATAATGTACGTTGGCACTCTACAGAACAAATCGTTAGATTTAGAGTAATAAAATTTGGCATTGATGTGCTTTAGAGGGTAGAAGTGTGCATCACAATTTTTTTAAAAATATTAATTATAATTTAATTTATATAAAAATTAAGCTAAATACTACTTAAATTTTAATAAATTACTGACGTTCTCCCCTTAATTGCAGTAAATATTATGGAACAAAAATAAATTCTGCACTATCTTAAAAACATTATACTTTCAATTATGAAATTTCATTGTTTTACAATTTTTTTCTAGCTTTTATTAATAACAAAAAATATTTTAAAGCCTATTTCACAACTATGCAATATATTGTTGTAAAGAAACTCAAATCGTTTTCATTGTTGCTACAAATATTTCATCCTGGATTTTTCTTGCATTGTTGATGATGAAGGTATGAAGATACGGCTTATTTTCCTATGAGGAAGTTTATGCATAAACATGTTAATTCTTTTTTTTTTTTTTTTTTTTATATATTTTGTTATATTTACAGTTTCACTTCCAGGTAAACAACAATGAAAAATCTTTAGAGTGCGTCCATTTTTAAATAACTTCAGTGAGAAAGCTTTTGTATTAATTAAAGTTTAATCCCTTTCGTTTAAAATTAAAGTTAAAATTTTAAGTGAGTTATTAGAATATTATGGAAATACATCGTAAAATCAACAAAACTGTGTAAGGCAAAACTGTATTGTAGGTTGTTACATGTTCTATCAGATTTGAACCTTATGAATATTTACCGAATAAATCATCAAAAGTAAGCTACAAAATAAACATAAAATATTTAATTGAAAATTTTAGTAACCATAAATCCCGATGAACTAGCTTGTCGTCAAAGGCGACATATCTCTAATAATAAAAATGTGTGTGTTGGCGCATTATAAGACAGATTGTTTGATTTAGAACTACCAAAGCACACATATATATTTAAGGGTGAAAAACTGTGAATTTCGGAGAAATTTTTAAAACTTTTAATTAGAATTCTTTTTAATTAAAAATTAGGTAATATTTTGGCGCCTTTCCGCCATAACGTTTGAAAATATATTTGAATATTAAATTGTTTTTACTCAATTTTAAAATTCAAAAAATTATGCTGTCAGTGATAGTAATTAGATTGCCGTAAATTCTTATTGTCTTGATTTAATGAATCGTTAATAAGATTTTTAAGTGTGTTTTATAGCAATAATTTCATTGTTGTCGATGAAGTCCTAATCGTTTTCATTATTGTTATTAATATTTCATCCTCTTTTTTTTTCTATTGTTAAATCAAGAAATGAAAATAAGACTTTTTTCTCGTTTTGAATGAGTTTCTGTTTAGAGTATGCTTTTAATAAAACATTTGAATATTGTAGCAATTACAGTTAATGTCTGACTTCAGAAGTCAGCGACACTTAAAATTTGTTTTAAAACGTTTTTCTACTATGGCTCTTTTAACTTGACGATTTGATTACTTATTATATTGCGCTGAATTTTTGCATTAAATCAGAGAAATTTTTATTGAATAATCCTTTGTTATATTAAGTAAACCATGAAATATATTCCGTAATGCATACAAATAATCGAAACTGAATGAGTTTTCATTCTGTCCTCATATTTTTTACAAATGTGCTTCGGTTTAACAAACATTTATTGTTTTATTGGATTATTTGGAATTTAAGCACTTCGCTTTTAAAATCAAACTTCCTATTTTAAGTCAAATGGCAAAAAACTTGAGAGGCAAATAAAAAAATAAATTTATTTGCATAAATCTTTTCAAATAGTTACGTCAATTGAAATTTTATGCCATCTTTAATCCCTGCACGCTAGTTGATCTCCAAAAGCGGCTAGTATATCATAAAATTAACATAACATAAACACAGACATAAAAAATAAATCCGACATAACATTCACTTTAAACTAACATAAAAATAACATTAAACAAAACAACAAATGCTTAACTTTAGAAGTAACATAACATGAACATTAAACAAAACAACAAATGCTTAACTTTAGAAGTAACATAACATGAACATTAAATAAAATAACAGAAACATAAAGGTAAAAGTAACATAACATAAAACATAATGTGTATATGAACATAAAATGCACATAAAGCTAAATTAAAAGAATAAGAATTTCTAAGAATCCGCGGGAATGTTCTCTTTTCTATTTTCTCATATATTTCCACACTGAGGCTCGAGTGGTACTTAGATTCGATCATATAATAAAGAAACTTGAACAGGTGTTTTTGAACAATACCTATTTCTGTAGCCCGATTGATTCAAAATTTGATCCTCATTTACCTTTTGTAGTACCATGTAAAAACCACATACTAAAATCCAAGATTCTCGTTTGCTGTGGGTTACGGTGGCCTAGTGGTAAGGTCTTGGCTGTGGAACCAGAGCGTTTCAGGTTATATGGAGATTCATTAAAATTCAAATTTTTGGTCGATTATAATATTTCTTACTTTTAATATATGGCATAAACAAGGTAATATCTGATTATGAAATGAGAGAGAAGCCTTTATTTTATTAACAAGAACTATGACTAAAATTTATTAAAATTAAAGTTAAGTATCGTTTAAATGTCAAATGATTGCTCTTAGGAATTTTTACATGTTTTTAAATTCTCTTGCACATCAGCGGGCCCAATTTGTTTTGCATTTGGCTGAATGACTTGAAGTAAAGCTGAAGTAAACAGTCACGGCAAAAGTTTGTAAAAGAGTAGTTAGATAATAATAATTAAAAAAAAACGTCTTTTCCCCTTTTTTTATGATTGTGCTAAAAATGTTTTGAAAGGTTTTTTTAATTTTAATTTTATTTTTGTCCGCAACATACTACAACCAACTCTATTGATGATGGCTGGTATTTTAATTTTTTTTATCCTCAGTTTTTTTTTAACAATATTTGCTGCTTAAAGGCTGCTTATATAGATATTAAATTTAAAATCAATTAAAAATATATGTTTTTGGGATTCGAGAAAAGAGTTCTCAAATTTGTAATGCCTAAATATCCTAGCAGGGATTAATTTGTGTTTGAGCGAAAGTAAGAAACATAAATAGTTGAACAGTAATTGTTGGCTCTTATTAAATGAAAAGTGATATAGTGGGTACATATTTGACTGTTACCCAAAAAAAGCATCAAGTTAAATTCTCCTTTTTCTTTTTCTTTTTTTATTCTGCATTTTTTTAGCCCTATTCCTCTTCCCCTCAAATTTGAGAAACATATGCCGAAGATCTAAATATTTCTTTGCAATTGAGCTTTACAGACTGGCACCCAAATTGTTAACACATAATTGTGTTTTTTTCCCTCACTCACCCAGAGTTAAGTTTTCAACGCTTACAGGCAGTTGTCGGCCTTATCGCCATTGACTGTTTCGTCTCCCCGCTTGAGCGTCACGTTTCAAACCCCCTTAAGAATCATTGGGACAAGCACTGCATCTTCAAGAAAAACAGATGGCCCATGAGCGCCTTGTCATCACGCCATTTGTTCCGTTTGACGACGTCTCGTCCTCATGACGCTCGTTCCCTGTTGATGTATGTATGGACTCGAAGATTAGAAGACCGAAACGTTATTCGCGAAATTTCTTTTCCATTTCCGTCTGGAGGTAAACAAGTGGCCCTTAAAAGAATAATTTAGTGTTGAGAAAGATGAATCCATTGAGATAGCAGTTGTGGATTTTGTTCGTAATCTATTTTTTTAGCATTTCGACTCACAATTATATGCTTTTCTGGTTATTTGTGCATTCCGAGCTCAGCTGTGTGTTTGCAAGAAATAAATAACTCATATTTAAGGAAATGAGTTTGAAAAAAATAAATCTCTTCTATTTAATACCGAGAAAAATAATGGTGAAGTTTTTGATGTTTAAACAGAATATCGTGAAAAAAAGTCGATTTTTACATCAATATTTTCTATCTTTTTTTTTAAATTCAAAACATAGTTTTCCATTATTAATCTTTTGCCAACATGCAATGTTGAAATCGTGTCTCAGTTATTTCCTACAGTTTCGTGAGCCACATTATTAAAAGACTGAATAAAATTGATTATAATATACTATCATAGCATTGCATATAAATGAGGAGTTTCTTCATTACAAACATACTTGCAACGAACAGTTTATTGAAAGTTAATTATTCACAAGCATTGTATGCAAATAGACCAACGTTGACAAATTAATTGTTGGCAGAGGAGTTTTTTAAATATTTTTTTTACAGATTACTTGACGGCATATTTAGGCATAAGGATTTCTTTTTTTTTTTAATCTTATAAAGTTGTCTTTTTTCATAGATTTCTAATACGTTGTAAATGTTGTTCAGACATTTTAAAGCATTAGAAAGATAAAACATATTTCCTACACATAAGTAAACGCAAAATAACGATGATTGTTATCTCAGATAAATTAAATACAGAATTTTTATGATACTTTTTTTTCGCCTGTCATCTTCGATAATAACAGTGCCAATTTTATCATACATTTTTATCAGATAATGTTCCATTCCATTGTATTATTTAAAATTGGAAATTAAAAATTGCATTACATTATTGCATATTTAGAATTATGGCATTTTAAAAACTACGTAATTTTTTAAATAGAATTAATAGCTAAAATAAGACGACTATTTTGAAAATAAATAAGATTAAAAGAGGCAATATACTTTATGGTAGATTCAACATTAAACTATTCAAAATTTTTTACTACTTTCATAATTTCTAGCAGTTTTAAAATTTTCTATTAAAAACGATAACTTGCTATTGAAAAAGACGCAACCCCTTCTTTTGCATGTCTGATAAAAATAATGCATCAGGCATTTTGTATAAGACAAATGCTAAAACTCGTTAAGCTAACTCGTTTAATGTGATTTGTTTCATATTAATAAAGATAGATTGTTACAGTCGATTTTTTATTTACATCCTGATATGTTTCAGTTTTGAAAACTTGTACACCATTGTATTTTCGATGGCAATACTTTAGTATTTTCAGAATTGTTATTTCATTTATTAATTTTATTTAATTTTGGTTTTATACAAGTGACATCAAGTGATAGTGAACTGAATAAGAAATTGATTTCAAGTATTCGATTTATTTCATAATATTTATGCTACGGAATTTTAATTTAAGGATTAATAATAACAAATGATTAAAATAGAGAAAATATCTGGTTTTAAGTACTCTTATAAAAGTGCGTTTTTAAAAACTGTTTTAATTACATTTATTTGATAATTGCGTTGTGATTCAAATTAAGTGTGGTTGAAAAATTGCCATAAAAGTAGTTTCAACGTTTAAGAAAATAACTTTTCATTTCCTCAAAGTGCCGTTCCTCAATTTTAAATATTTATGTTTTAAAAGCCATAAATTGTTTTCACGAGTATAATCAAAAATTTATATACTTAATTACGAATAATTAAGAAAGAAATCTTTTGTAAAATAGCTGATCAAAAAAGAACTGAATTTTTATATATTAAATCATATTATTTAAATACCCTAAACCACACATAAATAATGTGCATTCGCTTCAGATACCAAATGTCCTGAGTCTGCAGCGTAATTAGGAAGGTAATTATCTATACTTATAATAAAGCTCAATGTGTGTGTGTGTGTGTTGGCGCCCTACAGGCCAGACCATTCAACCTACAGCTACCAAATTTGGCACGTGTATACCTTGGAGGCCGGGAATGTGCACCTGGGGGTTATTTTTTCGAATTTTTAATTAGAATTTTATTTATTTAAAAATTAAGCGAAATTTTGGCGTGTTTCTGCTATAACTTCCGAAAGTATTACCGCACAACAAAGATTTTTACGTGAAGTTAAAGATCAAAATTTTATCTTTTAAATGATATCAATGCTTTAACCTTAAAATTAAATTTCTATTTTTAATGAATTTTTAAATAAATATTTTAACTATATTTTTCAAAAAAATTTTTCGTACAAAATAAAAATAAAATTTAAGCTGCACGAGCACGTTTCGCATTCATGGGAAAAAAATAGCTTTTTTCTAAGTGTTGCCATCACATTGATTAAAGCTCCAATTAAAAATAAATAAAATCTTTTTAGAAATCTGCAAAAATATAATTTTCGGCACGTGTCTGTAGGAAATGAAACAAATATGAAATATTATTTTTTTCTAAAAAACAAATTCAAGAAAAATTATTTTATGATCTTTTACACTCTCTATATTATTAATCCAATAAATCAGTTTTATTTTAAGACAAGTTTTGTTTGATATGAACAGGATATCCATTCAAATCAGGGCTGCTAAATGGTCTAAATAGAAAACGATTATATTTTATGTATTTTGATTCAATAAATGCTCTAATAAATAACGAATTTTTGATTTTACATAAAGCTTCTGCTGTGGAAATCACGAATAACAAAATGTTCTTGAAACAGTAATATTTTAAATAAAAAGAGCTAATTTCCAATCAACTAAATCAATCACTTAAACTGACTGATTTATGACAATTTGAATATCACTATTCAATAAAAAAAGGATAATTTTAGATTTTCCATCGATTGTTTCAAAGAAAATACGTCAATCAGCGCACAGGTTTCTTAATTGGCCTAAGATTATGAAAATGTTGAGTTTTTCTAAATCTTTAACATTCAAAACTTCATAAAAAAGTCTTACTTGATCGTGGAAAATAGAAACATTCATTCATTTATTTAAAATTTGGTGTGTTCAGAATATTTCTCAGAATATGATACCTTACTGCGTTAAATTTAGACTTCATAATTTTTGAAATATAGTTATAGGTCGGAACAAAATATTATTATTGATTTCATTTCAATCCTTTTGAATGCAAAACTAAAAACTGAGTTTTATGCTGAATCTGAGAAATTTTTGTTTAATTTTTGTTTGAGATATTACATAAATTATGAAAAATATTTTGTAGTTCACATAAGACTTAAATACCGAGCGATTCTGTTTGCAATACTCATATTCAATAATAATAATAAATAAATAAATAACAATAAAGATGATAAATAAAACAAAACGCTAGGTTTTATTAAAAAATATCTTTATATTAATTGCAATTTCATCATTTCCACTTTAAATTAAAGTTGAAGTTTTACTGGAAATGACAACAAATTAGCAAAATATATATAGTAAATTGAACGAAACGATCAAAACAGCAGTATAAGTTTGGTATGACTATCAAAATTTGAAGATTAAAAATGTTTTGTTTGAGAATCTATTAAGAGACCAGTTACTTAAAATATTGAATTGAAAATTGTAGCGAGCAGTAATACTGGCGAACCGGCTGGTCGCCAAAGGCGGCTAATAGAAAATATTCCTAGTTTGTGATTTTTGACTTGGCTTTTAAAAAATATGCCGATTTGGAATAAAATGACGAATTTTTTAAAAAGTTAATTAGATTTAATTAAAAATAATTGGCTTCAGAAGATTTCTCTTTCACAATTCTATTTATTGATAAGAATATAGTCATCATAACTTAATAAATAAAAAATGACCGCGCAGTATCGTTATGCCTTTGAATATTATAGCTTCGCAATGTAAATTGTGTAGGTTCATGTTATGATTAATATCAAAAGTAAAGTGATCAGACATCTAGAACGATCTAAAACAGTTATAGAGTTTCGAAGGTGAATCTCGGATATTGTAAACTAAATCTATTATTCAAGGATATTAAAATTTATGTATTACGGTATGTTCGTGTTATGATTTATGCCAATAGTAAAATGCCTAGCAGTTTTGTATTAGCCAGAATAATCACAGTTCCACGGACAGTCATAGGGCTCCCAAATTAAATTTTGGAATATCGGATCGTTTAAGTTAAATCTATTATTCAACAGCAATAAAATTAAAACTGAAAAAACTTTATAGCATTTTTTGAAGTTTAAATAGACAATATGTAAATCTAAATGTATTAAATTTTATATTGATTTTTTTTCTTCATTTTAGTGCATGTGTATCAAAAAGTATTTAATTTTCCATTGATGTCTTTCTCTTGGAGGGCATGTGGATCTAAATGTATTTAATTTTCCTTTCTTTTTAATTAACACTTTCTCATTGAGTTTATTCATTGAGTTTTCTCATTGAGCTAATTACTCCCAATGGTGTAGCACCTGAGAATTGAGTAAGAGAAGCTTCCAGTACGGTGCTTGATTTTCATCCGGGTGGGTACAGAAATGGTGGGGGTCGGTTACCTCCTATCAATGACTGGACGTACTTCTCACTGGAAGAATTATACCGAGGCCGGTGATGGCCATTAGGACTTAGCCATAGTTACTGCAAGTGTTGCTATCGCAGTGGCCCATTCATTCAGTTTTTTCCGTGTGCATCAAAGTGGGTCGGTATCAATTTATGATGATATGCTAATTTACTTTAGCATTTAATGCATGAGCTAATATATTGCAATAATGCTTTTAATCCATGTCTTTTAAAGTAAAATTATTATAACTCTCACCGTCTCGGTTCTGACATCGGCCAGCATTTCTTATCAATTATATTTATAAATGAAATTATTCCTTGCTTCGAAATTGTGAAAATTTCAAACACGAATTTGACATTCGCTTACAACGATTTGAAGTTCAATTTTGAAACATATAATATCGCGTTCCACATTTGTAAATGGTCAGGAAATGGAATAAATTTATCTGAAAATTTTAAAATAATAGTATTAATTAATATAATAGATTGCTCGACATTTTCCTCATTATTTAAAAATAATATAAATATTACAACTTTTAATATGCTCAGAAATTCTAATTCTCTTCAAATATGTCCACATACACAAACAATTTTAGAAAGTTTTCTGATTAATTTTAAGGTATCTGACTAGGTTAAAAACATGAATTTGGAGGAAAATTTGTATTCTTATTTTATTGCAGTTTTAAAAAATGGGTACGTTTCTGTTTCCTGTGAAATATTTATTTTGTCTATACATCAATTAGAGGCCAAGTTACAGCAAACTTTTGCCATGTAAGTGATGCATATTTATAAGCATTTAAAAACTTTAAATGCATTTTCTGAAAAATGAATTTTTTCATAATTTTATCCGAATCCGACTATCGTTATATCTCAAAAAATAATCAAGATATCTTAATGAAATTTATAATTAGTGCTCGTTATGTTATGTAAAATGTAATGAATTATGGATATGATGTTTAATGCTCTACAAGTGGATTTAGGATTGTTTAATGTAAATAATGTTGAAAAATTCCAAAATTTCGTAGATAATTTCATATATTACAAACAAAAGTTTTATTTTGAATTTAATTCTTAGATAATAGTTAGTTACACTCTAAGATATGTTACACATGTAATGTTACAAAGAAACATGAAAATCTGTAACAATTTTTTTTTTCAGTAGAACAATTCTAGTTTTTATAAATAAATGCTAAAATTTACATCAAAATATGCTTTTTCTTAAAAGATAAATATATATTCAAATAATTTCACTTTTATTCATCATTTGATCCTTATATTAATAAAAAAACATCATATAAAAATTAAAATATTTATTTCCTTGAAAAATTCCCTCCCACCTAGTCAGATAACTTAAACATAATTTAATAATTTTATTTCTTTTAATAATAAATTATGTGAAAATGTTAAAGGTGATTAAATAATTAAAAAGCGCTCTCTTGAAGGTACTTTTGAACAACATTTTTTGTTTTTCGTGGAAAGATTGAATTAAGGCTTAACTAACTGCTTTACAGTGAAATTCAAGTGGCAAATAAAATCTTATTTTATAAGAAAAAGCATGAGCAGCATACTAGTATAAAAATATGTAATTAATGCATAACATATTTAAAAAGGGGATATTATTATATTAAGTATTAAATATTATATAGTGCTGAATATATTAAGGATAAGAGTGCTAAAACCGTGAAAGGCGTTTTTTAAACAATTTTAAGAAAGTTCAGCAGACATTTTTTTGTCTTATATACATTAAAAAAAGGGGATTTAAGATAAAGAAAAATCCACTTAGTATATACTAGCTTATTAAACTTTTTTAAGTCCACGGCTTCCAAACTCGAGATTCCTATATTAAATGAATTAAATATGAGCGACCCAAAAAGATGAAAAATATCGAATTTACAGAAAAAAAAAGAAAAAAAAAGAACTGAAAGAAAAAAAGCATAAACCGAATAAAAGAAATACTTGGGAAAAAATTTCGCACGAATTAATTATTTGGATTTCTTTTGGAAGAATACTTTTTCCTTAAATAAATAATTACATTTTTTACGCTTTACAAAATAAAAGGAGAGAAAAGAATAATTAAATTAAAACGAACTTTTTTGCGAGACAAAAAATTATATCAAAAAGATCAACAACATCAGCAGAAATGTGTATAATTCACTTAAAACTTTATAAGTAAATTTGCTCCTAAAAAGTTAGTTACATTTTCTTCCAAATTCAAGAATAAGGAAATGAATGAAGAACCACCGAGAATGGTAAAGTTGAATTTTTCTCGCATACATTTGAATGAAGGTGGCCCTCCCTTCCTCCCGCATAAAATTGTGGACTTTCAGTAAGGATGAATGGCACTGGCGAACAATATTTAAGAAATATAGATCTGTGCTGTGAATCTAACATATTTACAAAATTATTCTGGACGCCATTTATCAGACCAATTAAAACCAAAATTTGATACACAGTTATAGTCAGGAAGATAAATTATTAAATTTCATTGATTTAAGTTATTATGTTTATAAGTCATTGCGTTAACATGCATAAGAAAATATAAAACTGTGTACGAAATGTTTGTTATATATGCAGTTTTGCAATTACCGACTTCGTTTCTACTCGAAAAGCCAAACGAACAGACTTCCTCTGAATCGATTTCGGCTGATCTACAAAGTTGGTGTATAATTCATATACCAAATTTCATTCATCAACTTCAAAGAGTTTTTAAGTTATCGTGTTCACAGACAGACAGACAGGCAGACGATTATCTGTCTGACTATGAATAAGGCAGAGATTCGCTTTTCGAACTCAGGGAGGTTTACAGTTTTTTGAAGATTGCATTGCGAATTTTTTGAGAATTACATTATTTTCTCTATACTTTGCAAATGTAAAAGTAACATAGACAAAATAAGTTAATTTTTTTTTCTTTTCAACAATCGGTTCTATGATAATTTGCGAGTTTTAGAGACAGAGGTAGCGCGTTTCCTGGTCGGAGGGACTCGGACCGATTTCAGACTTGATTCAATCGAATATCATTAAGGTTTAAACATCTTTACTTTGACATTTCAGGGGATAGATATAGGTTCTGATGTCTTCCTCGTTCTCTGATCACGTTTCAAAACTATAAGGTTTGTCTCAAAATAACTTTAATGTCATTACAAAAAAGGTCCTTATTATAGCTAAATTAAGCTTAACTAGATGATCTTGCAATTTTAAATAGTAATCAGATGATAAGAACGGCATGTAAGCTGGTAACTAGGCTCTGATTTCCATGCCCTGATTAATTGCGGCCATGTTGTTCTGATAATAATTCTTGGCTTCATTTCTGAATGATCCAAGGTTCGAAACTCGATCCTGTCATTGATCTACCCTGTTTATGGACATAAAGGAGGCCATACATGAACTCGAGTTATCAATGAAACATTGCGAAATTCTACTTAATTTTTATTTAATTTTATTCTCAATAAAATTTTTAAAAATCTTTTCTTATTGAGAACGGACTGTCAAAAGAGTTATTACATGATAAATTTGTAAGGACGTTGCGTTTCTGTGTTTAATTTTTCACGCATTATACAGTTTTTACTTTTTCATACATGAAATATGCAAAGAAAAAGAACGGTAATGGTCAAAAAATTTGGACTCGATATTTTGACGAATCTCCATGTTTCAGGGCCTACCTAAATAAAAATCCACATTTTTGAAATTATATCTACCTGTGAACTCGATAACTGAAAACGCTTTGAGCTAGGTGGATGAAATTGTTTAAATGGTCTTAACACCAAATTTGTTAATTTTAAATGAAATCCATTCAGAGGAAGTTGTCTATCTAGCTGTCCGAGAACAGGCAAACACGGTGACTAAAGATATGAAGAGCTAGACAGATAAAATTTGGTACACTATTTTAGCATCCAAAATGCAGATCTGCATCAGATTTGGATCTGTATCTGTATCAGCATGCATGTAAACGTAATTACTGAAAAACATCATTTCTGAAATAAATAAAATTTGGTATGTGATCTTATGACTAGAATTGTAGTTTTATGCGAAATTTTGTTTTCAATCGATCGAAAAAAACAATGAACGTATATTTTCGATATTCTGGTGCTCCTATATTAACCAAATTCCAACGATTAATTGCTAGATTCACGCCAAACATCGATATTTCGTAAGTGTTGTGCTCCATACTATGCAATTAATACACAGGTACAGGTATTTTTTTATTACATTACGTAGCACACAACTCTTCATTTGTAAGCCTGGGCAAGGCCCATAATTTTATGCCGGGGGAGAGGGATAACATTTTTATTGGAGAATATGCGAGAAAGTGTTCGTGAAGTCCCTCCTGCTGGTTAGATAATAGACCATCCCAAACACATTATTATTTTAAAAATTTTTTTTCAGAAAACGCAGAGCTTACTTACCCTACTTTACCTAGAACTGAAATAAAGAGAAAAGAAGGGGGGGGGGTACCGGCAAATGCCCCAAACGTTTCCTTTTTAGCCGAGAATTTTCTCAAAATGCCGAAGTCTCCTCGTTAGGGGTTGCTGATTGACAGCAGGAAATTCCAGCCCATGGGGTCTTGTGTATTCCAGAGAAGTAATGTTGTAGCTACCGTAACTCATCAAGGCTGACGCGTTAAATAAAGAAGGGTATTTGCTTACAGGGATGGAACCCATAGGCGTCACTTCTGAACTAAACATTTTACCTAGCACTTACTGGCGGAAACTCTGAAAAGGGAAACTGTACCAGATTCTTCAGAAATATCTAAAATTTCCAGAAACTTAAGAGGGTGAACAAAAAAAGATTCTCTCACCTTTAGGGTCCATCACTCAGCCTTTAGCATATCTATTTTAGTAACTCACACCTGCACAACCGCATAGCGATATTTTTATCTATCTCTTAGTTGAAGCGGATCGGTCACAGTTAGAAACTAGATTATTTTTCTTCGGAAAAGAAACATACTCTTGTTTCGTTTTAAAAATTTCAGTAGATTGAGAAGAGTGCTGCTGTAAAAAGCCCGTATCAGAGATGCTTTCAACTCCTTAAAAATTTCTATGGTGATTTAAATATAGCTACGCCATTGCACTTTGGGGGATTCTTTAAATTCTTGGAAATGCATTTATTTATTTTGTAAGTGCATTGCAAACAAATCGCCCGAGGGGATTTATTTCAGAGGTTCAATTGATTCGCTGAAAATCTCTGGGGTTTTAAAGCAGTATTGTAATAAGATACTCATTTTAAATTCTTTTTGAACTTTTTTTTTAGTTTTTTAAATACTTAAAAGATTTTACATGCGTGCTACTATAAAATGCCAATGTGAGATTTCTTTAGATGTTTCTTTTAATTCTTTAAGGTATCCTATTGGATTGTAAGGGTGCTTATCCCTGAAAAATTCGAATTCTATGATATAAAAATAAAGATCAAACTTTGTAGATTCTAAAACAGTCTTTATTTTTTAATCTATGTAAGTTATAACAACAGATACAGATTTTTAATAACACACAATAAATAAAAATGAATAATATTTTAAACCAGAAGGGAAAGATTTATTTTATTTTTACCGTAAAATTCTCAAAAAAATGTTATTTGAAATGTTTATATCATTCTCTTTACGAACCCAATCATAATTTATGTATTTGAAGCAATTCCATTTAAAAGCAGCATTTATTTCTAATATATTTAGATGAACTGATGTGCAAGTGTCTTTTTCAAATGCATTTTCTGAAAAATGAATTTTTTTCTACAGCTGGTTCACAGAAAACATGAAATCGCAAAACACAATTTAATTAAATGTAATAAAATTTGGTATCTATATGTAAAAAAAATCTTTAAGGGTGCAAGAGAGCACAAATATTAAGATAGCTTCATTTTGTCGCTTTGTATACTCGCTTTCAGTTCAAAACATGAGAAATTTTGACAAAAAATCATTAACGGCAACTTCAAATATTCATAAAAATTTATTTAATATTACATTATAGATAATATGAGATATATATATGTGAGAGGAACATTTTATATGTCTATTATTTTTTTACAGTTTTTCTTAGTACTAAAAATTTTGCTAAGATTTCATTAACTAAGGAGTTTTTTTAATACTAATGATAATACATTTATTTTTTCTAATTCTGGTTTTTCAGGCTATTTCTGTTATTCGGCTCCATAAAGATTTTGTCATACATTTTTTTTAAAAAATTAATCTCTAAACCTTATCAGATACATGAAATAAATTAGCATTTCTAAATAAATTTAAATCAATTATTTTGCAGTGTATTGTAATAAAATCCGATATAAGACTTTTATGGGATGATTACAGCAATTCCTTTAAAAAACTAATTGATATTTTTATTGTATTGCAGTAAAATTGCACGACTTTTGTGGTTTTTGAAAATGTAGTGCAAAATGCAAGTATCCGACGCTCTTTGGATACTTTGTGAATTTTTATAATGTTTTAAATGTTACGTTGCATGTTGTTACACTGCATTTCTACCGATTCTTAGAGTTCTCTGATTTTTTTTTCTTTTTAGTTTTTATTAAACAAGTACATTGCAATAATTTGCTTAGAAAGATTTATTTTGGAGATTCCAAACATTCGTTGATTCGTATATGTTATTTTGAAGCAGTATTGTGGTAAAATATCTTTGCAGAATTTTTGGAGGTGCTTTTTAATTAAATTTTTAAGAACATATTTTGGCAAAATGCAGTGTAAAATTTCTTTTGAATATTTTTTAAATCTATTTATGAATCAACTATATTCTATATATAAATCAACTATTTATAAATTAACATTTTCTGTAACATTAATATTATAGAAAATATAGGATTTATATAGGATTTCTTTTGGATATAATTATTTTCATTCTCTAAAATATTATGTGATTTCGCTTGGAATTAAACATTTTTTACATATATTCAACATACATGTGAAAAATAACAACCTAATATCTCCAAAAAGTATATATAGCGATATAGCGAACATTTTTTGTTTGCTTTTGAAATATTTTTTCCAAAACTGTCTTAATTAGAAAAGAACAAGAAAATGATAAATTCTATTTTAATCAGAGCCTGAGCAAATAATTTGTTTATCGTAATAATATAACTAGAAACTAATTCCAAAAATAGGACTTTTAAGTCAGATCCGTTTTCGCAAAGTAATACAAATATAAATTTAATGCTCTATTCTTCCAAAATTAATTATTTCATTATTAATAGTTTGTTGAGCAAGGCGATTGAAATTAATTAAGTTTTGATTAAAAAATTACGCATTTGGTTGGTGTTTCCAGTAATCTTTTCAAAGAAAGTGATTTATTCTTCTTTCTTTGTAGTATTCTAAAACGTAACGACAGGTGATTACTTAAAATAATATAAGTTAGACAGTAATTTTTAAAAGGATTTTTTTAATGCTCATGTTCATTGCAAATTTAAAATTCTATTCCTTTAATTCTCTAACAATCGCGGAATACAATAGCTTTATCCGGAACAATCTAGCCTAAAATGCGTATCACCTACGATTACACATGTTATACACCCTGCATTACCACGAGTGAGAGTTTTATTGTGGTAATTAGGGTTTTATGAGGTAGTAACAATTATTAATTGCTCGCTTAATAGTGTTAGGAACTTATCTAATGATACCGGTCTTCAAGACTCCATGTTTCTTTAGCGAGTACTCTATCTGCTTTAAACAGCCGGAAAGAATGCATAACTATAAATTCAGATTTTGAGACCTTGGCGAAATGACTATTCAGAAGCTTTGCTGTAAATTATTTACGTAATACAAATTTACGGCACCCTTTTCTATAGAGAGAATCGTAGATTATGTATAAATAAAATGATCATTTCAATTTATTTATAAATGGAATAAATTGAATGGATTATTGAACTTTCGTTGAGGAGGAATCCATCCTCTTTCTCTTATTTGCAGAAAGAATGTAGGTGAATATTAAGTGGGAAATAATCGTAGTTCCAATTACATTTGTTTTTATAGCAACGTTATCTTCATATATTTTAGCAGTTTTACAATAAATGTGACTGGATGACATCTGGACAACCCTCGTCATATTTCTGGACAACCCTCGTCACCCACAAGGTCAAACGACAAGGTCAGTGGGTACTTAAGACATTTCTCCAAATTTCCACTCACCGCTGAATCAGACATGTTGGATTTGGACGATATTTGACCTGCGATTATACCACAACCAGCTCTAATTATTCATTCCTTATTAATGTTATTTTTAAACCAACTGAATTCTGAAATTATCTGATTAACAGATTATCTTTTAAACTATTTGACATTTAAAAACTAAACTAAACATTCGATGCGGCGAGCATGCCGGCACGTTATTCATAGATTACCATGGAGAGAACTTCATTACATTTCTCTTTCCATCAATCAGGTATGACGAGCCGAGCGTGCCGCCATGCTTGCTACAGGCGATGACTAGAAGATACTTTTTCTGTCAAAAGATTTTATTATTTAATGGAACTGAAAAAACAAACCAAGAGAAAAAATCGCAGAGTCCATTTAAATTAATATCAGAGAAAGGAAATACCATTATCCGAACTCCTACAGATCTAATTTCGTATACTTTTTATAATTGCTTTAAGTAGAATATACCAAATTCTTTTTTTGACCTACCACTGAATTGAAGAGCCTAACTTTTACTAATAAGGAAATATTTTTGTTCCTACGTACTTAAACGGAGCATCAATTTAAATCACTTTTAATTAGATTATATCACTTAATTTTGCTTTGGAGCATGCTTTTGTGTCCAATTATAAATTAAAATGATTTTTAATTTGTAATTTTTTCTGATATTTGCAAATATTGTTGAACCTTTCTATATCTCATCTCTTTCTTTTCAGATTGTTTAATTTTTTATGGAATTTCTAGAATTTACAAAATAATTATTTTATTAAAATAGAAGGTATGATTTAATTTGAGGTCTAATTAATCTTATGATTAATCTTGTGATTGACGTGTTATAACTTTTAAAATCTTCAGTGTAAGATTTCGTTGACTTTCAGGGAAGATATTTGATTACTCTCTATTATACGCAGCAATTTTAGATAATACACTTTTTACAATAACTATTGATTGTTAATACTATTGTTAATATTATCAAAATATAAAGATTTTTTAACTTTTTCGATCGGTGCAAGATGACCGTTATAATGACATCGTCATGTTACATTAAGTGCTTTTTACTGTTTGGTATTTGACTTTTATAAGCATTTATTGTTTATTTTGTATGATTTTTTCGGTTAACATTATTTTCAAACTGTTTCATTTCATACTATAAAACACATAGACATGCTGATAATATTTTAACCATCTCACTTTCGACATAAGACACAAATAGAACGTTTAAAGCAAGAAAAGCAAGAGGCTCAGGATACGAAAAAAGGATTTTCTATTAATAAACTGAAATTTGTCCTGACTCTCATGAAATGAGCTAAAACTTCCAAAGAAAATGCAGAAGAAATTCTACATATTGAGAGATCCATTTTTACCCTCTATTAAGAAACTACAACAGAATGTTTCAAAAGCTACACATGGTGACGCAAGGAATGCTCAAACTTAGAAGGAGGGAAATTTGTGATCAGTTTTTGATTAGGGAGAAACACTAATTTTGAGTAATATTAATTTACTATGAACTAAAGCTTTAAACAAATTAACCTTTTCATTGCTACTATTCGAGAAAACGTACTTTACGATATTTAATTGATTAATGTACTGTCTTATATCTTCTAAGAAAAAAAGGTATTAATCTTTTTTCAGGATTATCGTATAGTCCTGAGGTCAAAACCATCCTGTCCCAATCCCGGGATAAGATAACACTTTTGCCTTAAGTTACTAATATAGCAAAAAATAATGATTATATTAAAATAAAAATTATCCAACTAGATACAATTCAAGAAAAGGTCATTTTAATAACATAAGCGAAGAAAAATAATTTATCACAAAAACTGAACTTATTAAAAATACTCTGCTGTTAACATTGTCATCTTGCGCCGGTCTCTCCTTATACGAAATAAATAATTTTATACATTAGTCATTAAATTATTTGTCATTTATTTTTAAAATCTTCGTGATGACAGTTTCAATCATTATAAAATATAGGAATAATATTTATTTATTGGAGTTTCAAAAGGTATTATGCCTAAACACTTATTTTAATAAAATTATCCATATTAGCTATATAATGCTTCGCACAAAGTACGAAGTTCATTTGAGAGATTATGAATTTCTATAGATATAAAACTTTAGATATAAACATTTTACAATAGTTTTTTTTAATTTCAACTGAAAATTGCAGTAGATAAACCATTTCATAAATTTACTTTGAAATTATTTGGCATTATTTTTAAAATGAGAAAAATCAAATGACGCAAATGTAATCAATACACAGACAGCATAGGAACATACTTTATTTATTTAAGTTTCATAATTTATTCGCAGGAGATTGATTATATATAATTTGATACTTTTATTTACATCAAATGCCAGTGTTAAGAAAGAATATTTCTTCGCTTAGAAATAAGATGAAGATTTTCAAGATAATGAATTTATACTGAAAGAAAATGACAAAGCGGTAAACTCTATCACGATTCTATAAATCCCCTTCAAGCAAGGCATCTATAAATACTAATATAGTCCCGCCTTAACGAAATTGCTATAAGGTTTCACGTTTTGCTCTATCTTTAATATTATCGCGAAACGATCTCGTCTTCCACCTCTTTGAAAATGAGACCTCGTGAATTGTTTCATCTCTCATAGAAAACGATTGGCTGCGGCGACATTTAACAAAAAACAAGTTCTGGGCACTTAGATCTTAATGGGCACCAAGCCTTCAGTAGTAATTGGAGTGTGTTGACTTCGAATGAGGTATCTAATCCAAATAATTGCACATTATTATTCAAGCTGTTAAACACAATCCAGTTCGATGGCTAGGACATCTACCTCGGTGATGATAGCTAACTGTCCATCAGCAGTTATAAATGCATTTGTTTGAAAGATTTGATTGTTTAAACGTGGTATTGATATCTGTAAAGTGTAAGCTGGCAATAAATTATATCCAGTTTAGAGTGATTGTAATAGCTGTGCGTTAAGAAATATAATTTAATTTTGGTTTGCTGTCTTAAGGATGCGTTAGAACGTATGGAAATATCGTATGGTGATATAACCAAAATAATATGCACATTATATAGTCTCTGCATATTTATTTTTTCTTTAAAATCAAACATTTACAAATCATTAATTTTTTATAAAAGGAATCATTAATTCTCATAATGAGTTCATATCTCACCTCGTTGTACCATCAGTGATGGATGCACCAGTGTGATTATTTACAATGTTGTTTCACACACGGTGTAAAATTAAATAAAAATATTTGTTGCTATAATCTGTGGGGAATTTACATCTAGGTAGACAAGGCAGCTGCCTAAGATCACCTGGCTGAAAGGAGCCGCCGGTAGCACAATTAAAAAATGCAGCACGCATAATTGTCAAATAGTATAGTATAAACAATTAGGACTACAGTGTATGTTTATATTGAATTATTAAAATTCATTATTAAATGAATTGAAGTATAATTAATTACTAATTTATAATATATGGTAATATTTATTTTTCAATTAACCGATTATATTATATTGAACTTGGAAGTTTGACTATAAAGCTAAAAATTATGTAAAATAATAATTTTTAATTTTATGGTTTTCTGAAATTTATTGCTTGCTTACAATCTATAATGAAAATTAAATGCTTTTATTTCCAAGCAAAAGAAAGCAGTAAATATTGCAGATTTTTAAAATGAATGATTAATTTCAATAATTATGGTTAATGTTTAAAAAGTTTTATTATTTTAGCCATTTCTTTCCATGATAAACATATTTAAAATTAAATAAATAATAGCATATATATTTTTTCGAAGTAACTGAAATAAAAAGTCAAACTAAAAGGAATGATTAACATATTGATAGATTTAAAAAAAATGCTTAAATATGAAACTAGATTGACCAGTTATTTAAAGAGGGTATTCATAATGTACACTGTCTGCCGCCTAAATCTGCCGCTTGTAATAAATGCTTCGATAATGATTTTATTAAAAAAATGAAAATCTTAATTGCTTCAATATATCATTTTACTTAATAACTTTTTTTAGAAATTCGAAGCCATTATTTAAAAATTCAGCATGGTTAATTAGTATTTAAATGACAATAATAATACTACTTTTCTTGATTTTTTCTTTCTTTGAATTCTTCAATTAAAATATTATTGATATTTAAAAAATTAATTCATCTTATTTCAAAATTTAATTGCCAATTATATCATTACATGCGAGAAATATTCCGCAAATTTAAGATGTCATCATTTTTTTAAAATTTCCCCTAAAGATCTAAATAAACCCTCTGAATGATTTCATATTTCTTTTTAAATATTTTATTTAAAACGCTAACACGCCATTGCGAAATATCTTTTATTCGTTCGTATATTTTTTAAATTGTTTCAAAACATTTAATTATAATTGAAATTCATTTTAAGCGATTTATATATTTATTTGCGTATCTATTTCAAATTTTAACCGCACTTTTAAAACATGAGTCGAATGTTGATTATTTATTGAATCACAATGCCAGTTACAAATTCAAAATGGTATAAAATAACGGAATAAGTTAATAATGACCACCATAGTTTTATTTTTCATGTAAACAGTTAAACTATTGTATGAATTTTTAATTAAAAACTATTTTGTATATATTTGTGAAGCATGGAGAATGATTTGCTATAGTATGTCTATTTTTTAAAAACTGACAAAGTCGGAGACTTTCTACTTGGTGTTCACTGCATCATTGCAATTTTTTTCTGAAACTTTTGATATCTAATAAGCATTGCATGATAGTTAATCGATAAACCTGACTGAAAACCATTATCCACGCCCTATTTTGAGGATTATTTTTTTAATCGGATAGGCGTAATGTTGGAACAAAGTTATGTAATGGTTCAGTATCGAGACCTTTCCAGGGCAACCCTTTTGTGAGTTTATAACGTTACCACAGTAACGATTTAACACATTCGAAACCATCCTTAAAATATCTACCGTAATGACAATCCTTCAGTTAATACGCTTATCTGAGCATGGAATGACCCGAAAATTGGGTAGTTCAGATCCGAATGGTTTTTAAGTAGCACTTTATTTAATATATCTAACTATTTTTTATGATATATCCAATTCAATGATAAGACGCATACTAGTATTTGACTTTATATCGACACTACAATACTAATGTATTATTAGTTAATATATAAATATTTTATATATAATTAAATATGGTATGGAGTAGAAAAACCCGATCGTACTTGAATGTACATGATATATTATAAAGAATGTGGAAAAATAAGCATTTCATTCTTTCAGTACTTTATTCAACAAACATTTGCTGTATTCTACGTGTTACAAGCTTTTTTTAGCAAGATTATCATCCCGTTTAGAAGCTATTCGAAGCTATTTCACGACTGAACTGAGGGTATGAATTTTGATCAGATGACAAAAAAGGCATTTGATCTTACATCTCTTCTGGCCACTTCCACATTACATCGACAGATGTGGTGTGACTCCCGAATGATTTAGCATCCAAAGGAGCCACGAATAAGCGGATATTTGAAGGAATCGGGTCACATACTTGTAATTCCCCACCCCATGCTTGAATTTAGAATAAGTTAAATATATGTATAGGTAATTAAATTAATAATATATTAATTAATAAATTATTATATTTTATAGGTAATTAAATTAATAAAGTTATTTAACTTAAAATGAAAGTTCAGAACAGATCCTTACCTTGTATAATCACGAGGTGAAAAACTTGATCGCAAAGTGACATGTATTTTCTGCTTCTTTCAGATGGACCATGCCTTTCTCATGGTTGTCCGTATCATTTTGTCACCCACCAGTATTTAAAAATATATAATATACAAATATATAAGCCAATATGCCCATGTAAATAAAATAATCGCAATTTCACAAATAACAATAAATAGTTTAGTTATAGATTCACAAATAACAAAAATGCTGACTATAATTCATTACATGATCAAAAAGATAGATAGGAGATATAAAAACAAACTCTAAAGCAGAATTTAGAAGCTATTTACATAATATCAGAATAATTGCCTTCCCAAAGACATAAACTTTCTAATAAAATTTCTCTCAGTTCCTTAACCATGATAATTAGCCCTTGTTGGGCAACAAGTTTGACTTGTTGGCAACATATGTTTGACTAGATCCACAATCCCAAGGGTACCATTATTCATCGGAAGTTCTTATGTCTTTGAACATGTTACATTCATAGAATTAGTGGATAACTGTACCTTTGCCAATTCATTCATAAGCATTGTAATGATAAAATACTTTGTTTATGCAATGGAAAAAACACACAAAACTTCAATCTTACGTCGGTTTTTCTTTTTAAAATTTACAATTTTCTGTGTCAGTCATTCTGCCACCGACTCTGCTAAGAGAGAAATTTTCCCTTTAAGTTGATGAATGAATAGAAAACAAAATTATCTGGTGCTGATTTAACTGGTGATGAATGATGAATGAATTTCATTGAAGAACTTCAATCTTATTTCGTTTGCCAAAACAAGAAGAAAAAAACGTTGGATGAATTTATTACACTTCATAATGCCATGTTTAATAATCATAAACAATCAACATGTCAGACAACTTTCAAAGTTTTTTTTTTTAATTGAACGCTATCTGTGTGCACAAAGATTGTATAAAATAAGAAATGTGTAATTAGTACTTTGGGCAATAAAGTGATTTTTTATGATAATATCTAATTTAAAATTAAATAATTCTAATTAAAATTCGTCGTTTCACGCCAGTTTGCACCTTGAAAGATGTATAAAGACTTTACTATATTCGAGAATAATTTTCATTTCAGTATCATTTACATTCTAAAAAATCTCAACCAATTTAGAGACTCGCAATTGTATACAAAAAATATTCATCACTCGTGTAATTTAAAAGCAAAATAATGACTTTAAACTCATTTTATTCTTAAGAGTTATGTTAAGAATCTAACTTTAAAATTTTAAAAGATTTTGTGTAAGTTAAAATGGCTCATAAAAATTGTCCAGCAATATTATTTTTTAAAGGAAAACGAAGCTAATTTTTCAACAACCATTTTTCTGCTTTATATTCCTAACATGTTCAAGCGTCATCAAGGCCTAAATTCTCAAACCTTTACTTCAATGTAAATTTTGTTAAAGTCATTAGCATATGTTTTATCTTACAGCAGTAAATGAATACTTCATACCTTTAATTTAATAAATAACGATTTTCTCTGAAATAGCTGGGAATTAATGCATTTCCAACGTTATTTTGTATGTGTCTAATTTTTGAAAATTTTCTATTTGGAAGTAAAGACCTTCAAAGACAAATGTAGTGACATGTTTAGCTTTGAATCAAGGTCAAAACATAAAAAAATGTAGAAATATAATAAATTCCTAAAATTTATGGAATTTAGCCATTGCTAATATTTTTATTCAGAACCAAAATGATATACTATGCAATTTTTATATTTTGTTGAAGCCTGTTTTTATATTTTTCTTCCTTCTTAAAAATATTCAACATAGAAAGAAACTAGAGCAGATTCAAGATAGTTCCATTAGTAGAAATATTTCTTCACATTTACATCGAAATGTCGCATGTCAAATTTGACAAAAAAAATGTTTTAATGCAAAACACTTGCACATGTAAATTACATCTGCTCTCAAATTGTTGTATGTGACCAGGTGATAGAAGATATAAAAAGGCTATACTGTTAATGGTTTCAGCTTTTACAACAAAATGTCGAATGTGGTGCGAGTCTGATTTTTTACATAAACAGTTGTATATAATAACGAAAATTTTGATATTTAATATTTAAGCGATTATTTGCTTCCTAGTTTAAAAAATTGCTCGACTTGATGAATCAATCTCGCATTTGTAAGATAAGAGGCGTGGTCGCAATCTTTCTGGATTCGTGACCAGAAGATTAATTGCTTGAGCTAAGATTCCAGAGACAATTCGCCGTTAATGTGATTCTAGTTTATACTATATATGGCGGTAGTCAAATTTCTTTGAGTTCTTGAAATATGAAAATAGGTATCGTTTTAATGGTCTTATTGCTTCTCGGAATGCTTAGGATAGTCACAAATATTTTCCATTTAATTTCAAACTACGGATTTAATTTAAAAAACTGTTACATATTTATTCGATATGGTAAATTCCTTAAAAATAAAATTTAAAAAAGCTGGGATCATTTTCAGAAAACATTATCTTTTTTTTTAAATCTTTTATCAGAGAATTATTTTTGTCAAATGGGTAACAAATTTGAAAAATCAAATTAAATCCATTGCAGTTAATTTCCACTGCATCTTAAAATCTCTGCCGCTGAAATAAATATGCAAAAAATATTATCAGAAAAGTATACAGTGTCATTACAATTAAGCATCTTCGAATGCTTTTGTTCTTCGTTGGAACGTGGCCCTTTTTCGACCTGTTTGTATAGCAAAATTCTTCGATGAAAGATGGGATTAGATTTAACGCTTTAAATTGGTTAAGGAAGAAGAAAAGTTGATTAATTGTATTTCCTTTTTCACCGTTGACCTAAGAAAAACAATAAAACCTATCAAATAAAAAACACACACAACAGATTCATATTCTGTAGGTCTAGGTCAAAAGAAACGCACACTATACAGTGGTTTATCATTCGTGTGTAGGCAGGTGATTGTCAAGCATATGAAAATGAGGGGAGATAGAACCGGTTAAAACTGCGTCTGTTTAGCAAAAAAACATACAACTCGCTTCATGCAAATCAGTTTTAAATCAACACACAATTCCTTATAATAGAAACGTGAAGTACATATAGGTTTAAAATAAATTAAGCTTATACATGAAGGATGAAAAAAATTTCTAACGAAGTAAGAAAGAGAAAAAATAATTTACGATTAAGTTTTTTCTTTTATCTAACTTCATAAGGGAATACATTTTTTTTCCTTACCGAAAAACACGTGTTTGAGTTATTAAGTAAGAAGATAACGTAACAGCAGATGATTTCATTTTCTATTTTTTTGCAAAACGAATTTCCATTTTACAAAATGGTGAATCCAAATGAATTTTCTGGCGAGCTTTCGCTTTGAAATGACGTTTAAATGCAAATAAATCGCCTGATTGCAAAAAAAAAAAAAAAAAAAAACTTTTTTGTGACGGTTTTCTAAAAAAAAAATTATAAGTTTTCTTTATTAAGACTGTTCTTTATTCTCGAACTGACTTTATTGTGGTATCTCTGCCATTAAAGTTTGAAAACATTAAGACATAAATTTAACTATTTAGACCATATATTCTTACAGAATTAAAATTTCCTATAAACAGTCCTGTACAAAAATTTTTTTCAAAAAAATTCAAAAAATAATTTTTTGCATGCAAAAATGGTTTTTTCTTTGTTATATTATTGAAAATATTACGTCAGCTATAAAAGCATTAACTGGTGAAATATATTCAATGAAAGACATAAATTGTATTCATTTGACAATGATTCATTAAAACTGACAATGATTCATATGACAATGATTCATTAAAACTGACAATGATTCATATGACAAAGATACATTGATATTAACAATGATTCATTGAATGACGTTCATTGAAATATATTCATATGACAATGATTTGAAAGAATACCTTAGCAAGTTTTCTACACCTGATGATCACATTCAACAATACTATTTCT
Organism: Argiope aurantia; assembly: GCA_026543865.1. NCBI lineage: Eukaryota > Metazoa > Arthropoda > Arachnida > Araneae > Araneidae > Argiope > Argiope aurantia. The sequence continues at coordinate 790,748 of JAPMOR010060953.1, read as the reverse complement.
CTGACTTAGGATAAATTCAAAATCATGTGATGCGCATCAAATACGCCGCACCAATTGGATTTTGGAATCCATCGCCTACGGTATGGGATAGTGTTGAATTAGATGACGCCCACGGTTATAACTATCAAGTGGCAGCAATTCATGATGTTGTAACTCGCTCTGAATTGTCAATTGTTTTACTTATTATATTTACTTTACTTATTATCTTTACTTATTTTTAAGGTTTGAAATGGCTTTCTAGACGGGGGGGGAGATAAAAATAAAACGATCTGATCTGTTTTATGTAATGCATTTTATAAAGAAAAGAAAGCATTTCAATTTTTGCTCACTTTGTATTGTTAAATCTTCTTTTAAAAAATGCAGCTGTTATGATATAATAAAGCATATTTAACCTCTATTCAAATAGTTTCACAAAATATTATTCTTTACAATTAAGGTAAATACCATATTTCGAACCTTTAGTTTATTCCATTTGGTTACCTCAATTCAATTTATGGTCATTTACGTTTTATAAATATATTTTTATTGCTAAGCTTTCATCGGAAAACAAAACATTTAAGAAAATAGTTTTTTTTTCAAATTCAAATACTTATATAATACGTATAAACAATTTTCTCTTACAGTTGTCATAAACTGATTTCAAAAGTTCCTTTTAGAAATATTTCCTTTACTGAAAGAATAACTGTGCTTTGAATGCATAAGACGATTTAACCAGGCTAGAAATTCTACTTCAAAGAAAAATATTTTTCTTTCGAACACTTTCTTCACGTGGAGTTAGTGAATAAAAATGAACCGAGATGTTTCACTATAAAATGAAAAATTTCTACATCTCTACCTTAGAAATTTTAAACTATGTGATTTCCAACTCTGTTTAGGAGCAAAAGGCAATCTCATATAGTAATATTTACTCAGTTTATAGAACTGTAAAATATAATTTGAATACTAAAATTATAACAAATTCTATTCTTTTTACCCATATCGCAGCATAAAACTATGATTGATAGCGGTTAATTGACATTTGAAAACGATAAATACTCTTTATTTGGGGGACCAATTTAAAAATTTCATTCTTGGCTTTTTTTATAAGTTTTAAAAGACGTTTATTTTGAAATTTGAAATAAAAATGCCTGGTTGTGTTCTGTTCGATATATTTATTTAAGTGCGATTTAAGTATAAATGATTTTGTGAATGATAAAAGAATAATTATTAGTATCGATGACATAATGATTAACCGCTTAACTGTTTTGTCCGAGTGCCATACGTGCATCGATTTATAGAATTTTGATAGTTGTAAGCAAAAAATAAACCGTTCATAACGATTATAATTCAAAATTAAAATTACTTCGAATACAAAGATAAGTCAAGTATTCAATGGATTTCCATTTGAATCAAAATAAGAAAATATTCCCAAAATAGAAGGTGTCATCTTATTAGATAGTAAAGAAAATAAAACAATTAAGTGGTTAATGTCATAAATAATGTATTTTTACCGTCATTTATGACATTATAATATAGACCTGATTTTTAAGCTTATCTAGGAAGTATGCGTATGAACAGTTCGCAAAACTCAAAATCGGAATTGAAAATTAATTAATTAATTTAGAAGCTTTAAAAAGTGAAAAAATTAAACTTAAATGACTTATATTAATAAAACACATTTTGTAAAACAATGAATGTATTATCATATATTGTCGTTATCACTTCTTTGAGCTGAAAAATTAGTGGGAAGGTTCTCGATTCAACTTTCTCATAAACAGTCATTATATAGTGATTTTCGTACTTAAAATGATCTTAATGTGAAAATTAAGCCTTTTGGAATAATTTTTCTCTCCGATTATCGAATTGGTTCCCAAATTTAGTTATGATTTACAATTTTGATATAAAAATCACATAATAAAATCCACATTTATAGCTTTCTATGTTATCCGGAGTTATCGAGTTTACACTACATTTGAACAATCAGACAGACAGACAGTCAATATAATGATAGGTTTGATCCAAAATATGATACACATCCAGATATCTACATTCTGAAGTCAAAATCAAATACCAAGTTTTCATCCTAGATTACTGATATTTTAGCTATCCAAATCATCGGGGCTTTGAGTTACTGTGTATACATGCGCTATGCATTCTACAATATCTGTGTTAAGAGTACAAATGAAATTTCATTTATTTAGATAGTTCCATTATTTCTAATTATAATGATTACAAACAGAAAGGCGTATGTAATTCAAAAAAAAAAAGAAATCGAAGTAAGGGAAATACTAAATATAGAAGTTCATCTAAACCTCTTCGTTGAATATATTTTGATAATTCCAGTAATTTCTTTTTCTAAAACATAACATTTGCTACTAAAAACTGAATTTTTCTATTGATTTCTGCTTGTTACAAAAAAAAACAAAAAAAATGCTCTGATTTTTTTTTGTAGAGGGGAGGAGAAATTGCTTTATAGCTATATCTGCATTTATAAATTTATCTTCATGATACCAGAAACTATATTTGACATTAACCTAACTACATACATATTTATCTTTTTTAAACTTTTAGATTCAGAAAACTTACTATAATGTTCATGCTGAACTCTGGATATCTGGCAATCGATTTCAATTGCGCTAAGATTACAAATCGATTGTATGATTGCTAGTACTTTATCTATAAATAGAATATAATAATTTATTAAGAAATTGAGTTTTTATGACCTAACTAAAATTACTTTTGAGTTTTAAATAATAAACTTAACCATAAAGTTTTTGAAACATTCTTCATAACATTTCCCAAAGTAAGGAAGTGATCATAGACTAAATTTTTTTTAATGCTGTTTCTATAGAAACTGATGAAACACATAAAATGAAGCTTGTTTGAAATGAACTATATCAGAAATGAAATTGATCTTATCTTATTTAAAATTGGCAACTTATTTCCAGAAGAGTCGATGACATGGCATAAAATATTTTTGAAACACTTTTATTTTTGACTTAATTTATGTTGATGAAGCTTTAAATTGGCAATCGATTTTTCACTCATTTGCTGATATGCTAGTTTTTAGTAATTCTGTGTATTCCTGACGACATTGCGGTTTTTAAATATTTCCTGAAATTATCATCAATTGATTAATTAATAAAATTTTGATTCCAAACCAGTAGTGCCATCTAGTAATGTATTTGTAAATATTATTATGAAATTTCATATTATTTATAAATAATATATATCAGTATATATTTATAATAATATATATATATAATAATATATCAGTATACTGATAAATTATAAATTAAGCAACAAGAAGTAGATAATAAGTAAAATAAAAAAAAAATTTCTTTGTACTACACCAATAAAAGTAAGTTAACTTTTTATTAAATTTATTCAAGTGTTTTAAGTTTTTCCCATACATCCTGAATTTCTGAACAATTTAAATTTTTACTAAACAGCTTTTCTCGTACATTTTGCTTATGATCGGTTTTATTTGATTTAAGTACAAATCGCTAAAAGTTTTTTAGAATATCCAGTGCGGTTTTATATAACAAATGATTAAATTGTTCTAAAGTTCAAACCCTTGTTACCAACATCTATCATATATTACCAAAATAAAATTTCTTACCTGATATTATTGATAAAAAAGAACGCTCTGTTTGTTCTCTGATACGAAAACCATACTTTTGCGCATGCGTCAGGATGTATTTATTTAGTCAAAATTACAGTGTGAGGAAAGGTGAAAGGAGGAGTTTGCATTTAACAATAAGGTGAACTCGGATTATTCGCGATTTATTGGATAAATCGTGAAATTGTGTTTAAAGGATTCTAAATCACAGTAAAAGACTTTAGAACAATTTTTATTTATTGTAAAAGGCCTAGACATTAAATTCGGATAAATAAATGGAAGATTTCTATTCTTAAAATTTGATTATTCAATTTTTTACAAAATAATAATAATTTTTAAATCATAATAATAATTCTTAAAACGCTTAAATAATAATTATAATAAATAAAATGATAATTGTTTTTTAAAGACCTCTTTTTTTATTTGTTATTGAATTTTTTATAACATTTTTAAATTTACAACAGTAGATAATCTCTGTCACATTTAATGATATTATATAAAATATTCTTTGTGCCATTCCTAAAAGTTTTCTTGCTATTTGAATTGGCCATATAAGAAATCGATACGCAATTTTGAGTTCAAATAAAATAGTTCAGTAAGAAACGACTTGACTCTCATATAAATGTGAGAAAAAGAAAAGAAAAAAAAAAAAAACTGAACAAAAAAATTTCCAATGGAGCGGAAATCAAGGTATAAGAATTCCAGAAATACACTCATATTTTCGCATCTCACCCCTTAGCGAGGTAGAATCGTCGAAAAGTGGTAGTCTTGGAATACTGAAACGAACATTATCACTTTTTCTCTTCAGAAAAATGATGTGATCAACTGCATCAACTTTCCACCAGTTGATCATCTATTAATTAGATCATTATTTCCAAGTTTCAGCTTAAATGTATGTTCACTCTCTATCTTTTTTCAATATTTCTTCAGTTATATTACCATGCCTTATCCATGCTTTTTAGAATGTTATCGCATTATATTTATATTCTTTATTTTATGTGTTGAACAACTAATTAAGGACGTTATTTAAGGACTCAACGACACTTGCAAATAGGTTTGTCAGATATTTGAATTTTTCATCATTACCTTCATAGTTTACTGTTCTCCCGCTGGTGTGGCGTGGAGAGGGAAGTGCCAGCTCAGGTGCCGTGCTCCTCATCTGATCTCGGTTCAAAATTACGAAGTCTGTCCCAAAATAGTCCTAGTGTTGCTTTACAACGGGACGTTAATATAAATAAACTAAACTAACTTCATTGTTTACTTAATGAAGGAAATGCAAATTATGCAAAAACTTTTCATCTTTAAAAGCTGATAAAACATAAATATTTATATGCATTTTGAAATTATCTGTAGTCAACGAAATTTTAAGATGATAATACATTAAATGCTACAAAAGATCAATTAATTAGATGGAACGAATGAATATGTTGAATGCGTGTTTCTAGGTTTATTAGGAATGAAATAAAAGAGCTTCATTAACGAACAATTTGCGTTTAAATATAGAATTTTATAACTTAGAATATAGAAATTTAAAATGGATCCTAAAGGTGTGTTTAACAGAATGTAATAGAGCTGTGTGGATAAAATTAGGTGTTTGTTTGGCTCAAACACTGCGGTTATGAATGTTGACATTTCTATTTAGGTTAAAAAGAGCCTTACCCGTCCACGAAATGTTACAATGTTTGCTATTAATACTGCAAACAGCACTATTATTACCCGCAAATGGTCAGTTTTTTTTTTTTTTGTAAATTATTACCAGATTTAATAACAGATTGTACCTAAGTTTGCCTTTTACGGCCATTTCGAAGTAGAATAATTATAAAGGCAATGTATTTAAAATTTATTCGCAAATAAATTAAATGTTTCGAACTTAAATGCTGTTCAAATATATCAGGTTGTTTAAAATTAGGTTTAAATGAAACTGTTTGAACTGAAATTCTCTGAAAATGTTTATATTTGTTCAAAATGAATCATGTGAAATTAATGCTCAAATAAATTAAGTCATTTGAAAAATGTTGTTCAAATAACTTCATTAATAATCGATTTGATACATTAAACTAATACTCAGAATTATATAGCCTGTGCAATAATGCACCTTTTATATATAATTTTCCTTTTTACTATGAACTTCAATTATCGCTAATTACAGGTATGAGAAAAACTTACTATTTTGAAGAAAAATATAGTATCTAAAATATTATATTCAAGAAATATATTTGCATAATCTTTCATTTCGTGTTTTAAAAAAATACTTAAGTTGATAAACAGCATACCGCTGTAAGAAAGGACGAAAATAGGGGAATGCTATGAGAGGAGGATAGAAATAGAGGGAAAAAACCAAAGAAAAAAAAATGGAGGGGGGGGGGGGGGACTGGACGGGGGATAGTCTAAAACCTGTTTTTTTTTTTTTTTTTTTTTTTTTTGTAAATCCATGCTGCTAGCGCCTTCCTGGCCGAACTTAGTGGTTATGAGGAGAACAGAATGATTAATGATGTTACGTTCCTGGTCATGCTGAATAGACTTTTTATTGAAAAATTAACCCTCAATAAAGAATAATTAATCAAGTTTCCGGTAATTGAAGGATTATAGTTTTTTCCCCCGGTAAATACTCCTTCGTGCCATGCCTCATAAAAAATTAATACGCGGTAGCTTTCAAAGTTTTATTTTTTTACCCTAGCATGAAATGATTTATATATTTTTAACTCTCCCTTTAAAAAATTTAACTAGTTGTTTCTGTGGCGCTCTTTTTAAAATTCTTTTGTTGTCATTTTCTTAGATGCTTTACCAGGATTGTATCATCACCTTAAACAAGATTACATCATTATTTATGTTTCTTTTATGAGATGAATACCAAAAAACATTAATTTCCTTCAAAAATTGTCAGGAAAATTACGAAATAAGTTTTTCTTTTAGAACGAAAAAAAAATTGTTTTTCTTTTAGAACGAAAAAAAAAATTGTTTTTCTTTTAGAATTTGTTTAAATTTGTTTTTCTTACATGAACTCTTGATGGTAGGAATTGTTTATTAGTAATATAGAAAAAATCCTCTAATTAATATGCAATGCACGAATAATATAAACGAAGGTTACGTACACCGACTGTTTATTCTCAAACCTTAATTTGAAAGGTTGACGGAAAGAATACAAAACATAATTGAATCTTCAGAACATTAAAAATGAATGAATTTAAACATGGAATAACTTATTTTGAATGCAAATGATGACTTCAAACAATCTCAGTAATTATTTAAGAATCGCAATTATTTTATTTTTTCAAAAATTTACTTGCTTCGATGTTGGTAAAATTTTTTGAAATGAGTCACATTTTTTTTAATAATACTGATTTCATAAATTTATATACATATTGTAAAAATATATATCTTTTTTATATAAATGTAATAAAATATTTTTATAAATGTCATATCCTTGATTAAAGAAACCTGTATTATGGTAAAACCTGTATTATGGAAACCTGTATGGTTTTAGGCATTATTAGTTATTTATGTCTATTAAATTCATAACTGCCAGTGCACTGATAATGAAGCTAGTTTAGTTGACTTCATTATTTACTTATAAAGAAAAATAACTAGAAGAATTAAATTTCATAAGTAAGAAACAGTAAAACAGAGATTATTTTATTTTATCTTAAAAGAAATGGCGTAAATTAATGTCTCTGTAAATCATAATCGAAATCCAAAGTAATTCGAAATTAAATTAATGATTACAAACATGTTTGTCCCCTCCTTTTTTTTTCCAAGGATGTATATCTCTTAACCTTCCTTCCATACCAACCATTTATCTGACTATATTACAGACACGTCATGAATAACATTGTTTTGATAATGATTTGTTATATATTTGACGTTTTTTATTACTTTTTCGCTTAAGAAGGAATTCATTACACCGAATTATCACTGAACTACTGGAGGGACCGGATTGGCTCTTCCAATTGTCCGGCGTTTTCAGAAGAGCTAGTGAGGGGAGCATAAGCGAGAAATGCTTTATAAATGCCGATATCAGTGACCTTGGGAGGACATAAACTACTGTTCATATTTTGAACTATATTTTGTCATATAATATTTTATATATTTATATTTATGTTAAACTTTGAATGATTATTTGTCCACCCGGCCGAATAACTTTTTCAAATATTTATTGTAAATCAGAATACAATGATTTTCCCACTATCTGGAAGTTTGCCAATACGACCGACCTATCCTGTAGTCTCTTCAGAAGGACTGGCGAGGATCATTAAAAAGAAATCAAGTCCTTCCAGATTGATATCAGTGACTTTCGGGCAATGTAAATAATATAATATTGCTCATATTTTGAATTATATTTTGTAATATAATGTTATATATATTTATATTTCTAAGAAATTTTGAATAAAATCAAGCCAGATGAAATTTGTCTCTCTGCCCCTCTACCCAAGTGCACATGCATTCGATAATTATTAAACTCTAAAAACCAAAAAGATAAAATTTGTCACGTAGTTTCAGCATCTAAAGTGAAGATTCATATCACACATAAATGAAATTTGGTGCACTGTCTTGTTTCTAAAATTATTTTGTGTCAAATTATGATTTCAATCGGTTGACAAAAAGGCGATGAAAACTCACGTTCGTTTTAATTCATTATATATGAAACACAGAACGCTAATGCGAGAGTTTCAGATTAAAAATCTGATAACTTGTGGTGTCCATAACCTTGCCTTAGGAGGAGGAGGGAAGGAGGAATATCTCTTTATTAGGGAATGTGGGAAAAAGTTCGGAGAAGATCACTTCCGCTGCATTCTTTTGTAGTCATGTATGCACTTCCTTGCTGCTTCTCAGAGCATGCAGGTTAAGGCATGCAATATAGACCATTTAAAATTTAAAAAACGAATAATCTTTACTATAATTTATTGTTAACCAAATTTACAATACAGTAATTTTTCTATTAGTTGGAGCTTCAACAATAAGTCCCCTCCCCATTAGTAGCCCAGCGTTTTCAGAAAGGCTTGAGGGGAGCGTTAAAAATAAATACTCTCTCCTTGCCAATATCAGTGACTTTGGGGCGACGCAAACAATAGCACACTATTACTCATATTTTGAAGTATATTTTGTAATATTTATCATAACTAGTATAATTATCTGTATAATGCTGTATGATTTGTTCAAGAAACATTTGTTATCGAAATGTATTTTCGTTCGCATTTTCAACCAACGGCAGTAGTCTCCTTAAAAGTTTCTTATATTCTCTCCCCCACCCCCTATTCTGTATAAAAATTGGGAGCCTCCGACAAGGTCTTAAACATCGTGATGTTCTGAATTTTAATTTTAAACTTTTAAAGGCTTTTTTTAGTATTTAGTACTTCGTAGTATATAGAAGAATGTCGAGTACGCGTTTTGGAAGTTCTATTTTCGACCAATTGAGACCACAAATTTCTACAAAACTGCAGTTTTATTACCAAGATTACAACCCAAATTTCATTTGTCTAGTTTTGTCAAAGCGTTTTATATACCTTCGAATGTACAAATCGACAAATGGTAAATACCCTGAAGGATATTGTTCAAATTTGTCTACGCATAAGATACTATTGTGTAGACTTATATTTATCTAGCTCTTTGCTTTTAACAGTTTTCATGTTCATTTTCACTCGGGCAGACAGGCCAACTTCTTTCCAATAGATTTCATTGAAAATTTGAATAGAAATTTATAATTTCGATGTAAAGGGGAAATATCCGTCTATCCATTTCTGATTTATCATGTTCTCAGATAGACAGATTAATTCTAAAAAAAGTGTTTCAGGTCTGAAACACGGAAATTCGCAAGTTCGAATGATTTGAAATCGCAAGTTCGAATTATTTGTCTATTGCAAAACTTTTTTTCCATGCCTATATTTTAAAGAGAAAAGGGGAGTTAATTTTCATTAATCTGGCCATTTCGTTAATTCGTCAGTCTACTGATCTGATATCTGTCAAATTACAAAAAAAAAAAAAAAAAACCCTATGTTTTTAAAATTTATTTTAATTTTCTTACTTCATCATGAAATACGAGAAAAAAAATGTTCATTTGTCAAAGAAATAACGATGAAAGTAGGGCAGATAAATTATCAAACGCTTCGTAATTATATAAAACGATAGATTTATAACAATGTTCAGTCAAATTTTAGCGATGAAAATTCATCTCTTAAAAAAAATTGTGACTTGTAACGGGGAAAAAAGAAACTCCGTTTAGAGTTGCTTAATTTTTGCGTATATTTATTTAAGTGTTAACCGCTCGGTCATGACTGAAGACGTTTTCCATATGCTCTTGATTAATGGTTCACCAGATCACGGTCTCAGATAAGTAGCTTTTTGACAGAGAAAGAAAAAGAGATCGTGAATAACATTTAAGTGACCTTTCTCTTTGTTTTTGTTGCATCAGGGAAGTGAAAAATAGATGCAGAGGTCATTCGTATTTCCGATATCTAAATTCCTTTTGCGATTGATCTGCCAGCCATGAGGATGTTGTTAAGCCGAAAATCCCTTATTACGGAAGATTCAAAATAATGTATTAATCTGCTTTAACTGAGTACTAATCCGTAAAAAAAGGTATTATTGGCAGGAAATGTTCGTTAAAAATAACGGGCAAAAAATTATTAATGATGCAATCAGTAACTTGAGTGGAAAATTCTGGAGATGATTCATGCTTCGAAAATTGCAATTATTTTCAAACCAAATTCAGCTGTGATGAATTTTTATTTTTTATACTTCACTAAGTTTTGTGTGTTTTGCCTATTCTTCTGTATTTTTTTCTTCTTTCAAATCAAGACGAAAAGTTGAAATGTAGTAATTCACATTACTTTTAAGAAATAATGTTGTTGTTGCTTATCCCCCTTGGATTGAACAACAATTCAAACCAAGTCCTAGAGATAGGGGAAATAGTGCAGTAGCTTCTGTGGGTAAGACCCCTGAGCACCCGAGGGCAGAAGTCTGACTTCAATTCATAAGAAAATGACACTCACACACTCGCTTGCGCAACCCCTTTTAACAGCGGGGCTCTTTCACACACCTCACAGACATAACACAGGTAAAGAACAACCATGCCCGAATCAGAACGCCTAGATCACGGGGAAGACGCGCTACCCTTACCTAGGACAGGATACCGGTTTAAGAATTAGTGTAGAAGATATGAAAAACAAACAAAAATAAAAATGAAATATTTTTAATCACTTGGTAAATTACTGTTTGTATTAATTAATAAATAGAAGAAATGAATGTGAATGTCATGATTGAAGTCTAGAATAATTAAAATAATCTTTAAAAACAGAAAGAAAAAAGAAAAAAACCCTACCATTTTATGTGTAAAAAAGGAAAAGAATGTGTATAGATATTAGTTCTGAAAATCTAGTTTCGAAAAACAGATGCGCCGAGAGGCAATAAACATTTTATCGCTTTGCTAGAAATATATTCATATCTTCTTTTCAACAAAAAAAATTGCTTGAGTGATCTTTTTCGAACTCACTCAGGATATTTTTGTCAGACATATCTAAAAACTGGTCTCTTTCTTGAAATGAAATATTATCTCTCACAGTATCCTACTGTATGGCTAATATGGTCGCCAAAGTATGTAACAATTTAAGAGGAGGATGGAAAAACTATATAATGCATCTGGTTAATAAATTTTGAAAGTAAATGTTAAAAGGGGTGTCTTTTCACATAAATTCAAATTTGTAAATTCCATACTATCAAACATAATGTAATATACTACTATTGGTACATGTGCCTTAGGTTGATAATTCTTATTCTACAGTATTTTTTTATTCTAATTCTCAAATGTGGTTACTAGATTTATGCTTGTGTGAGAAAATAAGAATGTTTAACGTGAAAAGTGAAAGTAAAGACACCAGATATTTTCTACGAATGGTTTTAAAAGCTAGGGTTGATTTCCCCTTCAAAATTCTCATTTTAGAAAGATATTTGAATTTTCTAGTAACCCAAATGTTGTTTTCTTCATTTCAATGGTTCTATATTTTTAGCAATGAATTTTAATTCAGTAGATATAATTTGCTATCGAATGTTTTTTTTCGTAGAAATACATATTAAACGATAACCACTTTAGCAAAGAAAAAAAGAAAAGACAATATACGTAGAATCAAAAGCAGTTTATTTTCATGCATAACTTTTCATGTTGTCTGACACAAATTCAGATTTAATAAGATTTTTCAATACTAGGCTAATTAAATTAATTACATCAGAAATCTGGAAATATAATCCAATATCATGGTAATAAATTTAGTTTGTGAGTTTTCTTTTGAGGGTTTTTTTTTTAATAACCGATTAGTTCGAAAATGACAGATCTAAAAAAAATTAGGAGAGAAAAATGGTTTGAGTCGTAAGAGTCTGTGTTTAATCATACTCACTTCAAATTCTCCGAGGCTGCAAAATAAGTGATAATCCTTGCGACATGTTATTTTCTTTCTGGTAAGAAAGATGAGATAAATAACCGGATTTATTTCTTGAAATGATTAAATGGTGTTGGACACGAAATTTGTTATTTTGAGCTTCTGTGGAGGATAATATTGTTAATAGTTATGAGAAACTTATTTACTTTATGATCCTAATCTATTTATTATTAGTATAATTTATCAACTTTGTGTCAAACTGTTTAATTGCGTTATTTATCACACATGATACTTAAAGAAGCTGTGTGAATTATTTATTATGGAAGTAAGTTTCGATGTTTTGTAACACACATATGATATATATGTAGTTTTAGTACTATAAAAAAGGAAAATAAAATTTTACAGATAACCCATATAATGTTTAAGATATTTAATTCTATCAGATATTTTTTATTAGGCATTTTTTTATTTTTATTGACTTTTATTGATCTTTCTCTTAAATACAAGATGAATGAAAAGTATATGGTAGAAATAAAAAGATAGAAAAAGGAGATGAAAGCAATTTCATTTTACTCCTCCATTCCTTGAAATAATTTTAATCCTTTAGTGGCCGCAGCTTTACTCTCGGATATAAAATCTATTCGATGATATGCCTATCCAGTTTTGGTAATTACTCTTTGATATCTATGCTAATAACAGAGAATGCAAATTAATTTACTGTAAGGAAAATTCAAATTAAAGTGCCATAAAAACAGTTTATAGATTCAGATTTCACGTGTATCTATTGGACATAACAATTAACGAAAGGTTAGGAAACGTGAGGTGGTAAATGATATTTTGAGATGGTAGTCGACGATGATGAAGCGGTCACTGATAAAGGTATACGGTTAGACGGACATACGTAGTATACCTCGACTTAATAGGACCATATATTGAACTTAGTTGGTTGAGTGACCATACAATACGGCATCTTTCAAGAAGATATCTTGCTTACTCCTATACATAAAATACTTATCAATGACTTCCGTTAATGTAGCGAAACATTTATAATCGTCATCCTCACCGGAAATGACGATTTGGGCTAAAACAGCATCAAAAATGATTTCAAACTTTCTTCTTTACCACCTCTATGTGCTATTTCTGTACGTGTATTAAATTACAAAATATGATCTCTTAAATTGCGTTTAAATCAACTAGATGTTTGTAAAGTCATCTTCATTAGCTATTATCATTTTACATGAGATTTTTCATTCATAATTATCCATTTACATAAGTTATTACTACATATTATGAGTTATTTTTATATATTTCTACATATTATGAGTTATTTTTATATATTACTACATATTATGAGTTATTACTTCATAGCCATATTGATAAATATTTTACTGCATTGAGAAATTTAAAAAGGTAACATCGAACTAACGAAAGCTTAACGTCCTTTTTTAAAATGTAGTTAGATCTGATTCTTTATCTAAATGTTCCGTATGTTTGCAATTTAGTTTTAAATAATTCCAAGAACATGGCACTTCTAGAATTCATTCAATTCAAACATATGTATTACACAGATGGGTGTATTAAGAATGACTAATGCTTGAAAAGAACCAGTTATTTAAAATTTCTTTCGTAATAATGAATATGTATTCTGCTGTAATTTATGAATTAAACTTATTTAATACCATATTTATGAATATAGCCAAAGACACAAATAGATTTCAAAAAGACAAGATTAAGACAGACAAGATTTACAAAAATATTGATGGAAAAAATTTCTGTTACCATTGAATACATATATGCAATAAAATACATTTCACTTTATCAATTTAATCTGTCCCTAAATAGCCCCAGATTCTTCGGAATAAAGTTGCGTTAAAATACGTTCAGTATTATACAATATATAAAATATTAAACATTGCTATAAAAATACTGCACAGTATCTTCGAATTAGAATCAAAAATAGGAGGGAAGGGATACAGAAGCAATTTATAAAAGGCAATTTTAAAAAAATAAAAATCGTCCTAGCTTTCAAAAAATATTATAAATATTTAAGAATTCTAAGCAGACAATTGTGTTTTCATACTGGTTTTTAATTTAATCATAGTTTTACGTAATAACGGATATTATGTTACAAAATTAAAAGTACAAAATTAGAAATGATGTTGCAAAGCACTTTATACTTTGTAAAGTTTTCGAACAGATGAAAGTTGAGTAAAAATAGATAATTTCATACTCCACATGTAAGATTTTTTCTAAAACTGAAAGTTAAACTAAATGAAGTAACTTTTTAACTCTTCAATAATGCCACAAAAAATACGCAATTTTTTTATAAGGTCTAATTTTACTATCCAAAAGTATATTAAAATAACCAATTTCCTTTTCTAATAAGAATGATTTTAAAAGATGTATATCTCATTGCAAGTTTTAAGGACAAAAAAATAAATAAAGCTTTCGATTCTGGTGTATTTATACAACTGCAAATATAATTTCACATTCAATTTTTAAAGCTCAAAACTTTTCTTCTCAAGTAAAATTTGATGATCACATGTCCTTTTCCCTCTTACACCACAACTGTTTGAAAGGCAAATATCATCTGAAATTACCTTTAAAAGGGTTATGTTTGCTGTCTCATAATGAAATTTTCGAATGACTGCCTGCTTCTAAAGTATGTCATTGCTTTCAAACAGCATTAGATAGAATTTCATCATTTTCACTCACTCGTAAAGCTGGGTTTATTTTCGGGACCATGCAGTTATTAAACAATAATAAAACAGCTTATATAACACACCTTATGAATGGATTTTTCATGTTTTTGAAGGATTGTTTACGAGTTTTGAAGTGCGTTATACAACAATCAATGTTGATGTCGTCTTTAGAGAAACTTTTAAAGTGAAGTTTATTCATTTTCAACTTTCAATTTCAGTTTAATTCGTTTTGTCACTGAAAGTAAATAATTTTAGTTTGTCAGTTCACAAAACGAATTTGAATGCAAAAATTATTTTCCATTGAAAAGGTAGTTTTCAATTAAAAAAATATTTTCAACTGAATTTTTATGAAATTTTTAAATTTTTAATTAAAAATAACTTTTTACTGTAAAATAATTTATTACAAACAAATAATTTTCATTTGAAAAAAGTATTTTGAAAGATAAAAATATTCAACTGGAAAGTAGTCTTCAAATATGGTAATGATAATTTTAAATTGTAGAATAATCTTCAAGTTTGCTCATTTTGATTGAATTTTTATTTGGTTTGATCACAAAAATAATTCTCTAATTAAACGTAATTATCGAATAAAAAATTAATTTTTGACAGAAAAAACAAGTTTATATGAAAAAATTTCAATCATAAATAATTTTATATTGAAAAATTATTCATAAATAATTTTATATTGAAAAATTATTTTTAATTCACAAATAATTTTATATTGAAAAATTATTTTTAATTCA
Organism: Argiope aurantia; assembly: GCA_026543865.1. Lineage (NCBI taxonomy): Eukaryota > Metazoa > Arthropoda > Arachnida > Araneae > Araneidae > Argiope > Argiope aurantia. The sequence goes on along the minus strand of JAPMOR010060953.1, from coordinate 775,336 downwards.
CAAATAATTTTATATTGAAAAATTATTTTTAATTCA